>JAOWBW010001101.1:337500-441674 GCA_026119855.1 Campanula takesimana
TGGGAATCGAGCTAGAATAGGTCAGACCACTTTCCATAGAGGACATATCATAGGTCGTCTCATGAACAGGTCGATGAGTGAACCTATAAAATATGGGCCAGCCAAATTATCGATTGGACTCGACCCAATTAGCCATGCCCAAATTATACTATTCAATTATATTGCGTTTTCATTGTGCAATGTATAGACACCCTATTATGAACCACTCATTTATGATTACGCTACTCGTTATCTCGCCTTTGTGTTTTGACGAAGATTCATTAGTTTCAACATATTTCGTTAAATTTCTGAATAACTTCGTTTTTAGGGTTAACTGACTAACATAAATATTTTGTTGAATTTCTGACTAACGAAGAAATAATATTTAGTTTTTAGTGTAAGAAATTGGGTGGGGCTAATGCCACTACATAATTTGCTTTTTCACTACAATAATTATTTTTCACTAAATATAAGTAATGTCTATTACCCTTCAATTCTATGCTTACTGCTGTCTTTATTTTCGGTTGTAGTTATTCCATTTTTAGTCTTTCAAAAAAAAAACATTTTACTCACCACTTCGTTTTTACTAATTTATATTATCTCTATCTCAAAATGATCTTCGCATTTGATTATTCAAATCTTTTAAGAATGTGAATACTGTAAAAGCCATGTGTTGCTTATGTATTTTTGAGCCTAAATTGTAAAAATAAGAAAACTTTTTGGGACAATGAAAAATGGTAAATGAGAAGATCATTTTGGGACGGTGGAAGCATTTTATAAATTTCATAAATTCCAATATATATATAATTTTAATCGACAAAAAAATTATCCCAATGTTCCACTCAAGATTTATATTAAGATTATACAATTTATGTAATTGCTTTGTTTTTACTATTTATTTATGTGTGGTTGTATTTTTTTATGAAGAAATGAATGTAGATGAGAATAAAAAAAAAGAGTGTATAAACTTCCTTTTTTTTAAAAGATCCCTTACCAGTTTTTATTGAGAAAATCTGGGAAAAAAACGTGTTTTATGTTAAGGTTGCGGAAAACGTGTTTTTAAGTTTGGCGTGGTGGCATTTTTGTAATTAACGGGAAGTTGTTTAGCGCTGATCGTAAGTGCCAGTGGTAGTGTAAAAAAGTGCCAGCACATGTACACTGACACTTTTTAATAAGTGTCAGTATCAATGTTAAAAAGTGTCAGTGTAATGGTTGGCAATTATTAATACTACCACTGGCACTTTTTAATAAGTGTCAGTATCAATGTTAAAAAGTGTCAGTGTAATGGTTGGCAATTATTAATACTACACTGACACTTTTAATAAGTGTCAGTATCAATGTAAAAAAATACCAGTGTACTTACTGGCAATTTTTAACATTACCACTGGCACTTAAGAAAAGTGTCAGTTTAATGTTTATAAACGTCAGTTTAAAATCACTGGCTTTTTGTAATACTAACACTGGGCATTTACTATGGTTGCAAGTATTTACGAAAATGCCACCACTTGTTTCAAAGTATAATGGCCAGCGTCTTTTAAAAACACGTTTTTCACAAGACTCACTCGTTTTTATTTGTCCATATTATATATGAATTATTTGTATTAGTGTGAATAGGAAAAAATACTTGGTAAGAAAGAAAAAACTTAAAACAATAAAAAGGAAAGAACTAAAATAGGTACTTAGACCATGTACAATGGTCCAACCCCAAAAAATAATTCAACTACCCTAATATCACTCCACCTCATCTTCTCTCTCCATCCACTTAATCATTCAACTACCCTCTCAACTATACCCCTACAATGGTTAGTTTAGTTAAATTCTCAACTCCCTCCCAACTCATCTTTCTATACCCCACCACTTTTATTTTATTTATAATCTTTATATATGATTAATAAAATAATAATAATAATCATTTATAATTAAAAAATATTTTACACTTATTTTTTGTAATTGCAATTAAATAAATATGAGAATTTTTAAATTTTTATAAAAAATAAGAAAAGTTACAATAAACTTAGCTCGAGACACAAGTGATGAAAAACAAATAAGCATACGATACATAGACTCGACTCACGGTACAATAAAATTATTAAATCACTAATTTCCGAACTTTGCCAATATGTGCTAGACTAGATCCTTCTGCAATTGTTGATGAGCCCTTTGATCACGCGAATCCAATCTAGTACGTACATGATTTTCAAATGTTGGTAATACCTCAGTCGAGAATGGTTGTTGTGTACTAGACCCACTTGCCTCGGATTGATCCTGATAGTCAAGCCATTCTGAGAATACGTATCCCATTCATCCTCAACAATCATATTATGTAATATGATACATGCTCTCATGATGATAGCCAAGCCCGCTATCTCCCACATTCGAGCTGGTTCTCGAATGATTTTAAATCGATATTGGAGCACTCCAAATGCACGTTCTATATCCTTCTGATATCCCTCCTGATATTTTTGCAAATAGCTTATCTTCTTCACTTTGAGGAAGTTTAACTGATTTGACGAAAGTCGGATAAGAAGGGTAGATACCGTCAGCAAGATAATACGTCATATTATACAGACGTTCATTCACAACGAAATTGACTTGTGGAGTATTTCCTGCTTTAAGACCATCGAACACTGGCGATCGGTCCAGAACATTTATATCGTTCAATGTGCCCGGACATCCAAAAAAGGCATGACAGATCCATAAATCAGGACTGGCAACTGCTTTAAGAATAACCGTGGTGGTTCCCTTATCACCTCTAGTAAATTGACCTTCACAACTAGTAGGACAATTTTTCCACTCCCAGTGCATGCAATCAATACTCCCAATCATCCCTGGGAACCCCCGCTTCTCACTGACCTCAAGTATTCTTTGCAGGTCAGCTTCGTTTCGGTGTATTGCTTTCAAAAAACTCTTCCATGATAAAACTCTCCTCAAATTCAAGTTGCCTTTTGTAGGCTTCGATATCAAAAGGAAATCCGGATGGATCCATTGATGTAGGAGAAAGGAAAGGAAAGAGTGTTTGATGTAGTAAGAAGGAAAGAAGAAGGTGTTTGGTGTAGGAAGAAGGAAAGAAGAGAGTGTTATTTATAAGAAATTGAGTGGTTGTGGTTGACGGATTTGAAGCTTCAATTCAGTTGAGTTAATTAAAGGATAACGATTGAGTGGTTGTGGTTGACGGATTTGAAGCTTCATTTCAATTGAGTTAATTAAAGGATAACGATTGAGTGGTTGTGGTTGACGGATTTGAAGCTGTATTTCAATTGAGTTAATTAAAGGATAATGATTGAGCGGTCGAAATTGACGGACTCCAATAGTAGGATTACATAGATTTAATTACAAGTTACATACTGGGAATCTTGAAAGTGGTACATCATTGCAGAAAATTGACATAAAGCTAGAAAACACACATTAATTGCCAAACAGCTCGGCAGTCAACATTTCAAAAAGCTTTTGCGTATGATCATCGCGATACTCCTTCTCACTTAAATGCATCCACATTTTCATTTTTTTAGCCCGAGTCTTTTCAAGGGAAATATTGTTTGCCTTCTCTTGTTGTGTGGTTAAGTTGTCAATTCGTTCCCAATCTCTCTCTTTGAATTGTTTTAATTCTAACCACTTTTGTTCCTTTACCGGTGACAACCCCACTTTTTATTCCCCCGCCTTTTTCTTAGCTGCCTCCCTTCCCATAGGACGAGGAATGGATCCAACCGAGCTTGAATCAACTACATCACCTTCACGTGCTCTCTTAGATCCACTGCTATCAGATCCAGTATTTCCTCTCACCTGACTTGCGTAACGTGGTTGATCTCGGGTAGCTTTCCACTCTTCCATCAAATTAAAATTGCTATTGTTACCACTTTTATATAGTTCATGAGCTTTTGCCAATACATCATTCTCCGACCACTCGCTTTGTTGCATACGCTTAGCGTTATCATATGCACCTACCCATTTGCCCAATTTTGCGTTTATATAATTATGACGATTTTTGCATGAAACTACATCACGGGGAGGGTTAAATGAATAATGTTCGTTATAGTAATCTGCAATCTTACCCCAAAACGCTTTACTCTTCTGATTTTTTCCGACAACACTGTCGGTTTCAAATTTAATCCACCCACCGATTAGCACTAAATTGTCCGCCGTGCTCCATTTGACGATTTTTTCCCCGAGTAGTGGTTGAACCACCTGCATCTGGAGTTGGAGTAGCTTCATCAGCATCAGCACCGCTCATGCTACCCATGGCCATTTGTGTTGAATATTCTGATGGTTGAGAGGGTGGTGGTGGAGGCCGTTGAAATTGCATAGCATAATATGGATTCCAGGTGGGCACAGCTGAAGGCATGGCATTTGGTTGATAATAAAATTGTGGAACATTTTGATGACGTGGTTGGTTGGAAAATTGATTTTCTAATTGAAAATCATTGGGGTTGTAGTAATTTGGTGGAAGATTACTTGAATTCTGAGTGTTGAAATAAGGATGATTGGGATTATTGGGATCCATTTCACTACAAAAGATTTTGGAAATTTTTAAAAATAAGGGTTAAAGAAGGATAATTGAGAAGTTTATAGGGAGAAAAAAGGGGGTTTTTTTCGGTGTCCAAATCAAATGAAACTTATATCAATTTATAGAGGAAAAAAATTGCTGAATTTTGGCGAAAATAAATAAATAAATTAATTTGTTGTAAAATGATTGAGCTCAAATAATTGAGTTGAAAATTAAATCTAAAAATCTGGCGGACCAACCAGCGCATGACACTTGTCAAAGCCAGGAAAAAAAAGGGAAACGCTGCGACTCATGCGCCTTTGTCTGGCGGTGAGTCGCACGCGCCATGTCGGCCCTATTGGAGGCGGATGCGTGTCCAAGTGAAGGCCCCACTAATTTTTCTTCAACCGGGTTTACACTTCTCAACCCTCCTCTTCAACCCCCCCCCCCCCCCCCCCCCCCCCCCCCCCCCACTTTCAACCCTCCATTGCACCACTCTCAACTAGTCAACCCACCCCTCAACCCACCCATTGTAGATAGTCTTAGCATGTTGAAGGGCAATTATGTCAATACATTAACTATGCATAATACTACATTAACGTGTGTAGTGGGAAAATAAATTATGTAGTGGAGATAGTCCATCTTTAAAAAGCAAATTCAATTCTTTCAACAAAAAAAAAGAAGCAAATTCAATTAAGTATCTCAAAATTGTGACTGTACTAACATATGCTGTGTATAAGATCATTTTTAAAATTTGTAATATTAATTACACCATACTACTCTCTCCTTCGTACTCTCTCACACATATTATTTTTCTCTTAAGAATATCACTTTATATACAAATTAAATTGATAAAATGACATTTTAAATAATAAAATACCCAATTTACTCCTAAACTGGATCTTTTTATATAACTTAAGAAAAACATTTTTATTTCCTTAAAATCTCATTATGTACCAAATACCAAATATCACTGAAATTAGTTTTTTTAAAGTAACACTTAAAATTGGTTTTACTAAGCATTTAACTTTTAAAAAGTGTCAATTCAAGTTAAGTGCTACTTATTCAGACTGACACTATTACACATTTAAATCAACTTTTTTTTTTTAAATAAAGAAGAAATTAGATTAATTGAACAGACAGACAAGAGCTACGGTGAAAGCTCTCCACAATATTTAGAGGTTCATCCAAAATTTTGAAAATACAACACAACTCAAACATGTTTTGAGATGAGAACGAATGTGATTTTGCATGAGTTTAAAATACACTGTAAATATGATTTGGAGGAAACCCAAACTTTCAGTCATACATTAAGTCTATCAACATGTTCAATCTGCATCGTAGGCCTCATTTAACAATATATTGAGACAAACAAATGCCTCTCCAAGTGTGACTTGAATATTGTCTTACATTGGCATTCAAAAAAATCACTCGAGAAAAATATTTGACTTTGGAAACTTTACTAATCAATCAAGGAATTTGAGTAGAAAAGAAACTTCCAACCATACTTCCCAAACATCACAGTACCATACACAACTAAACAACTCACCAGGCACAACTCACACGAAATAGAACCATGCGAACAGTGATTGAATATTATAATCTCCATTGACAAACACAATTTTAACATTCCAAAAATACAATGACTCTCAGCTCGGAAAGGAAACAAAGGCTCTCAACTAGGAGAAAAAGCAAAAGGCTCTTGATTGGGGAGAGAAAAAAAACATAAAAACCATCCATTGATCACATATAGTTTGTTGAGCAACGGAGGGATGAAAGGCAATGGCGCACTCTTCTTTTCCGAGACATCATGCCGTGCTAAGGTAACGTCGACAATGACGGAAATTACCATGATTGTGAAGAAAGTGCAGAAAATGTCTAACACTTAAACGATAGCACAATCCCATCATCTTCATCTTCTCCATTTTTATTTAAATATTTTCTAAATTAATATGAGATTGAAAATCAAAGAAACAAATTTGAAATTAACTCTTAATTTCACATTTATTAATTGATATAATAACAATTAATAAATTTGAAATTAGGATGAATCAAATAAGAATTATCAAAGACCACTAAATGTATGAATAAGAGAATGGAAAGAACCAAAAGAAATCGACATATAAAAAATTAAAATAATTCATTTAACACTTGTTAATAAGTGTGTGGCAATATAATAATGTCACATTTGTATGATTAAAATTGTCATTGTATGTTAATACTAGGTGGTAATTTAATTGTTTTATACTCCCTCCGTCCCACCCGAATTATGATTTTTGGATAGGGCACGAGGATTAAGGAAAAAATGTTAGTGGAGTAGGTGTTATGAGACTAGTTACAATATGTGTGTGTGGGGTGGGGGGGGGGGGGGGGGTTGAATTGGGTTAAGTTAGTTGAATTTGTTTAATGGGGGGGGGGGGGTGTTCTTTGAAAGGGGGTAGTTGAAATTTGGGGTTGAAATAATTCAACCCGATTGAAGAGAAAATGAGGGGGGGCCCGCTTGGACACGCGGCAGCCGTTGTTTGGGCCGAGTTGGGCGCGTGCGGCTCACTGCCAGACAAGGCGCGTGAGTCGCTGCGCTGATAGTTTTTTTTTAATTGGTACACTTGTCATTCTCCGATTGGTTCTTGATATTTCCGGATTTATTTTTCATCCCAACTATTTGAGCTCGATTATTTTATAGTAAATTATTTTTTATTTTTTTTGCCAAAATTTATAAATTTTCCCCCTCTATAAATAGATGCAAATTTCATTTGATTGAACACCCAAAAAAACCCCTCTTTTCTAAATACTGTATAAATTTCTCAATTATCATTCCTTCACTTTAAAAAAAAAATCAACATCTTTTTTTTTAATTGCAATTACAAAAAAATAATTATGTGTGAAGTTATTTTTTAATTATAAATAATAATAACAATTATTATTATTATTTTACTAATTATAAAAATAAAGAATATAAATAAAATAAAAGTAGTGGGGTATAGGATGGTGAATTGGAATGTAGTTGAATTTAAAATTAAACCAACCATTGTAGTGTGTAAAAGTGAAAGGGTAGTTGAATTATTAGGTGAAAGAGAGAGAAGATGACGTGAAGTGTTAAAGTGGTAGTTGAATGGGTTGAGGTAATTGAAACCATTGTAGATAGCCTGAGTATGAAAAGTGAAGTGGATAGAGAAAGTGTGGTAGAAAATAATTAGTGGAAAGTTGTTGTGAGTGTGAACGTGAGTCTCATTAAATAAAACACTTCTATTTTTAGGTTGTTCTAATTTGAATGAAATATCTAAAATGTAAATTTGTCCTAATTCGAGTTGGATAGATGAGTATTTCGTAGGAAAAACGTATTTTTGAATTTTTTTAGCAAATACAGTATTTATTGTTAATCACCGGTGGAAATGGAAAGATTGGGTGAGGTCGGGAAGGCTGCGGACGCACACATTTTATACTTTTTCATACATCGGGTTACGAGCCTTCCCTATCCCCCTCTCTCTTCCTCTCACTGTCCAACTGTTACTTTAGCTCTCAACAGACAAATCACTGTCCAATTTCTCTCTCTCTCTCTGTCCACCACCATACTTTCTCTCTCTAGAATTCCTCCAGTAGTAATCCCTCCCCACTTTTGCACTCTTCTCTCTGTTTGCTCTACTCTTTACCTCTTTAACTACCCACCATGTCTAGGGTTCAATTCCTTGTATTTTCTTCTCAACTAGCTTTCTAGTTCTGCCATTGTTGGCTTCCTCTTTGTCTACACAGCAAGAGTGAGCCTTTTTCCTCCCCCCTAGGTTTGTCTTTTCTCTTCTGTTCCTTTGTATTTTCTTGAATTTTTTTTTTTTTTTTTTCTAGACGGTAAGCTAGCTATAAAGAAGGGGTATGATTTTTCTGCATCTTCTTGAATTAACTTAGGTGGGTTTAATTAGTTGGATTAGAGGGTTAATTAGTGTGAGTAAATTTTGGACCTTTTTGGAGGTAAGTGAGAGAGTAAAGTGTGAATCTTGACTGGCTATTTTGTTTCACATTTTAATCCAACAAAGTAAAAACAGATTGTTTTGGCAGTATATTGGTGTAATATTGTCTCTGAGTGAATACCCTTCAAAAGCAAAGGAATCCCAGTAGCAAAAATCAAGGTGCTCCATCCGTTTAATCTTGTGTGATGATATCACATGAAACAGACTTTTGGTAGCTGAATACAGCTATAGCTTTAGGTGAAAATAAGGCTTTTCTTGCCACCAGTTTTCATAATCTCTGTGGGTTTGTTTTTTTTTTTCTTGGAATTTTCACCAAGATTTTTTTTTTAGGGTGAATTGTGAAAAATTTATTCTTGGAGAGGGGTTGCAGAAATGGCCATGGTGGTGCAGCATCAGCATCAACATCAACATCACAATCACAGGGAAACAAGTAGTGGTAGTAGTAGTGGTGGGATCATAAAGCATCAGCTTGATAATGGCAAATATGTGAGGTATACAGCAGAGCAGGTGGAAGCTCTGGAAAGGGTTTATGCTGAGTGTCCTAAGCCTAGTTCTTTAAGGAGGCAGCAATTGATCCGGGAATGCCCTATCTTGTCTAACATTGAACCTAAACAGATCAAAGTCTGGTTTCAAAACCGCAGGTATACTTGAATATTGGCTCATCTATCTTCTGCATAATTTTGTTCTTTGATTTAGTTAAAAGTGCTATGGTGGGATGTTTTGTTTTACTCTTTGGGTGTTCTTGAGACAGAATTGCATGATCAAGACTTCATTTTTACCAAGAATTTATGCTTGATTTAGTGTTTTGCGAATTGGGTATGCTAATTATTGGCATAATTGAGAGGAAAACTTAGAAAGTAACTTTAGTGGGTTAATCTTAAGGGAAATGTATCTAATGGGTCTTCTGTTGTTATTTGGTACGTACGGAGTACTATTACTATAATTTTGGATAAAGTGTTTGAAGGAGGTTACAAATGATATGAATGTTTGCCATTATGCAGATGTCGCGAGAAACAGAGGAAGGAGTCTTCTAGGCTCCAGACTGTGAATAGAAAGTTATCTGCAATGAATAAGTTGTTGATGGAAGAGAATGATCGCCTTCAGAAACAGGTGTCTCAGCTTGTCTGTGAGAATGGCTACATGCGCCAACAACTGCATCCTGTATGTAAATCCACTTCTAAATGTTTAACTAACAGTCTCTTGCATCACTTAAAATAAATTCTGATCGAGCACTTTCTATTTTGGTGATTTTCTTTGACAATTATGTATATAGGTCTTTGGGCTAAAGTTTTTTTTTTTTGATGTTTCTTGTTTATTTATGAATAGTTGGAGCCTAATATGCTATTTAGAGTTTGTGGGTCTTTGTGTGTGTGTGTTTGTTTCCTTTACCATATGACTTCCATTATTGCTTCTACACAATCTAATACACAGTTGAATTAATATTCTTGACCTTATCTGGTAATGGATTGGTTTGTCCCACCACTAAAATTTAGGTTAGATTGAAGATTTAGAACACTTTTAGGAGATATTTATTTTTGCTACATTGCAATGCTTCCGTCTTGTTGAAGCCATGATCAGACTAAATTTTGAAATTCTGCAGGGGTCAGCAGCTACTGATGCAAGCTGTGAGTCCGTTGTCACCACTCCTCAGCATTCTCTCAGAGATGCTAATAACCCTGCAGGGTAACTCTCTCTCTCTCTCTCTGTGTGTGTACGCCCACAATTCAACATTTTTTCCTGTTAAATCTGTTACCACCCCTGATTTACCATCGTCACTTTTAATTTGACAACTATTTATTCATTTGCAGACTCCTCTCAATTGCAGAGGAGACCTTGGCAGAGTTCCTTTCCAAGGCTACAGGAACTGCTGTCGATTGGGTCCAGATGCCTGGGATGAAGGTTGGGATTTGAAATCTGTTACTGCCTTCTTCCCAAAATGAATGTTCTATAAAAACTTTTTAGATATTCATTTTGGGAAGGATGTAGTGTTAAATTGATAATGAATGTGACAGTGTCAGTAAAATACAATTTATGCTTTTGTCTCGTCAGCCTGGTCCGGAATCAGTTGGTATTTTTGCCATTTCACATAGTTGCAGTGGAGTGGCAGCTCGCGCCTGTGGTCTTGTAAGTTTAGAGCCTACGAAGGTAAGAGTTCGCCATTTTTCTTCCATTCCATGTGGCCATTTATTAGTGTTTCCTAAAATTACTTGTATGATATGACATCATTATTATTTTTCTTTTATCTGACAGATTATGGAGATCCTTAAAGATCGTCCATCTTGGTTCCGCGACTGTCGGAATCTTGAAGTTTTCACAATGTTTCCGGCTGGAAATGGAGGTACAATTGAACTCGTATACACGCAGGTGAGGAGTTGTTCGAACCTGCATCTAATAATAATATTATCTGAAACATATTTCTCAGTGAATTGAATAAAACTGGATTGGTTTCAGATCTATGCTCCAACCATACTGGCTCCTGCACGGGATTTTTGGACTCTAAGATATACCACAAGTTTAGACAATGGCAGTCTTGTGGTATGTGTATTCCTGAATCATAGTATTCAAATGCATTACACTTTTGGTCCGTCATTCCTACAAAGTATTAGGTCAATGCAAGTCAATATGAACAAGTTATTTGGTAAACTGCTACATAAATGTGCATCTGCTCTTCTTTAAGGTGTGCGAAAGATCTTTGTCTGGTTCTGGTGCTGGTCCAAGTGCTGCTGCTGCTTCTCAATTTGTAAGAGCTGAAATGCTTCCAAGTGGGTATTTAATTCGGCCATGTGATGGTGGAGGTTCAATAATCCACATAGTTGATCACTTAAATCTTGAGGTAAGTGATAGTCTTGTTCAATCTCCCGCTACTCACTCCGTCCCATATTAAAAGACGCATCTTGACATTTTTTATTATAGTTTAACCAAAAAGTTATCAAAATCAAATCATTTTCATGAAATTGTAAAAATTGTTATCGGTAGTAATTTTTTACGGAGCATCAATAGCAACTTTTGGAATATCATGAAGATTATTAGATTTGTCTTGGGTCAAAGTTCAGTTAAGTTGATCAAGAAGTGAAGGTACTACATTTATTCTGGGACGGAGAGGGTATTTTGGAATGCCAGTTATCAACTAACTAAGTGCTGCCTTTTCAGGCATGGAGTGTGCCTGAGGTGCTACGTCCACTATATGAATCATCGAAAGTAGTAGCGCAAAAAATGACTATTGCTGTGAGTAGAAACTCTTTCGCCCGTCAGCTATATAATCAGGGCATTGTTACCACAATCTAGTTTTTGATGTCAACTAAATCCTTGTATTTAGGCACTGAGGTATGTTAGGCAAATAGCTCAGGAGATGAGCGGAGAGGTGGTGTATGGCCTTGGAAGGCAACCAGCAGTTTTACGAACTTTTAGCCAAAGATTAAGCAGGTAGTCAACTTTATTCTTCATCTTCTAGTTGTATTTTTGTGGACTATTTGAAGATTATTTAAGGTAATTTTCCAGATTTTTTTTTCAAATTGAAAAGGTGAATTAATTTTCTTTGCAGAGGTTTCAATGATGCTATCAATGGATATAATGACGATGGTTGGTCATTAATGAACTGCGATGGTGCTGAAGATGTAATTATTGCCGTTAATTCAACTAAGAGTGTGAATAACTCCACTAATCCTTCTAGTTCCATGTCTTTGCTTGGGGGCATTCTATGTGCAAAGGCATCCATGCTACTTCAGGTGAGTCGCCATCTCTGAAATTCATTTGCTTTTTCAAAATTTTACATGATTGGCAATGGTGACAAGTCATAATATAATTGAACAATTTTTTAAACGGAATCCATTATATAGTAGACTTTACATTCAGTAATCAAACTCATAGCATAGCTGCTAAGTAGTAAAGTCTGAGGTTTTCGCATTGATTTTGATTGGTGTTTCTGTTGACTTTTCTTGGTCAGAATGTTCCTCCTGCAGTGCTGGTTCGCTTTTTGAGGGAACATCGGTCGGAATGGGCGGACTTTAATGTAGATGCCTACTCTGCTGCTTCAGTGAAAGCTAGCTCATATGCATATCCAGGAATGAGACCCACAAGATTTACGGGAAGCCAGATCATCATGCCACTTGGCCACACAATTGAACACGAGGAGGTGGGCGTTTCTTTAATTTTTTAGTATTCATCGTTAAGTTCACTATCATCATGGTGAAAGATGGACTAGTTTTATACTGCTCCCCCCCCCCCTCTCTCTCTCTCTCTCATTTGTTGTTATCCCATCCAGACGCTTGAAGTAATTCGCCTTGAAGGTCATTCTCTTGGTCAAGAAGACCCTTTTATATCAAGAGACATTCATCTATTGCAGGTGTGCTGTTGTTCTGTATCTTGATATTTCTGTACAAATTTTATTTAGTTGGGTCACCCTTTAGCAAATGAATAACGGTTATGTGGGACTTACTCTAATTTTGCAGCTATGTAGCGGGATTGATGAGAGTGCGGTGGGAGCATGCTCTGAACTAGTTTTTGCTCCAATAGATGAAATGTTTCCAGACGACGCTCCCCTTCTACCCTCTGGTTTTAGAATCATTCCTTTGGATGCAAAACCAGTTGAGTTCATTATTTCAACCTCTTTCCTTTATCAGCTTTTTTAACTTCCATCGATCTGATTAATTTTGTTCTCTTCCCGATAATTAAACTAACTGATGTTTGTTGTGATTTAGGGCGACGTGAAGGACACATTAACTGCACATAGGACACTCGATCTAACTTCGAGTCTTGAGGTGGGCCCAGCAACAAGTCAAACTGCTGACGTGGCTTCTTCATGTAGCACAAGATCGGTGTTGACTATTGCCTTCCAATTTCCCTTCGAGAGCAATTTAGCGGAAAATGTTGCTACGATGGCCTGTCAGTATGTCCGTAGTGTGATTTCCTCTGTTCAGAGGGTTGCTATGGCCATATCTCCATCAGGATTGGGGCCCACGGTGGGGCCAAAGCTATCTCCAGGCTCTCCAGAAGCTCTTACACTCGCTAGTTGGATATGCCAGAGCTATAGGTATGTTAAGCTTGTCACTTTATTGTTGCAGTTGCCGAGAAAGAACAAACAGAGTTTATGGTTTCTCGCCTTTTTTTTTTCAGTTGTCATTTAGGGGCGGAACTGTTAAGATCTGAATCGGTTGGCGCAGATTCATTGTTGAAAAATCTTTGGCATCATCAAGATGCCATTTTGTGCTGCTCATTAAAGGTTTGAACTTGTTCAGTATATATACACACACACACACACACATTTACAATCATAAACATCTAGTGTGTGTGTATATATTTATATATATATCAAAAAGAGATCTTTTAAGCAGCATATCTAATCTTTGGGTTTTGTTTTTCTGGGTTATGCAGTCTCTGCCAGTTTTCATATTCGCAAACAAAGCAGGACTTGACATGTTGGAGACAACTCTTGTGGCTTTACAAGACGTGACATTGGATAAGATGTTTGATGACGCGGGACGTAAGGCTTTATTTCCCGAGTTTGCTAAGATCATGCAACAGGTACGTCTTTCTCATCCAAAACCACTCTCATTAAAACCCACCCACCGTGCCTGCCCCATTTTTTTCTGAACATTCCAAAAACAATTTCCTTTTTCCATGTCAGGGGTTTGCGTACTTGCCTGGTGGAATCTGCATGTCGACGATGGGACGTCATGTTTCATATGAACAAGCCATCTCGTGGAAAGTCCTCTCACCCGAAGATAATGCAGTCCATTGCCTTGCCTTTTCGTTTGTTAACTGGTCTTTTGTCTGAGTTAAGCCCTCTATTCTTCTGAGAACACTACAAATTAACCCCAGAAGAAAGGGAAAAAAAAACAAGTTGCAGATGAAGAAAGAAACCAATGCATTTTTGTGATTTCGTTATGTATTGAGGTGTATGGCTTGCTTTAAATTATTATAGTACTAGATTGAGATTGTCAATTGCTCCCAAATTTTGTTATCCTGCTGTAAATTTTCTCGAGTGGAGCCTTTATGGGGAGTACTTTGAAATTTAAAGTGTGGTTCCATTTCCATTGTTGGAGGTTTGGGAAGTGATTATAGAGTGCCTTCTTTATTGTGTTGTTACTTACCTTTCACTATCTACTTTGCAAAACTAAAAGTTTAGCAAAAATAGTTATGTATCTTCAGTATTATTTTGGGACGGAGGGAGTAATTAATACTAGTAGTTTGCGTTAAGAACGCCCAGATCACAACCTCATAGTATTCTGATTTACAAGATGCATATACATGTAGCAGCTGACTTACAACCAAGTCTCCAGTTCTTTACACTATAAAGCAGCAGTATCAGAAGGCAAAAAGACACTAACAAAACCGAGAGAATTGACATTGACATTTTCCCTATTTACTTCTGACTGGTGTCGTTTTTACACAGTTAACGAGATGCGAGTGAATAGAAATTGAAAAGAAACGACGGTAACACAGTTAACCAGCTAAGGAAAGCCATTGCTGTTGCTGTCTCAAACTGTTTGCAGTGGTTCTGAGAACACAGGCCGAGATCATTCCCTATGAGGACAGTTATGCCCGCAGATGCACAAGCTGCAGCAAATGTTAGAGTAGATGTGACCTGCATAGTAAAAGCCATAAAAGATCAGCCAAGGGGTACAGTGGCGAAACCACGTGAGAGTGAATGGGGTTGACCCCTTGACTTTGGATAATGGTCATTTTAGTACCTCTAAATTTTGGAAAATGACAAAAAATATACTCCCTCCGTCCCCGTCCCCGTAGAAGCTACACCAGTTTGAGAGTGGCACAAGAATGAAGAAAAGTGATGAGTGGGAAATGGGTTTTGAGAGAAAAGAAGTGAGTGGGTATGACAAGTGGGACCCATAATTTCAATGTGTGAGAGGAAAAAGTTAGTGGCCTAGTGGGTATGACAAGTCGGGACCGCAATTTAAGTACTATGTGAGAGGAAAAAGTGAGTGAGGTTGACAAGTGGGGCTTACATTTATAACTATTTTAGGAAAGATGAAGCTTCTAATGGGACACATTTTTAAGTAAAAGATGAAGCTTCTACCGGTCGGAGAGAGTATTGTTTTTTTCTCTTTTTCACCCCCCTTAACTTTTGGTATGATTCATACAATGATATCATTTTGACCCTATTTTATTTAAATTTCTTTATAATAAGTATAAAATTTCCCCCCCAAAGCAATCTTAAATCCCTTCCTAGTAATTCCTGGTTTCGCCACTATTGAGGTGTATATTTTACCCAGGTAAAAGAGTCAGGGGGAGGAAGATTCTAATTTTATCAAATGTGAAAGTAAAGATGGTGTCAGAAAAGGAGAGAGAAGAATGGAAAAGGCAGGCCAATGGAGACAAGGACCATTCATAGCTTGTAGTCTGTGTGTATATTCGAGAGAGAAAAAGTATAGTACTATAAATCTTGGAAATTCAGTGATTTTGAAGCTTTTATTTTGGAAATAGGACTAACTTTTTGGGACAAAAAAAAAGGGGGAATGGGACTATCATTTTGGGACGGAGGGAGTAACATGTGTTTAGTGTTTCACATGAATTTAAATAGACGTTAAAAGAAAATGTGTCAACCCTGGAGCATGAGGAGTATCTGGGTCAAATTTTCGACAATAAAAGCATGAAGCAAAATCCAGGTTAAACACAGTAACTATCATTAAGCTTATACAAAGGTAATACAAAACTGGCAAACTCATCTTGTGTTTAAAGCATCAGTCAAACAACATAAGTATACAGAAGAAAAAATGAACTCTCATCGCCATTACAGCCACCTAGGTCACTTCAAACAGGTTAAGATTAAATTGAAGGTAATTTCATGACCACCGATTCACTTGAGGGACAAGTGTTCTTCTTATTCGATACTCCGTAAAAAAAATTTCAGTATCATAAGTAAGATAAAGCTGAAGTAAGATTCCTTGCGCAGGTCACAGATAAAGAGAAAGGATTTGGTGTGAACTTCTCATAAATAAACACGAACAAGGAGAACAAACACATGGGAAATCTCTGGGTAGGATAAACAAGGAAATATCAGAAAAGAAAACATTCTTGTCCATAATAATTATCCTTTTCCTGAAACAAACATGTATAGCATCCGATTTAAGCTTTAACCAAAAAACAGCTAATGACATGACTTTTGCACTTAAAAGCAAATTTGGGATGGTTATCCATATTAGTTTTATCTCTTCTCCTTCTTTTCAAAATATAACACGTCATAGCAACATATAAGCAGCGAGAGACGCAATGCATCAACAACTAAGACAGTTATATCCAGGTCTCCTTCCTGCGGCACCAATTCTGCTGATTAAACTAGCATACCGGTGTCTTACAAATATAATCTTAGAGAACTTTTCATGATTTCTATATTTGCTACTAATCTTGTCACTTCTCAGAGGAAAAGAGAGAGAGAGAGAGAGAGAGTCTAAATGCTAAAGACCTTGTGTTTCAAAATGTCTTGGGATATCCTCCTGGTTTGTTGCAATACGCACTTCTTACTATGTTCATGACTAACAATATGGGGGATTTCAAAGGCTTTTCACATAGAAACAAGAGAAGACGCTTAAAAATCTCCATGCTTATTCAGGTAGAAACTTTGGTGATCATTCCTTAGTTTTCTACGATTTTAACTCTACCAGTCAACAAAAGTGTTCACACGAATAATCCAACAAGAAACGAATATAACTAACAAGTCTGATTATATAAGATCAATATTTAGTTATGTCAGAATTATCAGCCTTGAATATCTTACCCCATCACCGCTGGCGAAAAAGCTAACAACTCTATAATTCTGCAAGCAGCGCCCAACCAAAATGGCATGGAGGTCAAGAATCGCAAGGGAGAGGCTCCATAAGCTCTGCAGTCCAGTAGCAGCAACAAGGTAGCTGAATGAGTCATTAGAGAGCTTTTAGTAACATGTTTGTCCATGTGTATACAAACAAATAAGTTTCTATAAAAAGAGCAACTCCTGCTTAATGAAATTTAAAAAGCACTGGTAGAACATTCAAATAAGCAAGAAACATCGAGTGTATCTGAGAGATCTGACGTAGTTTGGACACACATCTAAAATCATAAGATGCTGGATCCAGTGTTCTCCATAACTCCAACTAGCTCTTTGAACTTTCATATACTCCCTCCGTCCCAAAATGATCTTCACGTTTGACTATGCAAACTTTTTAAGGATACGAGCACTTGCTTCACTAGCCATGTTGTGTTTATGAACATTTAATCCTAAATCGTAGAAATGAGAAGAACTTTTTGGGAAAATGAAAAATGCCACATGAGAAGATCATTTCGGGACAGAAGGAGTATATATTTTAGTTTCTTGCAAGAGATATGCACTATAAGGTGAACTATTCATCTGGACAATCGGCCTAGGAAATCAGTAGCTAAGCTTTGTCCGGCCTCCTACCTCGCACACCTGTTTTAGAGCTCATCATTCAGCAGTGCTTTTTGAGTATACCAGAGGACTTCGTCAGTCATTTTCTCTTGAAACACTTACTTAGGGGCAACTATTTTTTTGCCGCATCTTGCTTTGCTCTCTCCTCATACAGAACTCACAAGGAAAAACTCCACCCAATAAGAGCATCTGGTTGCTCTCTCAAGGTGCTGACCACTAAGAATCTGAGTCATGCATGCCAAGTCAAAGACCCTTGCTGTTTTTGTTCAAAGTGTTTATGCTTTAGTGAGACTCTTCTATTTGTTTTCCCAAGTTAAATCTTCTAGATGGACAATGTCAAGATGACTTAGGTTTGTCCCTATCAGTTTAGCAGTTGTACTGACATATGTTCTGATTCTGGATAGGGGAACAGGGAGGACATTGGAGCTGCTTAGGCAGTGCACATATTTGCAGTGGAGCATTTGGATAATTGTTAGGATTTTAAATATCACACCCTTGTAATTTCAACTGCTCTATTTTTTCGCAAACTTCTTTCCATATGTGTCAAAAACAAGTACCAATTTGGGGTTTTGGATAGTTTAATATATTATTGGGCTGATTGTGTTTAAAGATCGAGCCTAATCACTGTATCTCAATTGAGGCCTGAGTTCAAATTTTGATTTTCATATCAAATGTAGTTCCCTTTGCAATTAAGGGTCCAAATGGATGGACATCCGTGCTTCGATAGAAACTGGGAATGTGATCTGTAACTCATTCAACAAATACCAAGTATTCTCGCAATAACAAATACTATTTCTAATATTAAAAATAGTTTATGATAACTAATTTCCAACGATCAAGTATCAACATTCTATGAATCGATTAAATTAAAAGTGGCATCAATTTAACGATAAAGAAAACTGAAAAGAACATGGAAATAAATCACTAACTCTCAAGTAAGGTCACGTTCCAATCAGTGGCGAAGCCAAGATTTTTTGGGAAGGGGGTCAAAGTTGTTCGTGGAATAAAAATTATAGCTGAGGCTACAAATTTAGTATACAAGGGGGTCAAAATAATAATTTAGTGCATTTTTCTCAAAATTAAGGAGGTCAAAATGAATATATTCATCATTTTTAGTAGTAAAATGTCAATTTTTAAAATTTTGAAGGTACTAAAATTGACACGTTCGAAAATTCAAAGGGGGTCAACAACCCCCTTGGCTTAGCCTTAGCTTCGCCAGTGGTTCCAATTATCCATAATTGCAGCCTAGTGTATAGATGAGAATAGTTGAGTCGATCTTGACTTGCACGAGTTTCAATCATTTCTACAATTAAGCTCGCAATTAACTTTTAACCAATTCTTTTGCTATCCAGGAAGTTTCAGATTGAGTCGAGCTGAATAGCTTGATTTCTTAATGAACATCCCTTCAAGTATTTCATGATCATGAATTGACACAATTCTTGCCCGAATGGCAAATGAAAGAACACTAACTTAAAGTTGGCCAATAATTTAACGGTTTTTCTATCCTATGCCCTAAGGGCATAGGATAAGCACTATATATATGGTAAAGAAATTAATATTTTATCTTGGGCAATCTTGAGAAGTCTTGTAAAATTTTATCCAGCCAATTTACTCCATTTTTCTTCGCCAATTTACTCCATTTTTCGTCCTAAACTTTAGGCTTTCCTTTATAACTAACCAGATTCAATATTATATTTCCATAATCAAAATATTTGTTTTATGACACAATTATAATATCCAACCAATTCTTTCCGAAAAAAAATAAATTCCTCCAATTCATTTTATTTTATAAGTACTTATTCGCTAAAAATATAATACTTTATAAATATTTTAGAAAGATAACATGTAAAAACAAATTCGTTTCAAAGAAAAAAAAAACATGTAAAAACAAATTATTAAGAAGTTAATACAAAATAAAAAAAAAAATCATGATATGTAGAAATTATGCATTACAAGTTTCAATATTATTTTTTTCGTTACTAAATTCTTCAATGTAAGATATGCATTAAATGAAAATACAAATTGTTTGGAGAAATTATGTTTTCAATTTATGATACTTCTCTTTAAGTTTTATATTAATAATGAATTATTGCTGCATACTATGAAAATATTATTATTTAACTTTTTGGTATATTTTTTTTTACATGTTATCTTTTAAAATCATTTTAGTGTCTTTAATAATAATTGTTTATATTAAAATGAAAATGAAAAAAGGGAGGGGGTTTTAAAATTTTTTTTTTTTTGGACGGATATTGGTTGTATAGTATAATGTGTATCAAAAAAAAAAAAAAAAAAAAACTGGGAGTAAAGTGGTGTTAAATCTGGTTAGTATGAGAGGAAGCCTAAAATTTAGGAGAAAAAAATGGTGTAAATTGGTTGGGTAAAAGTTTACAAGACTTACAAAGATTTTCTTGGATATAAATCAATTTCATTACTATAATTATAGTTAAAATCCGATAATTTAAAGCAATTAGCATATTAACTGGACCTAACGTCAAACAAACAGCTTAAACATCCCATTCCTAAAAATTAAACGATGAATAACTGGCAATTGACATAAACTAGATCCAAACATATAACTACGTAATTCGTAGAGTAGAATTACCAAAACGCAGTGACGGAAGGGAAATCATCGGTGGTGGCCATGACGGTAAGTGCGACAATTGCGAAAACGAACTGAGAGAAACGCAATAAGAGACCACCGATCGTGGCAGGCATGCCTTGAATGACCTTCATACTTACTCTAGGAGGAACATTGTTATCGCCGTCCGTCAACGGTGGTGGCGGCGCTTCAACTGGATGTACTGATGGATGGCTCACGTTCATTTCTGCTACGCCACCGCAACCAACCGCCGTCACCTCCGCCGGAATGAATTTATCTACATGATTATCATTTTATAAGTGTTTGGGAAATAAAAAGGGGATTTGATGGTTTGATTCTTACGGGATCTGTCTCGAATTTTCAACGACTTGTGATCCAGATGTGCGAGCTAATTAACCAACGCAGGTATCAAACGGCATCGTATTAAGACGAAATCTCCTTTACAAGGAACTGGGAAATGTTGCTAGGGAATGAGAGAAGTGACCAAACAAATTAAAATTACTTACTCACTCCGTCCCGGAGTAAGAGTCTCACCCCTCATTTGCACGCTTATTAATAAATATTGGATATGATGTAATGTTGTGAGTGTAAAAGTAAAGTATGAGAGAGAATGAGTGGGAGATAATAGTGAATTAATTGGTGTTGTGAGTATAAAAGTAAAATAGGAGAGAGAATGAGTGGGTGGATAGTAAAGATTCTTTGCCATTTTAGGAATGGGACTCTTACTCTGGGATGGACCAAAAAGGAAAATTGGACTCTTACTCGAGGACGGAGGGAGTACTTTTTTTAAAAAATATATACTAAACAATACTCCTCCGTCCCATAACAATGTGCACAAAATGGGAAATGCGCGGAAATTAAGGGATGAATAGTGATGGGTAGTTGTTGTGAGTGTGAAAAGTTAAGTAAAAGAGAGAAAGTGGGATAGAAAATAGTAGATTGATTGGTGTTGTGAGTATAAGAGTAAAGTAAGAGAGAGAATGAGTGAGATGAATAGTAAAGATTCTTTGCCATTTTAGGAAAGTGTGACTTATCAATGGGACACCCAAAATGAAAATTTGTGCCAATTTTATGGGACGGAGGGAGTACTTTAAGTAAATTTAATTATCCTAATAAGTAAAATTAATTTTAATTAAAAAAAACACATCAAATATCTGCTCATCTTCTCCGTTTGCCAAATATTCTTTGTTCCCTCGCAACCACTTTGAGTTTTATAGGTACTAGCTGTACACCCGTGCGATGCACGGGCCAATATATTGTTGAATAAATTAAGACATAAACTATGATTATTTCGATAGATGACATTTTTGTGTTATGAGAGTTTATTAGATAGGGTAGATAATGGAAGAAGATGTAAAACCAAAATACATGGAAGAATGTGTTGGGAAGTAATATATTTTGGGACAAATTTCAACCCCTTAAACTACATGTTTTTGGAGACCTATCTGTGGTCTAATAAAATTGTCCGTTTGTAAAAAAATACATGTAATTTAAATATTTAAAGTTTGGCCAAAAATGTATGTAATTTTTATTTTTCCAACATAAATTCGTATTTTTTTTTTCAAATATACACCTAATTATGGTAGGTGTTGTTATTGTAAAATTATTTAGTTGTCTAGATTTTATTAATTATGTGCATATGAACCGAGTATGTTTATGTACTATGTAATGAAGGTTGATGGAAAGTCAGAATGAAAGTAAGTAATTAATATGATGATAATATACCCAAAATTAGAATAAGGAACCTGAAATTAAAGAAGTACTTTAACATTAAAACGAAGAACCTTTCAAAAAAAAATAATATTAAAACGAAGAACAGAAGACTGAAAATAAAATAAGATGACGCAAATATAAACGGACGACACCTACTTTTACCATATTTTTTTCTTAATTAATACTATAATGAAATGAGAAGTTTATTTTGGGACAAAGTGAGTATTAACTAAAGGATCCCCGATGAGAGCTTTTTATTTTTGGCAGGAGCTTTTTGGAGGTTTGTTAATTGTTACTACCTCCATCCCATCTCAATGTGCACTTTTACTGTCCATGTGGTCAATTCATTCGCACTTTGACCATTATTTTGTGAAAATCTAGCTATTATTTTACAATTTTAAATGTTGTTATTTTTTAATTGTTACAAATAGTATCAATAACATATTTCAAACTTGCATAGAGATATACTCCCTCCGTCTCATTTCAAGTTTCACCATTTTGTTGATGCACGCAAATTAAGAAAAGCTATTTGTGTAAGAAATGTTGTGAGATGGAAGAAGTTAGTGGGTATGACAAGTGGGGCCTACATTTTAATTATGTGAGAGGGGAAAGTTAGTGGGTATGACAAGTGGGCCCCCATTTTTTTCCATTTTAGGAAATGGTGAAGCAATCAACGGGACATCCATTTGGGTAATTGGTGAAACTTGAAATGGGACGGAGGGAGTATAGATTTTCATAAAATTAGAGTCAAAGTTCAATCAAATTGACAAAAAAATCAAACAATGCCGATTGAGTTGGGCCGGATGTAGTATATTGCGAAGATATTGAAAGAGAGCAACCCATTTAAAAAAAAAAGGAATCTTTTTAATCCTTACTTAATTGCATTTGAGGTGTAGCTCAGGTTTAGCAGACCTAACGAAGGAAGGTTATTTTGTGTCCAATCTGTAGAAAGAATTCATGCCGCGAGTGGGCTGTCCTCTCTGTTCGATTACACACGTTAAACAGATTTCCACTAAAAAAGACCTATGACAAAAGACTTTTGTCATTTTCTTCGTAAGACAAAAGTGATTAGAGGGTTGTCTTTTTACACTACTCCTTCCGTCCTATACTTATCGTTACTTATTTTTATTTTGGACATCATATACTTATTGCTACTTAAAATGTTCGTTTTTCTCTCTCCTATCCACTCACAACAACTATCTACTAACTTATTATCTCTCTTCTACCACTCACAATACTTAGTATTCCAACATATTTTCTTAATCCCCGTACACTTTCATTTTGTAGGAATAAGTATGGGATGGAGGGAGTATTTTCTTTCATTTTCTCCTGTTACCATGATGGTAAAAGAGGTGCAAATTGTTGACCTTTCACGAGGTGCAAATTGTTGACCTTTCGCTAAGATCATGTTTAAAGGTGAACCAATTTTAGTTCACCAAGTGCAATTTTATGAACCAAATTTGGTTCATGGCAATTACTGGTGAACCAATATTCGTTCATGACCATGAACGAAAATTTTCGTTCATTTCATGAACGAATTCGTTAACGAAAATTGGTTCGGGCCATATGTGTGTATTTTGTATTTTTGATATATTTGAAATTATATTATTTAAATAAAAACATTAAAAATATTTCTAATTTATTTTTCTCTATACATAGAATCTAATTTTATAATATTTCACATAAGTTTAATATTTCACTACTTAAAAATAATTTAAATTTTTTTATTGTATATATTTGACACAATTTTAATATTTTATATATTTAACTTTTCTCTTGCGCCAAACGATGTCGCTTATGTCATCAAAACGTTCACTTTCTTTTTTGTATTTTAATTATTTTTCATGTATATAATGTTTTAAATGTCGTAATTTGATTTTTATTTATGAATGTTTAATTTTAAAAATTGCACAATTAAGTAAAACAATTAAATACGTAATTAAGGTTTTTTTTGTGGCAGGTATAGATGCCCTCGCCTACGATTCACTATTACGCCACTTTCTCGTGTTAAAAATGCCTACTTCCCAAACTCAAATCAAACAACCACCATCCCTCAATTAAAACTAACCTGAGATCGGTACCTGAAAAGGAGCTCTATCCAGTCTTGGAGGCGAGTGGGTAGGTCTTCGAGGTGCCCATTAAAGCGCGCTTTAAGACCTGTATAGACACATTAATAAAATATTATATTTAATTATTTATAGTATTAATTTATAATATCTAATTACTATTTAAAATATATACTTGTGAACGAATATTCGTTCACTACCACAATGTAAGCTTGTGTGAACGAAATTTCGTTCAAAGACCATTTTCGTTCACGTGGTGAACAAATTTTGCATTCACATTTGTGCATGCTCTAACAACTTATCTAGAACAGTTAATTGTAAAGGAGAAGAAAATAAAGTAATAAGAGACGTGACACTAAGGGCAACTTCAATGGTGGTCCTAACTCTATAGGTATAAAAATCAAATTTTGGTATTTACGGAGCACTATTCACATGGTATAAAAAATATCTCCAACCATATGTATCAAAATTTTGGTGTCAAATTAATTTTTAATACTCCATCCGTCCCACCCGAATTAGGTTTTTTGGGTTGGGTACGGGGATTAATTTAGGAAAAAATGTTAGTAGGGTATGATAAGTGAAGTAGGAGAGAGAAAGTAGGGTAGAGAATAATTAGTGAAAAATTGTTGTGGGTGTGAATGTGAGACCCATTAAACAAAACAATTCTATTTTTGGGTTTACCTAATTCGAATGAAACACCTAAAATAGAAATTTATCCTAATTCGAATGAGACAGGGGAGTATTACGAATTGATAACGGAAAAAGAAGATGGAGAATAACAAATTAGGGAGAAAGATGGACACACTACTTTGGAACGGAAAAAAAAGAGGTCCTAAGACACAATCGACCCAATACTCAATTAAATTACATATACAGTTGACTAACTTACCAAATAAATTTTCTTTCAAAAAAAAAAAACTTACCAAATAAAATCACATACTCCATAGGTTTCAAGTAAGTTGCAACATTTTACCATTTATGGCATTTCATTTAAATTGTAATAATTCAAAAATTGAAGCTTTTTATTACTTTTATAATCATCTACTCATTCTCTCTTCATCCCAACCACTCATTATTCTTCACTCATTTTCTAATATAACTTGATTGCTAGGTACGTAATATTATTATTATTATTATGAATTAACTTAAATTACAGCAATTTATAATATATTTTTTTAATCTAATTCATAAAATCCCTTAAAAAAATATAAAAAAAAGGCGTGCAGATCAGCTTTGTTAGACTGAAACACGTGATGTTCCTTCAAAATGGGAAATGCGCGGAAATTAAGGGATGAATAGTGATGGGTAGTTGTTGTGAGTGTGAAAAGTTAAGTAAAAGAGAGAAAGTGGGATAGAAAATAGTAGATTGATTGGTGTTGTGAGTATAAGAGTAAAGTAAGAGAGAGAATGAGTGAGATGAATAGTAAAGATTCTTTGCCATTTTAGGAAAGTGTGACTTATCAATGGGACACCCAAAATGAAAATTTGTGCCAATTTTATGGGACGGAGGGAGTACTTTAAGTAAATTTAATTATCCTAATAAGTAAAATTAATTTTAATTAAAAAAAACATATCAAATATCTGCTCATCTTCTCCGTTTCCCAAATATTCTTTGTTCCCTCGCAACCACTTTGAGTTTTATAGGTATTGTTAGAAGAATCTAGATTGTATATGATCTAAATTCTTTAACAATTCTCAATTTTTCGGTTTTTTTTTTTTTTTAAGATTTCTTATTTTTCGATAATAAATTGATTGGTGGGGTCGCGGCAATTTCATGGAGAATAGATTTGTTGTTTGCAATTCTGAATTTCGACCACGTTCAACTGTTAATCAATCGTCTCTTCGCTGTAAACATAGTTTGATGTCAAGTATTTTCCATATTTTGAAAATTTTGTCATACTTCTCGTTGTGTTGTATGCTTTCTCTCCTACGTCGAGATCCTTTGATTTCTCTCATTCGTCGAGAGCCTTCGCTTTCTCTCCATCATGTCGAGAGCCTTTGTATTTTGTTTGTATTTAGTATTGTTGCAATGATTGGGATGATTGGTTGTGCAGGTATTGCCTACCCAAATGTGTTACTTCATCATATTTTTAAAGTTAAATAATTCTTGTGTGGGACATTTCTGAAGGCCAATGTTGGGTCATTTCAAAATTTTGTTTCGGAAAGCATTTGGGCGTCCCATATCATTGTTCGGACTAGTATTCGTTGGAGATTTTACTTAGGATTGGCTACCACTATTCGAGGTGTATTACGCTCTTTCATTGCGGCAGACAATTTGTCAACGCTTGTACGTCTTCATAGATATCTTCATATTTGAGATGGAGTAAACTGCATTTTTGCCATCTGTACTATCCAGTTTTTTCAATTTTACATCTGTACTACCGAAACAACAAAAAGTAACCTACGTACTATTGATAAATTAGCAAAACTAACCAAAATCGTTAATGGGTGTTAGTGGACGTTAATGGCTTTAAAAATTTAACGGATATGACTATTAATAGAAAACCTTCCACCCTCCTTAACTCACCTGTTCAGTCCCTTCCCCCACCCCCACCCCACCTCCAGAACAAACACACACACACACACACACACTTCTCTCTCTCCACATCTCTCCGACTCCCACTGGCGACTGGCGACCTGCGACCTTCGTCTCTCTCTCTCTCTCTCTGGATCCGTCTCTCTCCACATGAACTCCGGCCAAATCTCACTCTCTTCTCCGATCGTCCAGGTATCTTCTCCAACTTCTCCAAATCCCACGACCCTATCACCGCCGTTCATCAAATCCTCTCCGCCGCCGCCTCAACAGCAGGGGCGAAGTCGGGTTTCAGATTTTGAATTGGAGAGCGGCGATCTCGGAGGAGACGAGTGACATCTGGTCATCACCGATTACAGTGACATCTGCAAATACGTCAACACCACCTCACCATATCCATTTTCGTCATCATCCGACTGCCATGAAGCTCCAACGTAAACAGAGCACGCGAGATTGAAATCAGATCTGGATCCTTCGTCTTCCATCGTTTCCCGGTCCGCCCCTTCCCCCTCTCTCTCTTTCCAGATCTGATTTTGTAGTCAGATCTGATTTTGTATAATTTGATTTGGGTTTGATTTTAATTTTGAACTCGAGATTTGTGGAGTTTTTCTTTGATTTTGGTAATTGGTTCTTTAATTTCAATTCATCAAATGAACTGGAGTATTGCTTTTAGAATGTGGCTGGTAATTTGATTTTGGTATTGGTGGCGGTGATTTTGGTGGTGGTGGTGGTGGTGAGGTAGCTGTGATGGTTGTGGTGGTGGAGATGAAGGTGGCTACTGGGGTGAAAATATGGTGGGGAAGTGAATAAAATGAAAAATGTCAAAATTTCAGTATGAAAAAGGAAACAAATGCATAGATTAGGGTTGAACCAGTTATTTAGCTTGTTAAGTTTCTAACACCTATTAACGTCCATTAAATTTTTTAACAATTTTGGTTAGTTTTGCTAATTAATCAATAGTACGCATGTTCCTTTTGTTGTTTAGATAGTACGGAGGTTAAAGTGATATTCTTGATATACTACGGATGTCGGAAATGTGGTTTACTCATTTGAGATGAGCCTTCGGCAATTGTGAAACGTCATCTCCTTAAACTTTATTAATGCAGTTATTATGTTGTTTCAAAAAAATATTTTAATTAAAGTCTAAAATTTGTTATTAACAGTACTGTTAATGGCGTATCAATTACAATTTTTAAATTTTCATTAGTATGATTAAACTAATTTATAATTATTTCACAAAATTATTTTTTTAATGTATAAAAAGTGAGAAAATCATTTTGAGGAGTAAATTATATTACTCGATACCCAAGTTAAATCATTTTTAACATTTCTTTAGACTATTCTATGCAAAATTTTGTTCGTATGCTCATGCAAACCATTCTGATTGTGCCACATTTATTAACTTCTTATAATTAATGTTTAATGTTAGTATAACAAAAGTGGATCAAACTAAATAGATAATGACAATACCCTATCAATTAGAGTGTTGGGAGTGGAGTCCTAAAATCATAAAGAAATAAAGGGAGAAAAAGAGTCTAAATCATAGGGGAATTTGTGGAAATCAAAGAGACGTAAGAAAGGAGAAGGAAACCAAAAAGTGCTAGAGAAGGGGACATTCAGCCGAATGTGGGTGGCCACTTGGCCCAATGTGGGTGGGCACTCGGACGAATACAGGTAGGCACTCGGCCGAATGTGTCGAGTCCTGGTCCAGATCTTGTTCAAGGGTAAATATAAAGTCACAAAAAAATCTTACAAAACTTGGCTCATAAAATGATGTGTAAATATTTTATTGGTGTTTTTATTTAGAGTGTGGCGAGTCCACAATCGATGCAACCAATAAAATATTGCCACCTTATTTTGTATCCAACATTTTGCAGACTTCTTTTGTGCCCCTAGCATTGCCATTTGTTCAATTTCCTGTTTTGACTATATTTCTTACATGTTTTGTTTTAGGGGTTCTCCTACACCTATAAAAAAGGAATTTCGTCCAGAATATCGTGTAGCTAGTAATTGATCAAATTAGTAGTCGCTAATTTGTGTTAGCCATAGAGAATCTGTGAGATCAACAAAGAGAGCCAAAGGCAGTGATGGGTCTTGGGGGTGCCCTTATGGGCATCATGTGGATGACCTAAAATATGTCTACGGTTTATTTTTGTGAGGGTGTGTTTATGATGTGATGCTATGTTTATTGTTGTAAACATGTGCGAGATTATAACACCACAGATTTGTTGGGGTGTCAACCCAAAAGGCCCAGCCCGCACGGATTTATTTTTGGGTCATCTCCCAAAAGGCCTCATACTAATGGAGTATGTGGACACCTTTATATACTAGACAATTCTTCATTCAATTGTCAATGTGGGACTTGGGTTGACACCCCAACAAACCTCCCCTCAACTAAAGTACCTCCAACGAAACTTTTACCGCCGCTAACAACATCTGCGGGACACGCCGCCCGATCACTTTATCGGGAAGACTTTTGACACAATGGTCTTTTTCGCGAGATCACACATAGGAGAATCCTACACATCTCGCACGCGGTCCACTTCGCGCCGGGCCCATCAACCAACCTGGGCTCTGATACCAGTTGTTAGGACCACGACCACCCCTACCACTCCACATTAGTTGATATTGTCCGCTTTGGGCCCAGCCCGTACGGATTTGTTTTTGGGTCAACTCCCAAAAGGCCTCATACTAATGGAGTGTGTGGACACCTTTATATACTAGACAATTCTTTATTCAATTGCCGATGTGGGACTTGGGTTGATGCCCCAACAAGATTATGATATTAGTTGATATCCTGGCTTGGTATTGCCCACAGATATAGTCGTTGTTGCGATGAACCGGGTGAACAAGTCGTGTGTTTTCTTGTTGATTACGTTCATATTATTCATACGCGTGGTTGTTGTGTCTCACCATTATCAAAATTGTATGGGCAAGAACTGCACGAATATACCACAATTCCCCAACATAGAGTGTGTCTAATTAACAACCGTCAGTATGAGCGTACGAGAAAACTCCCACCGCCTAATCTCATGATAATGGAACTGGACTTGATCTCCGCATGAACAAATTCAAATTATTCTTCTCTCTAAGCAAATTCTCCAAATCTTTTCTCTATTTTCTCTATTCATCAATTTCCCAATCAAAATCTTTGAGGCAAACATAGAGTATTTAACAAACTAAAAAATATTGATGTAACAAAAAAACACTATAGTTAAATTGTTTTAAATTTATATTTTAGTCTTTATCAATTATTCACAATGTAAAGGTAATTGGCATTTTGATGTGCATGGTAGACCCAAAGTACAATGAGAATTACAGGTGGTGAAGAAATCTAATATGGGATCAGGTGAAGAAGGTAGATCAAGTTTTCTTTCTCCCCCTTTCCTTTTCTTGTGTACTTTTTTGTGTAATGGAGTAACTTTTTGATATCACTAATTGATGGAGTAGTATTATATACCCTGCCCTTTGCTCTTTTCCTTTTGAGTGACAACTAATTAACTTTACTAATCCTCACTTTTTAGCTGTTGGCTTTACTAATCCAAAGATAATGATATGTATAGTGAAAACTCATAGTGAAACTCTGTAATCCGGTGGAAAATAATATTTTTTTTGTGGAACCCGACTGATAAAACTTATCCAACGGATTACAAAGTTTCACTATGAGTTTTCACTATAACTTTTTACTATGTGTATCACTAGAGTATGTAATCTGGAAGGTTAGAAATGCGGAAGTTAAATGAGCTAGTAAATTTACTCCCTCCGTCTCCGGTTGAGATAGTGATTTTTCATTTGACTATTCATACTTTTGAAGATTATAAATATTTGCTTCACTTGTTATATTTTGTTTAAACACTTTTAATTTTAAATAATAAAAATATTAAAAATAAAATAATATAAATAACATGTAAGAAAATCATTTTAAAAGAGTATGATCTATTACTAGTACTCCCCCAATAGAGGTTGCCATTTGTTTGTACCGTTCTCTTCCCTCCCAATTTAAATGTATATGAATGTCCTATTTATTTTAGGGGCCATTCTAATTTCTTTTATTTTTATTTTTTATAATATTTAATGATAAAGATGCATCATGCATGAATGTTTTTGTTATTCATTTTTAATATTTAGTTCAAGTATAAAATGACGTGTAAAAAATAAGTATTTTTTTTTTATTTTTTTTTTACGGAAAAACAACACTCATTTTGAAACAAAAATTACTTGAAATTTAATATTCATTGAAAGACAAACTAAGTACTCCCTCAAGTTCATTTTTAAGAACTCTTTTGTCCCAAAATGAATGTTATTTTTTTTTTATATAACTTTAATCCAAATTATTTTTTTACCAATTTTTTTCACTAAACTATTTATACTTGCAAAACTAAATATTTTGAAAGAGGATAACATGATTATATACGAATCAATGCCAATAAAATGTATGAAACGTAAAAAATTTCAAGTGTCCATTGAAATGAAATTTGAACATTCATTTAGAGACAAAGAGAGAAATATTTATACAAGAAGAAGATAATGCCTCCATTCTCAAAAAATTAAGATTACCACACTTGTTTTTTCAATTGACAATAAAAGATTGTCTCATTGAAAAAAAAATACATAATCAAGTGCTAAATTTTAATAAGGTACAAGTAGATAGATAATGCACGAGTACATAAAGTTTAACAAATGATCGGGACTAAATCTTAGTAAACCTTTAAACCTTAATGCACAAATATCTAAGGATAACTAAATCTTAACGAGCATGTTGACATACTCCTTTAACCACAATTAAATCGTTTGAAATCAAATCCCACATTTGTTACAATGGAGCCAAATGCTTTTTAGGTAATGTGCAAAACGATTTACTTTACGGTTGTGGGTTTAAATGTTGAAGTTTTGTAGTGTAAATTGTGCATCACACTTAAAAATCTATAGTCCTTTGCATTTGTGTCTGTCATCCACTAGCGAACCCAATTTTTTTTATAAAGGGGGACAAGTTATATGATGAGGTATAGACAAAGGGAGGCAAAAATATTATGTAGTGCAATTTGTTTCCGACAGAAAGGGGGGCAAAATAGATAAATATCTTAATTTCAATGGTAAACTATGATATTTCTAAATTTACAAGAGGAATATTTGACAAGTTTAAAAGTTAAAAGGGCCAACTGCCCCCCTTTTGATACCATGTAGCTCCACCACGGGTGTGATCAATTTTGATATATATATATATATATATATATATATATATATATATATATATATATATATATATATATATATATATATATATGTTGATGAGAAGGGTCATGGTGTTGTCACATAGACAAGTCTTAGAGAAAAGTTGCATTTGGTGTTGCCACATCATTACCACTCTTATAAATAAGAGACTTTTCAAATTCTTTTTATTAGCTAATAGTATTAGTTACTATATAGGGTAACTATTATAGCTAAATACTATAGTTAACTAATACTTATAATAGTAATAGTTACTATAATAGGTAACTAATATAGTTAACTACTATAGTAACTAATACTTATAATATTAATAGTTACCATAATAGGTAACTATTATAGTTAACTACTATAATAACTAATACTTATGATAGTACTACCTCTGTCCCTAAATGAGTGTCCAAATTTCATTTTAAGGGACACTGAAAATCTCAACTTTGTGAACAATTTGGTAACAACGATTCATATATAATTTTGTAATCTCCTTTCCAAACCTTTAGTTTTGCACGTATAAAGAAACCGGTGAATTTTTTTTCGAAAAAAAAAACGTTTAGGGAGAAAGTTATGTTAAAAAAAGACACTCATTTAGGGACAAAGATTTTTTGAAAGTAGACACTCATTTAGGGACAGAGGGAGTAATAGTTACTATAATAGGTAACTAATATAGTTAACTACTATAGTAACTAATACTTATAATAGTAATAGTTACTATAATAGGTAACTAATATAGTTAACTACTATAGTAACTAATACTTATAATAGTAATAGTTAACTATTATAGTTAACTATTACTACCTACGTCCCAGAGTAAGAGTCCTACTTTCTATTTTGATACGTCACAGAGTAAAAGTCTTTTTCCTAAAATAACAAAGAATCTTTACTATTCATCTCAGTCATTCTTTTTCATACTTTACTTTTATACTCACAAAATCAATCAACTTATTATTCACTCCCACTCATTCTCTCTCATAATTTACTTTTACACTCACAACATTTACTTTACTTCCATCATTTCTTAATTTTTGTGCAAATGGGAGATATGACTCTTATTCCGGGACAGAGGGAGTAATATTTAACTATTATAACTAACTAATACTATTAATATTATTAGTTAATTATAATAGTTAAATATAATTGTTAACTATAATAGTTACTATATAAGTTAATTATTATTATTAATAGTATTAGTTAATCATAATTGTTACAATATATATTAACTGTTACTATTAATTATATTATTTAATCATAATAGTTACTATATATATTGACTATTACTATTAATACCATTAGGTTTTTTGAAATATTCATACAACAGACTTAAATATATTTCTAAATTAATTAAAAAATATATTTATTACAACTATGTACAACTAAAGCTATGAAAATGTTTTGATTAATTTAAAATATACATATATTTTTAAATAAAATTATTATGTTAATTTATCAATTAAAAACATCAAAAAAGAAAATTACAAAAAACATTAACGGAATAGATTCCCGAGCACGGGTTCCCTACTAGTTGCACATGAAGTTAGTCATCTAAACATGATAAGTGAACATGTGGTCGTATATGATTCAAAGGAGGAAATAAAAGTTCAATTTGGTGGTCACGACCATGTGGTTATCACTTATCATATTAAGTATCAACAAAATTCAATAAAATCCAAATTGTTCAACTTTATACTTGAATGAGTTTGAGAGTGACATACATACATTAATTTTCCCCTTTTGTATTGTAAATTTAATTGATTGTTTAAATAAGATATACTCGAAATAAATCTCATCCCTTTCTCAATTCATCATGCCATCTAATAGTAACATGCATGATACACACACATTGTATGATGTTGACATGCATTCACTAGAAAAAATAAAACGTAGGAAATGATCTTTTATGTAAAAATAAGTGTTGTATTTTTTATTACGATTTCATTTCAAAATAAATATTATGTTTAAATTAATAAAATAATTTTGACATTAGTTTTATTTTAGCATAAATAGTACTACTATGTTAAATAAATATATTTTTAAAAAATACAATGTTTGTCTTTAAAATAAACATCGATAAATTAACTACTCTCAATTTCAAAATAAATATCATTTTTTTATTTTGAATAAGTTTAAGAAATTTTATAAATCGTAGTAACATAAATATATGAAATCTTTGCTATCTGCTTTTTAAACTTTTAATTTTGAAATTATATACTCCCTCCGTCCCAAAATGATCTTCATGTTTGACTATTCAAACATTTTAAGGATATGAACACTTGCTTCACTAGCCATGTATTGTTTGTGCATTTTTAAAGCCTATATTGTTGAAATGAGAAGAACTTTTTGGGACAATGAAATATGACAAATGAGAAGATCATTTTGGGACGGAGGGAGCAAGTATATTGAATAGAAAAATTATGGTATAACTCAAAAGTCAATTATTTTTTGAGATTTTTTTTTAAATAGTATTATTTTGGGATATAAAAGAAGAAGTACATGTCATTTTTTTATACAGTAAAAAACAGAAAATATTTAGAATATTGTGAAAATTCCCGGACATCAATTTGTAATTGTAGTCTTGCGACCCGCCCCCCTTTTCCATAAGCACAGCCCTTCGTTCTGCAGCTGCCATTTTTTCATAACATCATAAAATCCATCGATTTTTCATTTTCAATTTTCTCACAACAACAAACACACTTTCTCCTGAAGCTGAGACAGATCTTCCCTCTCTCAAAATTAGGGTTTCCCTTTTTTGCTCTAAATCCATTGAAACCCTCGTGACCTTCTCTCAAATTAGGGTTTGCAGATCTAAACAACATCTCTTGCTCCGAGGTCGCTTCAGCCCCATCCTGCTTCATTTTCCCCCCAACATGTTCTGGCAACTCAAAGCTCTCTCGGCTTCTTCACCTGTAAGTCTTAACGAACGATGTTTATCTTTATTGGTTTGTTCAATTTAGTTTTTGAACTTTTATTTTGAATTTGAATCACTTTCGTCGGAAATAACGTCCCTGGTTCTTTTAATTGCCTTGTTGATGGTTTTATTTCATGCTTTGATAGTTAGAATTAGTTGTTATGCTATGCTTTGTTTATTGCAATTTGAAGTACGAAATGATGGTGTTTGGCTAGTAATTGTCTTGATTGGGCAGATCTTATTTAGGATTAGGCATCTATACAAGTATGATTCATTTGTTGAGGGTTGACTTTGCACTGGATTTGGGTTCTTCTACTAAGTGAGTTTAATTACTATCGATTTGATTAATTTGTTGTGAGCACTCCTCCCCCAACTTTTTTGGCGGAAATAAATAGGATTGGCAATATTAAATCTAAGCGCTTCCCCACCCACACATGGGTGTCCCACTAATATGGGCTATTTATGATCTACTTATCTCTTCTTCTCTGATCTAATGGTACTATTTTCAGATTGAGTCCTTATTAGACAAGGAAAATTTCACATTGGAAGAGCTCTTGGATGAAGAAGATATAATCCAAGAATGCAAAGCTTTAAACAGTCGCCTCATTAATTTGTAAGATAACTTTGGCCACTTTTTGGATGCTGTCCTCTTTTCAATCTAAGCTATTGGGTTGTTAGTCTAATGATATAGAAGACGTTTTGCTGAAATACATCAATGGTACATGTTTTTCCAGCTTACGAGATAGAGTTCAGGTGGAACAGTTGTTGCAGTTTATTGTTGAAGAGCCTCAAGATGATGCTGATAGCAAACGTACCTTCAAGTAGGTCCTTACTCTCTTATTCAGATCGTAACTTCTTGTGCATCTCGAATTTTCTTTACAATGTATTTGTAATTTCTACTAGAATTTCCTTTTGGGATGTGGATTTTTTTATACTTCTATGAAATTTCATGCGCTACTCATTTTTTTTGCCTAACATTATTTTCCCCTTAAACATTCTGCAGTTCTAGCCACTAATTCCTGTTTCATGCTGCAGGTTCCCCTTCATTGCCTGTGAGCTTTTTACATGTGAAATTGATGTTATCTTCAAAACATTAGTGGAGGAAGATCAGGTAGAACCTTCAAAAAATTAATTTTGCATAGCAAACCTGTTTTGATTGTAGAAGTCGGTGCTCCATTTGTCTAACAATCATCACATTATGTTTTCCCCTCTTAATTGCAGCTGATGGATTTACTTTTCTCCTTCCTGGAACCAGATCGTCCTCATGGTGCCTTGCTGGCTGGGTACTTCAGCAAGGTACGCTCCATTAGTCGATCTTTGTGCACGTGGTGTTTTCTGGTTACTAACTCAGTTTTGTTACATTCTTGTCTGCTGCACTGACATTAATTTTACTGCATTTAAGGTTGTGATATGTCTCATGATGAGGAAGACCGTTCCCCTTATGAATTACGTTAAGGTGAGCACTTCTCATCCTGAGCAATATGAATGCCATCACATTTGTACGGTTTCATCATGGGTGTATTGTGTTGAACTTTGCACCGGTTGTCGCAATATGGAGATCCTTTTGGTCGATACTCTGTTAAATTGGTAGGCTTTATTGTTTGATTGTTTGGAGCAAAGAAATATTTGTGACAAAAAAATTTAGCTTAGATTTTCATTTTTGTTTCATATGATAACGCTGCTCAATAGGGAAAATGTGAGCATTATGAGTTTAGTACTTTCAAACTGAGCTTTAACCTTCGGCATTTGGTAATGGGCTGACATAGGTAGAAGAAAAGTTTGGCTGCGAAGTCTAGTAAGCTAACCATCTGAAGTCTGGTATCCATCCATCATATTTTTTTCTTTTATGAGATATACATATATAGTATATGCAGTGAATCTTGTCGTATTGCAAATCTTTTTCTGCAAGAAACATTGTGACTAGAATAGAATGTTTGCTGTTAAGCAGTGCTGCTATTGGGTTTTCTTAGTATGACTAAGCCTCTGCTAGTTATTTAAGAAGAAAGGAGTATATATGCCTAAGGTCTTCTGTAATCAAAGAATATGGGCGCTGTTACTGGGATGGGGTGAAACAGAAAGGTGGTCATTGGTGTTTCTTTTGAATTTATGAGTCTCTTGGACTGTAATTTATATGCTTGGAATCCAATATTGGCTGCACATGATAATCTCTATATATGTATTTTGCTGATGAATACCTTTTTAAAGATTCTCGTATGAAAGTTGGCTTATCACGACGAAGTTTGTGGTCATCTTTTCAAGTAGCTGCCTAAAGAGTTTTACAAAATTTATCAGTTGCATGATATAGGCATTCAGATATTTCATTGTATGTTTTATGTTGTTGGTGCAAAGTAGATTTTCTCCCTGTTTTTGGTAAATCACGTAAAGAGTGTTTTCTAGGGCTTAATACTAGTCACTGGGTTAGTTGAGGTAAAATATTTTCGTTATCTCTTCCTAGTCAAGTGATTATACTCAGTAAAGAAGGCTCTGCTTAGATTATGTGAATTCTAATTAGTTTGTTCCAAGTCAAAGGGAAACCAAGTGGCAGAAGGTAAACGAATACTACAAAATTTTGAAAAGAAGTGACGAGCATTATTGGTATCATTATAGTGGTCCTGCCGTGTGTATTGCTTGTGAGCACACTTCTACATGTAAAGTAGATGCATGCGGATTAGTATGTGCATTTGTTATATATGCCTAACTTACATGAGGCTTGGAGTGTGGTTGTGATGTCCTTAGTTCAACAATGTTTGTATCCCCTAAAATATACTTACCCAAAATGCTAAATATCCTTATTTTCCCGCTTTTTGATCACATTTTCTTTCCCACTTTCTGCAGGCTCGTCAGAATGTTTTCCAGCAACTAGTTGATTTAATTGGGATTACATCAATCATGGAGGTTGGTATTCATTGTCAACCTTATATTGCAAACGTAATTGCTACTTCCTCCGTATCAGTTTTTTTTTTTTTTTTGTCTGAAGAAACTCGAGCAATAATATAGGTTAATCTAATTATCTTAATGTAGATCTAAAAGTTATAATTGATAGTATTTGTAATTGTGTATCAATAAATAACAAGTGTTAGATTTTCATTAGGATAATTAGATTAGTCTATAATTATTGCTCAAAGTTCCTTCAGACAAACAACAAAAAAGTGAGAGCCTTAAACTGGGACGGAGGTATTGTTACTTCTAATGAGCACTTCATTATGCTGATCAATTCTTTACTCAGGTTTTGGTCAGACTTGTAGGAGGAGATGAGCATATGTATCCCAATTCATTGGATGTGATGCAGTGGCTGGCTGAAAGCAATTTACTGGAAATGATTGTGGACAAGCTGAGTCCATCCGTGAGTACAATAGAATTAAATTGCTCTGGCACTCATTTTTTATATGCTGTTTACTCCAGCAAAAGACTTTAGATTTTAGATGCCTGCCATATTCAGTACATCTGCAGTTTTTAGGAACCTAAAGGAAGGTCAAATGAGTATTTGCTTCTAGAGCTTATAAGCCATGTACGTCTGGATTTGGTGATAGCAGCAGGCCTTGGGTAGTAGGGGCTGGTTTGTGAATAGAAAGAGTGCCTTAGTTGACCCAAGAAATATGGGTCAGGATATGAAAATATGAGAATAGTTGATTAAAAAAAAAGGTACTATCAGCACTGGATTTCTAATATCCTGGGGGAACAAGTAAATCCTTAGTGACTGGAGTTTCTATGATCATTTGCACCATGTATGTTCTCATGTTCTTGCCTAAATGAGTTAAATTCAGATATGCAGTTTCACTGATATATTCAATTATGACATTATCAACTGTTTGGATGTTTGTCAATTATATATGTTTATTGGCATCATCCTCACCTACTTGGGAAAATTAGATACTGTCTTCCATTCTCGTGTCTCACTTTTTAGTAACGAAGGCAATACTTTTCATGAATGCTACAGAATCCTCCTGAAGTACATGCAAACGTTGCAGAAACTTTATGTGCTATAACTCGAAATGCACCATCTCCTCTTGCCACTAAACTTTCTAGCTCAAGGTTTGTACATTATATATTTTCATGTCCAATGGTTTATAAGTGGCTGGTCTGCATATCATTCTAACTAGGATGAATTTCTTATGGTTTTGTATATTATTTCCAGTTTTGTAGGAAGAATATTTGGTCATGCGTTGGAAGACTCGCATTCAAAATCTGGCCTCATCCATTCATTGTCTGTGTGTATTTCTTTGTTGGATCCTAAAAGATCAATTCCTTCACCCTTGTTTCATTCTTTTCGAAGTCAAAATATGTACGAGTCACCTGTGCATGTTAATCCAGAGACAGTTGGTGCAATGCTGCCCAAACTTGGTAAGTAATCATGTACTTATTTGTCATTGGTTTGCCTGAATATTTAAACTTTTTGCTGGTACCCTTTTGCATTGAAATTGTTTTTCTCATGTAAGAAGCATAACATGAATCTCGTATCCATATTTGTATTTTTGGTGGGTTCTTGTGCATCTAACGGGTGCTATATTTTACCATCAGTGTCACGTCTTTTCACCTCCAAGGTGCTTTGTAATGCTATCTTGGACGTTTTGCTTATATAGACTGTGCTTTAAAGCTACTGATCAAGTATTGTCTTGGACTCCATTTACTGACCTTCTTTCAAGGTAGGGTTGTTAATTCAATCATCCATTTTTGCAGGTGACTTGTTGACTTTATTAACAGTGTCCTCAGATGATAAGATTTTACCAACAACATATGGTGAGCTGAGGCCTCCTCTCGGGAAGCATCGCTTGAAGGTTGGTTTCATGTTTATTTTGTATACAGATTTTGATAGTGTCACTGTTGAGACATCAGGATATCCTTTGGATGGTACTGTTCTGTACTGTTCCTTCGAGCAGCACTTGTGAAAGGAAAATCCAAAGGCATATGTAAAATTATGTTTCCAAAATCAACCACCAGGGAACTTTTTGAGGCAATGACTTGAATTTTGAGATCAATTAGTTACACATTGATTGCATTCAGGATTGCCACTTCAGTTGATAGTGATACTGTTGAATGTGGACAAACATTGTGATGGGAATGTTTAATTCCTTGTAGTTTCTTATCTTAGGTTAGGTGGTAGGTATAGATGCTATGTACATTAGATGATTCTGAGTGATTTGGGCTCCAGTATCGACTAGGAAAATAAAAGAAAGGAGAAATTAACTTGAAGGCCTCCTTGTATTTATAGAAAAAATTAGTGAGAGGCAGATATGTGAGATTATAGAGCGGAAGCGTCTACTTCCTTGTGCATGGTGAGAGATAAGTTCAGAGTGTTTGCGGATATGCTTTTACGTCTCTCTTGGTTTTCAAGATTCTCCAATTTGGCTTGGGTTGTAAATATACTCCATGTCTTTTAAATGTACGATTGAACTTATACTTTCTTTATCAAGATTTGGATTTGGTATAAAGTTTGTCGCTGGTAATCATTTTTGTACTCCCTTCTCACTTTCTATACATTGTAATGTTACCTACCTGCAGATAGTGGAATTCATAGCAGTGCTACTTAAAACTGGCAATGAAGTTACAGAGAAAGAACTCATCAGCTTAGGAACTATTCAGAGAGTTTTGGATCTCTTTTTTGAGTAAGACATTGCTTCTATATGTTCCTTCTACTTTGTTGATAATGAATCGAGTAATTAGCAAGAATGGCTGTTCTTGATTACTGTTCTCTGGTTATCTAACGATTTGTTGTTAAATTAATGTTGCAGGTACCCTTTTAATAATGCTCTGCACCATCATGTTGAGAGTATCATATTTTCCTGCGTAGAAAGCAAATATAATGGCATTGTCGATCATATTTTCAAAGAGTGTGGTTTGGTGATAAAGATTCTCCGGACAGATAGAAACCCTCTTCTCTCTGGTGAACCTAATCAGGTATCCAGATTTTCTAATATAGAATTGATCCTTTGGCGTTTGCTCTTGGTGGATTTGTCCTTTCCTAGGTTGTTTATAGGCTTATAGCATAATACTGCTTATTCTCCATTCCAAATAATGTTTGCCAAGCACTAGAATATCGCAGGTCAAATGCTAACTCACACATCAAGTTCAATTCATTTCTTGCATTACATGTACCGAAATGAGGATATAATTCCATGACCATTTTCATGTCTGGTGGTAGCATCTTTTGTATTATGTAGAAAAATTGATATTTACTTCATGAAACGCTCAACTTAACTTTTGTTATAATCTCTGTTTATTTTGCAGCCAACTTTACCTGCTTCTGGTAGAACTGCACCCCGAGCTGGTAACCTTGGACATATTACACGTATTTCCAATAAGCTGATTCAATTAGGGAGCACCGATAACCGCATTCAGACGCATCTTCAGGTACATCATAGTTTTTAATAGTTTGCTGATATAGCTAATGTGTTTTAAGTGTTTCCACTATGTTTTAAAGTTGTGAGACATAGGAATCAAATTATATAATAAATACATGTTGACCTGGCTCAGCCATGAATGAAGTTTACTAATAATGGCTTAGGCTTATCTTTCTCTTGCATCTTAGTTGACTGTTGATATGAGAGCTACAATGGTCCGGGTTAACCCGAGACTGGACTGAAGCTATTTTAACTTGGAAAATCTGTTGTTAGTTTATTGGCGAAGTTAATCCATAATTATAAAAACTACAAAGTTTTGACATATTTTTGGTCCTGCAGGTCATTATTGGTTATTAGATTAGTGGAAGTTTTCACACCTAATGGATATGATATGGTTGTAATAAGATAAGCAGAGCATTGTCATGTGGATTGATGAATCCCATTTTATTGGTTCTTCAGTTGGAACGCTGGCCACAACATTGTTCATGTTGAGATCACTCGTTTCTCCAAGATTGTGATTGTAATGATAATGACAACTAACCTAGCATCCAATGTATTCAACATATTCTTCCATGACCAAATGAAGTTTAAAGTTGATTTTCATCAGACTTGCATCACTGCACTTTTTGGTCAATCGATCTTGTAGATGCTCCCTCCGGTTTATGATAGTTGTCGCTTTTGGAGAAATCTTTTGGTCCAAAATAATTGTCACTTTTCTCAAAAACATTCAAATTTCTATATTACCCTTGCATTGGAATTTGATTCACTTTATTAATTGGTTTGTTGTGTGAAGTAATATTGGAGAGGGGGGAAATAAATAAGGGTAAACTTACAAGGTTCATCATTAAACTGCAGCATTAATTGTCTTTCTTAAAACTTGTGAAAAGTCTAAAGCGACCGCTATGTTGGACTGGAGGGAATATAAAAAATTAATTGTCTTTACCATGTGTATGATAATTTGAGTTTAGGTTGATTATATGCGACTGAGTATGTTATCTTACTAATCCTTTGAACAAAAACTGTTCTTGTGCTGTAGGAGAACAGTGAATGGAATGATTGGCAGGTTTCTGTTCTACAAGAGCGTAATATGGTCGAAAATGTTTATCGGTGGGCTTGTGGGTATGTTTCTCGCTCTGCCTCCTGTTTTTGGGTGCTGCAGATTAAAGTTTGAAGTTGTCAGTGCTTTAAGTTTTTGTCTTATGTTCCACCCTATAAAGTTGAGGTTCTGGTTGGGTTCATTTGGGGAAATCTAGGGTTGTCTTTTGCAATCTTATTTTTGGTTGTAGAAATTTCTCTCTGTTTTCTTCATACTTTCTATAGCCCAAAATATGAACTTTAAGAAAAGAAGTGTACAAAATGACTGAAAAACATCTATTGATTTGTTCCTATCAGTTAATGAAAAGAATAGACATGAAGAAGGGTCAGGAGTAGGTGTCTCTGTATGTGCGGTGTGGGCAATCGTGTTTATAATATATATATAATACGGAGTGTCTGACAATTCGAACTCGCATTTGCAATTTTTCATTTGGTGTAGAAGTATCTTTCAATTTATTAAGAAACTATTTCTTCTCTGTTATTTGTCATTTTTTTTTTAACCCTCAACATTTCAAGTGATGGGTTTTATTAAAAAGATTATCTATTTTCTCACCTGTTTTGCGTGAAAAGATTAAATATTTCAATACCCTATTTTACCTGGACTCGGCTCGGATCCTCCAAAATTTTAATATTTGCACCAAATGCATTGTAAAATAGCTACACCTAACCGCACCAACACCCATGTCATGTCGTGTGGACACTGTACTTCGGCAGATGAGAAGGGGTCCGAGTTTCGAAGCCAACATTTCCACTCCTTCCTCTTTGCTCCTTGCTTTTTTAAGAATACATACAGCGGTCTTTGGTGAATGCGTACCAATAAGCTTCACCATGAGTTGTCGCGTTTCCCTGTATATTTATGTAGATGTAGATACCTTGGTTTAAGTTCTATATGGATTTGTAAGTAGATAGATTGACATATAAGACAGAATTGGAAAGCTGTTCTTCTTTCCCATATTAGTTTATCTTTCTAATCACATCTGCAATTTTTATTTATTTCCCTTTCTAGCAAAAATGAGCCTTGTCTCTTTCAGTAGGACTAAGTTTTCAATTTGAATTGAATGCACATTGTTTGGTTTCTTGCATTCAAATTGCTCCATTGTTTCTGCATCGATTCCTAACCACTTAGTGGTCATCTTTATAATTTGCAGTCGGCCAACCACACTGCAAGATAGGAACAGGGATAGTGATGAGGATGACATTCACGACAGAGATTATGATGTGGCCGCTCTAGCAAATAATTTGAGTCAAGCTTTTAGATACAGCATATACGACAATGAAGACACCGAGGAGGTATGCAACAGTCCTCTGTTACTGTATCTTAATTAATCTCTTTCTAATGCACTGTTATATTGATTATCATCCTGATTGCAGGGTCATGGAGCTCTTGAGCATGATGATGAGGTAATTATGATATTCCTTTAGATCTCTGAAAATGATTGACTAGAATTCCATGCCATTCTATTCCACATATTGCTATCATTTTACTCCAAAATCAGCTGATTTTCCAGTTTTATAAGATACACATTCAGAACCGACTTGTGTGTTTTTGTCTTGACAACCATCCTGGTGGCATTGGAACTTGTGAATGGGTGATTGTTGAAAAAAAATACTTAGAAAGGCGTTTGAAGTGTTGGCTTGGGGAAATCTTACAATTTCAAAAAGGCAACACTCACTGGTGGATCCAGATGTACTTGGAAAATGTCAAACTTCTCCATTATAATTTTGGAAAAATGTGAAATTTTACAACTAAAGTTATAAAATTTTTCAACTTTGCGCCCATTTCTATTAGAAAAGATATTGTAATACGTAGAATTTTTTTGCCCCAATTTGTGTCAATTTTATACTCCACCGAGTAATGTTATACTGTTGTACAAATTTTACGCCTATTTATCTAAAATCTTAGCTCTGAATGTGCTTTGTGATCCACCAAAAAGTATTAATATATGCTGTTTCAATCATGCAATACAGGATGCCTACTTCAATAATGAATCTGACGAAGTTGTGATATCATCGTCCATTAGGCTAGGTGATGTTCAAGGCAGGTAAGCGTCTGTTAACTTTTTAAAATGAACTTCAACATAAAGCCAAGGTTTGTAAGATTATGATATTTAGTTGGTTATATGTTTTGAAAAAGTATTTTCCATGGGGTTTCGGGTACACAAAGTTAATGGATTCCAGTTGGTTGCCACATCCCCGAAAAGGGGAACTAACAAAAAACCGCAATGTGAATGTTTCATGTGAAGTCTGCTATGATGTGAATACTATGCATGGTTTTCTTTGCTCATTTATAACTTTTTTTTTTTGTTCTCTGATGCAGTTTGTTCACGAATTCCAACTGGTTTGCCTTCCAAGACGATAGAACAGAGGATACATCTATTATGGCCACTTCAGCCTCTCAAATGATGGATGAGATCAACTTGAATGGGGCATCAAACGGTGGCAACAGCAGCAGTGATGATGAAGTGGTGGTTGGAGAGGATGAGGAGTTGGTTGAAAGTAAAGATTCTACAAACGGGTCATCTAATCCCAACCCAAACAATATCAATGGAGTCATCGAAAACGATTCCACAAGTGGTGAACTGAACACCCAGAATGAGAAAACTAGTGTGTCTGGTGATGCTGGTATTTTTCAGTTCGACTCAAATGACAACGAGGACCTGTTTGCAGAGAGACCTATACCTGAATGGGTAGAATGGGGGGGGCCTTCAGATTTCCCAGTTAGCAAACCAGGCTTAAACCCGTTTGAAGATTACGAAAATGACCCTAGTGCAGATATTGCCAATACAGTGGAATCAGTGGCCCCCCCTCCTGTTAGTTCCGCCTCAAGTGGAGAATCCCTATCAAATGGAACGCCTACTTCCTCGGGTTCTAGTGTTGGATCAGGGGGATCTGAGTCGAACCAGAAAGCTACTGTAGTACCCTCTTTGTTTGAGGAAGACGTTGAATTCGTAGGGGTGGAGCTTGAGGGTACAGAGAAGGCAATGGAACAGGCTCTTAAGGAGGGAATAGTTGGGGAAGCGGGCCCGTTAAAGAGAAACATGGGGCCCAAGATTACAGAGGAGAAATCAGATGATGGTGGGGCAGGAATGAAGGAGTTCAATGATGCTAACTACTGGCGGGTTGACCAAGAGGTTGCAGTATTGGAGTAAAAAGCATACGGGTCAATCTTGTTTGATCATCTGGTCTCGTAAGATGTGGTACTTGACTTGACAGCCAGGGATGAATGAATCCCGATTGTGATCGGCAAGGGGAGTCATGTATGAACGAATGCAGCGGAGACATTGTACAGTATATCTTCTTTGTTGTTATTGAGATTGATTTAGCAATAGGGCCATGTCATGTTTTTTACTGACTTGCTGTTTACTCCCTCGGTCTCAGAAAGTTGGTCCCCATTTTGACGTGACTTATATGGTAAACATAAATGGACTTTGACCTTGACCAAACATTGATGTAAATCTAATTATTCTAATGAAATTTTAAAATTTGTTATCAATAAATCACTAAAGTGATTTATCATAACAATTTTTAGAATTTTATTGTGATCGTTAGATTGACACTTATATTTGATCAAAGTTTGAATATAAAAAAGTCAAAATGAGACATTTTCTGAGATGGGAGTATTATTCAGGGTTTTGTGTTCTTTCTGTTACTGTTTCTTTTTAATTTTTTTCGGGGCTTCTCAATTATTTCTTAGTATCTTGACTTTATTGTATTTAGTAGTTAATGAGTGAACAAATTTTGGTCCAGTGTTTGTAAAGCCCTCCCTCTAATATTCTTCATAACTTGTTGAACCTGTAGATAATATACGTAAGTTAGGTGACTACTTGTATAATATTTTCTTGTGTTGCATTTTACTTGTACTTTTCGTCTGTGTGTTGGGTAGAAATGTGTAGTTATGCTACAACAGTTAAAGAGTACCAAGAAAACCAATGTGAAAAATAAGCGAAAATCTCGAGAAAAACTTGTTTTATACTTGCATTGTATTAGTGTAAAATCTATTTTAATCCCTTAATGAAAAACATAATCTCTTAATGTAAAACATGTTTTACATATCTAAATCATGTTTTTCATAAGACTGATTGGAAAAATAATTAGGGATGCAGTTTCGTGAAGCTGCATCTGATCCCACTAGCACTATAGACTTTATAACATGAATGTTGATGGTGCCGAATTCTCTAGTTAGTAAATGATGAATTACAAAACACATTTATGTCAAACTTTCCCTCCATACTATTCTACCCCCTTTTTTTTTTTGGTCATCTATCAAACATCAGTCGAAAACATCTAAAATATATTATTGTTATAATTAATTAATGATGCCTTAGATTAGGCGGTATTTAAGATTTTGATTTTGTAAGTTTAAAATACAGGGAAATAAATCTATACTATACTATACTAGACAATGATACACTCTCCGTCTCAAAATACTCGTAGTTTAGGATTTTCGCACATGTTAAAACAATCAATGAATATGTAATAGACTAAATTACTCTTGGCAGCGAGAACTGTGTGTTAATGGCTTGGTTAGAGTGCCTGAGGGAGAGGCCATGGGTTTGCTTTCTTCTATTACTTTGGCTACTGCATTAAGGTTTGACAAAGTGGAGTTTGAAATAGATTCTAAGTTGGTGCATGATAAATTTCACTCCACAAGTTTAGGTCAATCCGAGCTTGATGTAATTATTGGTGTTTGTAGGGGTTTTCTCTGTGATTACCCTTTATTTGTAGTTCGCTTGGTCTGTCGTAAAGCCAATTATTTGGCGGATGTTGTTTCTAGGGCAGCGTTTGTTAATGTCAGCCCCACAATTTGGGTTGAGCTACCATCCTTTGTGTGGATAGCCAACTCCTTGCTGCATGTGATTGCTAATAATATGATTCTTTCCTTCAAAAAAAAAGGAAAGAAAAAAAAAAAAAAAAAAAAGGGGGCCTTAGAAACAAGAGGCCCAGACGAGAGGAGGTGGACCAAAACGCACGCGAAAGTTGATTGGGATCGACGACAACTTTGCCCTCACACGCTGTTTGGGGTTGGTCCAACACCTCACGTGTGCCCTGCCTTATTAACTCCTTATTTGGATGCTTTCTTTTAAAAATCCACACCCCCCCCCCCCCCCCCCCCCCCCAACTTTATTTTCAATGTCGCTTAGGAGACAATTTTTGATTGATGTTTCATCTCATTTGTCACATACTTTCAATTCAAACCATACACCCGCTAATTATTAATACCCTTCTAACCCTACTCATTTAACATCAACTAAATTTCTTTTTTCGTTTTCCATTTTCCATTTTACTTGTTTATTTATTATTATGGGCAATAATATGTGAAGAATTAATTATACTCTCCGTCGTCTGTCTTGTTTAATTTTAATTTTTTATGGTCAACAATAATGAACTTTGCTGTCATTTCAATAATCACAATGAAATTCTAAAAATTCTAGAATGATTAGATCGACACCAATGTTTAGTCAAAATACATTTTTGTTGACCATAAAAAAAATACAAGTAGTATACTGGAAGTTGCAACTAATGTTTCAACGACGTATGTGTTTAAACTTGTAAAATGAAAATTTAAAACCTTAAAAACAATTAATTCTCTGTATTGAAATAAATGTCGCACGTTTTAGCATTTTTTAAAAATAGAATATAAAGTGCAATAAATAAGTGTAGTGATCTCCGTAAATTGAACTTTTCTAAAGAGATAGCTAGAAACATGATTGATAAGTAGTACTACTACCTCTGTCCCTAAATGAGTGTCCAAATTTCATTTTAAGGGACATCTGAAAATCTCAACTATTTGTACACTTTGGTGACAAAGATTCATATATAATCTTGTAATTTCCTTTCCAAACATTTAGTTTTGCACGTATAAAGAGACCAGTGAAAAAAAATCGAAAAAAAAAAAACATTTGAGGACAAAGTTATGCTAAAAAAAGACACTCATTTTGGGACAAATATTTCTTGAAAATGGACACTCGTTTCGTTTAAGGACATAGGGAGTATGAATCTATGATCAACCAGAACAACTACTATTTTGGGAGCATTATCAGCAATTTTCAGGTGGTGGAATATAAAGGTGAAAACATTATGGAAATTGGGAGCATTATCAGCAATTTTCATGAATCCATTACAACAAACAATAAGCCACTTTCAGTAATAAGTCAAGGGTATTAGTGATTGCCCTTTCCACTTTTTATTGAATTTATCAAAAAGTGAAAACATCATCAAAGAATAAAGGCTTAAAAGCTAGCCATTCCAAACAAAAAATCAAACTAAGCATCAATATCCCGTATTCGTCCTCAACCACGGACATAAAAACTTGAAAACAACATCAAAGCATAGAGACTCGTGGAACTTGGGGGGCCAACGAGTTCGTAAAGTCTAACAAATACGTAATGCAAATGGGGAGAAATTTATTTAAAAAATTAACGCACATACTTTGCCAAATTATTACGCAAATATGGTCATAGGGCCGGTGGTCTGGTTCGAAGAATCAAGTCCATTTGTGATCCATTTGCTGCACAACCAAGAAAATCATGTGCATGAGCTTTCTACACACTCGCATGGCTACAACAGTTCAAATACTCTCTCTCTCCCCATTATGTTTTTATAAGAAAATGCATTTCTACCTACCATTTTTCTTAATTCTAAATGCTAAGGAGACTCAACAAGGATGAGATTGGTTTACCTTCCAATATTGTTGCTGCATGAAGTCAACACGATTGTCAATCTTTTGGCTGTTTTCACAAACTTGCTGCAGTAGTAAAAAAAAAATGTTCCAAGAATGAAAATTATGTCGCTTTTCATCAGATTTGATGTACCCCTCTGTCCTAAAAAGTTAGTCCTTTTTCGTTGTTACTACGAATGAACTTTGAGCAATAATTAATGCCACTTTTAATTGTCTTAATGTGAATCGAAAAATTGGTATTGATACACCATTATAAATACTTTCAATACCAATTTTCTGATTCCCAAGATCATTAAAATTAATATAAATTATTGCTCAAAGTTCATTAAAATTAACAAAGAAAAAAAAAAAGGGACTAACTTTTCGGGACAGAGGGAATAGAATACGAGAGAAGGCATTGATAGTACTTATACCTGAATGGTTCATCTCCAGTTGTTTTAACAGCACCATTTGCATCTTTGTAAAGCACACGAGACAGATTCTCAAATGTGCCTAACCCAAACATGTTTGATAGTTTCACGTAAAGTTCTTCATAAGACCCAAGAGCTGAGAGATCAAGAGTTCGACCCACATCCTCCGACTCCAAAAACACTTTGCAGTGACCGGTTTCTATTTCAAGCTCACCCTGGTTCCACAAAAACCCATGTTGACTTCCAACTGGTGAACTTTTACCACCCTCTTTAGAAACTGCGTCACTGGAACAGCTACGAGATATCTGCTGCTCGGTAAGTATGGGCTGACCAAAGAGCAAGAACAAGGGTGTCTTCTTTTTCTTGTCATTGTCATCCAACTTATGACTAGAATGGCCAATGGTCAACAAGCAAGATACGTTCTCGCTATTACCACTTGGGGCGCCTTGAGAGACGATGTCAAAGACTTTAGGGGGTGAATAATCAAAGCGCTGTAAACTGGATGGGGAAAGACCCATCTGCAGTTTGTTGGTAAGGGGGAGATCTGGAAATGGGATCCCAAATCGAGCATGCCTGGCTCCCTGTATGCCTGCAGGAATGTTGTCTGATAGACAGCATAACGGACTGCTGGGCCCGAAGGGGTTGCCTGAAAAGGACGGGAACGGAAATTGCCCACCCATTGGAAAATCTGGGGGTTGGGGTATTCGCAATTTTTTTCTAGGGGGAGAGAAGGACGACAGATGAATGGTGGGTATGTTTGATACCAATTCTACCAACCATGGGCTGACCCGCTTCACATTGTGTAGAAGGTCTGGTTCATCCCAAGTCACCTGTGGTATTGTGAATAAAGTCAGTCTCAACAATAACTAAAAACAAAAACTAAATACTCCATATATCCCAAAATGTTCTTCTCATTTGCCATTTTTTATTGTTCCAAAAAGTTCTCATTTATACAATATAGGCTTAAAAGTACATAAACAAAACATGCCTGGTGAAGCAAGTGTTCATATTAAAAAGTATGAATAGTCAATAGTGAAATATCATTTTGGGATGGGGGGAGTATAATAATAATCTCAATTTCGATGTGTGGGTGAATTAGCCGCACGTTGCAATACCAAAGGATGCAAATTAGTTAGTTAATGCTTCAAAGATGCATTTATCGCCTACTATAATTGATACAGGCTTCATTATAAGCATGAAGAGATTTAGTAAATGGAATCCTTCATAGCAACTAGGTATGAATAAATAATTTTAACATACGAGTATTTTTTTTCTTATAAGGACTACATTCTGCTATCTAGGTAGTATATGGTACACTCTTTCATCAGTGATCGGGAAGCATAATTAAGTTCAGTGTAGATTACAAGCATAACTTAGGATGCAAACAGATAAAATTAAGGCACTAACTTCACAATTCAACTAGCAAAGGACATAATTGCCTTAAAGGTCTAGCTCAAGTGGTATCCGGTATCCCTTTCTATATAAAGGTGAGGGGTTCAATCCTCCACCCAATGCACTTTCAAGTGTACTATTGTAATAGCTTAAAGCACTCATTAATAAAAACGCAAAAGACATAATTTACTAGCAGATAACAGTTTATGAGTAACGAAACAAAAAAAAAAAAAACTTTATACAATTTCTCAGGACCTCTAAAACAATTTCTCATTGCAGGTATTTAAGGTATAAAAATGAGTTGAACTAGATTAATCAGCAATTCTTTTTACCCAGACCAATCGAGTCAACATTCAGATTCTGACCACAGCATAAGGGTAAATTAGTCTTCACTAAAACAGCAAAATTTTCAAACTATGGATCAAGCCAACCATCTTTCAAGAGGAAAATCAAAGATATTAGTACATACTATGCTTTAAGTCAATTAGCTGTGCATGGTAATCAACCCCCAAAGATAATGGCTATCATGTGGCACTCGAGGATCCAGTAACTCTAATTAGATATAGAAGTAATACTGTTGAATCATTTATTGAAGAATCTACTACAACACTATAAATTTGATCAGAGGTCATAAGCAGATATTTTAATTACCTAAAATAAGCCAGAAAAGCAATCAATGAGTGTGGGAGGTGCAGCAAATACTATTTTAGGAATTTAGTACCAAAAATGTTCAAGCAGTCAAGGGAAATGGAAGGGTACCCACCCTTGTAAAACCATCTTTGAAATGTAATAAATGGGCTAGAATATGATATACAGTCAGATTGTTAAGGATGTTGCATTCTTTATTTTCAGATAAAGTAGGTAATCACAGAATCTATTACCAATGAAGCTTCATGCACTAAATCAATAGACATCATGGTAATTCACCTCATATAAGCCAGCAAAATTGGCAGTCATATCATATGCATGAACATATATAGCTTAGGCAAGAATAGCAAAACATAAATGAATTTTGGAGGGCAAATCTCTGAACTGCAGATCGTTATATATGGAAAATAACCAAGAACGCTACATTACCTGAAGAATTCGCCACGGTGAATTAGGCCAGCGGAATGGGTCAGCCACTTGAACTGAAGATACAGTTCCCATAAACCAGCTAATACGTGATGCATCCTCCGTCTCAAAAGCCATCTTGAACCTTAATCCAGGATACCATTGAATACCCATTGCCTCATTGAAGGAAGAAGCCTTCACGCAAAATTCCGGAGTGCTTGCACGAGGGTAATAGACAACCTCAAAAGGCTGCCCATTGGTAGCAAGTGATGCTGCTTCAACAACAGATTCTGGCCTCACTTTTCCCCTAATGGAATTCACATTACTACCACTTCTCATCAGCTTTCTTTCATCTTCCCTCAGTAAGGCTGAAAATCCTCCATAGGAAGAAACAGAAGAGCCTGCAGCAGAACTCCATCCAGATGGATATTCAGGCCCCCCAATGCCCCCTTTTTTAACGCGCCTAATTCCAACGCAAAGATCACCATTCTCTGTCCTCATGAAAACAATGGAGTCACCTGCAACCAGTTTCTTCTGATTCACAAAAGTACTCCATCCAGTAGTCAAAAGATGTCTCCTCGGCGTCCCTCTATAAATGTGCCTGAACTTCCATACCTCACCATGGACATCCTTAACTATAACAGTCTGAACAGGGGGGTCAGCTGCATAATCCAGGCGAGGAAAGATTGTCTCCGCACAGTACCGAGGAACTGAAAACCCACCACCATTATTAGCATCAGACTGCGTTAATGTTTTCGCGAAGGAAGCTAGTTTTTCAGAATTCTCAGACCCAATATTGCCCCCAAAATCGCCTCATCACCATCATGGTAACGATTACTCTCTTTAATCGGTTTCAGCCTAATTTTAGCATAAACTTCATCGGTTTCGGAATCAGCCATAAACTTCAGATCAATTACCTTGCAAAGGACGAAAGGAGGGATCATCGGAAGCCCCCCAAAATCCACATTTGAAAGGGCGTGTTCAGCATGTCCCTGAGGGAAATAAAAGACCTTGGAATTCAATGATGGCATTTGTACCATGCCCCCAGCGCAAGCGTGCCACAATTGGGGATTCAAACTCCTCTCCACCTCCTCCATTGCTGCTGGCTGATTCCTTAACCCTCAATTTGAAGAGAAAGCACTTAACTAATATTTTCCAGAATACCCAAACCAAAAATTCTGCCACTACTGTAGATATACGCTCTCTTCCTCAGGAAATGCTGGTTACAATAAAAGTTGCCACAAATTCAGGCAAATCAAAACAATTTCTAAGGGGATGTCTATTACATAATTTAAGATTAACGGATAAAACAACAGAAACAGAAACAAAAACAGACGACACAAACAAAAAATTACCTTGGAGGATAGAAATTAGAGCATCAATCAAACACGTCGAGCTTGTCTTCTTCACTACAGAGAAATCAAATTTCACAGGATCATGAACTGTTACACGATTCGTATTCAACCAAAACCCTAACACAAACAACACACATCTTTCTCCTCTCTGTCACTCACACACACACACACCGCAATTAATACCTTACGAAACACTCCAAAACAGAGTCCATTAAGCTCCTTACCATTGATTCCATGCTAATTAACTGCTGGAAAACCAAATCGATCAACACTAACTACAGTTTAAAAACCCACACATTCAATTTCATTGAATTTTCGTATCGAATTCAACTACAAACACCAATAAACTTGAAATAGAAGAGAATATCTAACCTTATAACTCCAATTTCAGCAAAAATTGAATTCCATGGGGGAATTCAAGAGGTAAAATAAGAGGAGTTGCAGAGAGACAGTCCATGTCCTAACGACAGTGTTGCATCATCATGAAAAAGATCCAAAAAAAAAAAAAAAAGAGTGATAAAAATTCAACAACAGTGAATACTTTTGTCTCTCTCTCTAATAAGCTAAGTTGATTTTTTTATTTTATTTTTGCTTTTGTTGTTATCTGTTGTCAACTTTACTTTGTCTCTCTCTCTCAGATCTGCTGCTGCCACACAACAAGGCCCATCCTCAGCCTGCTCTCTCTCTCTCTCTCTCTCTCTCTCCTTTCTCTCTCTACAGATGAAATGAAAGGAAGGAAAAAGTTACAGTAGTAAGTACTGCCGTCCTACCCGAATTAGGATTTTTGGATAAAAGTGAATTGAGAGAGAAAGTGGGGTAGAGAATAATGAGTAGAAAGTTGTTGTGAGTGTGAATGTGGGTCCCATTAAATAAAACACTTTCATTTTTTGGTTGTCCTAATTTGAATAAGACACCCAAAATGAAAATTTGTCCTAATTCGAGTGAGACGGAAGGAGTAAGTTCGGAAATGGCAACTGTTTTTTTTTTTTTTTTTTTTTTTGTGCATCTTAACTTTGTTGGCCCTGAGCCTTATTTCCTTTATAATTAACATATGTATTAGTTCATAAAAAAAATTATTTTACTCTCCGTCTTTGAATAAATGTCTAATTTTTTATTTTGGTTTGTCCTACGATAAATGTAGTCTTACTAAAAATAATGTATTTAGTTTGGAGATCTTCGTATACTACCCATTCTAAAAGGGCATAAGCATTACAATGTCATAAGATAAGATGTGTCACTCTACTCATATGAATAGACTGGGACAATTAAAAAACATAATAAATCTTTAAAAATATTGACTCGTCAACTACGACATTTATTCCAAAGTAGAGAAAGTACTTTTCAGAAAATATAATTTATTGCGACTACAAAGAAAGAATACTGTTTCACAGCTTCTATTATTGTAAGGGAATCGCGAGTTTTGAGCAACACATTACATTACATTACACAACAATATTTGGTACAGACAAAGTAGTGTACTCCCTTTTCTATTTCATCGGAGAGAATGGAGGAACAGCTCCTTTTACTTTGGTTAAGCTGGCAGATAAGATATTTATTATGTTTTTGGATAATGGGTCAAATTTTAGGATAATGAGGAAAAAACTCACATGTTTAATGATACCCCTCTCACAAAAAGTCTTACCTTTTCTTTTCTTTTCTTTTCTTTTCTTTTAATTGATAATTATTTTAATTAAAATTGTTTTACTTTTTCTTTTCTATTCTTTTAATGATAATTTTAATTTTATTTTAATTTTAATTGATAATTATTTTAATTAAAATTTTAAAAGTGTTACTGATATATTTTCAATGATATACTCCCTCCATCCCATTTGAACTTGTAAAATGTTGACTATAATAGTCAACATAATTATATTTTGACCGAAAGTATGTCAAAATTTAATAATCTTAATAAAAAATTTAAAATTATTATAGATGCTAATAACAATTTTTAAATTTTCATTAAAAGTATCAATTTTTAATAATTTTTTGACCAAATGAAATTAATTTGAAAATTATTATCAATATTTTACAATTTTAAATGGGACGGAAGGAGTATAAAAATAGTAAAATTTAAAGTTTCATTTATATAGAAAAAATTAGTTTATTTTTTTTAAAAAAAATCAAAATCCAATCAAAATAAACACAAAAAGTTGATGCTATTTTTATGAAGTTACATTATGAAAAATGTGGTTTTCCTAGTAATTTGTTTTTTTTTCAACACGCGGTGATTTTTTTTGTTTGTAAGTTAATGGCACTTATTTTATTTATGTATATAACTGGTTAGCGCACATCTGCATTGTAAATGTGAGTGCTAATGTTATAAATTGTCAACCATTCATACTACCGTTTAAAAATACTTTGACACTTTTATTAATAGACAATACTAATGTTACAAAGTGCCAGTCATTTTTACTTACATTTATAAACATTGAAACTGACTTTTAAAAAGGGTCAGCCTATACACTGACATTTATAAACATTGAAATTCTGATTTTTTTTTAATACGTATCAGTGATAGTGTTAAAAAGTATCAGTGGTAGTGTTAAAGAGTGTCAGAGTGTTAATAGTCCTAGTGTGTTCAATAAATTCCAGTTATTTACAAAAAAAATCACCGCACATTTTTAAAACGTATGTCAGTTATTTCGAAAATGTCACCACTTAAATTTCAGTTGTTTATAAAAATGTCACCCTTTGTTTATAAAATTTGTGGGTGTCTCAAATTTGTTAGGAAATGCATAACTCTTACAGAAATAGAAAATGAATAAAGATGTGAACTTGAGCATTTCAATTGTAACTATTATTAGTGATTACTGATTATAAAGTCAATTAAGTTCCTTTACTTGTTGCAGCATGTCAGTCTGAACTTTAACAGCACTGTACAAATTAAATTCCTTTCTTTTCTTTGGTACAAAATGTTTCATCAAACAGTTTAAGTGTACAGTACATTAACTACTATGGTCCCAAGGAGGAGAAATAATGAACAAAATATCAGAGTTTGAGTAAATGTGTGGAATTTTTAATTTATCCTCTGGATCAATCTTTAAAGGGTTAATGACAATTTAGACCCTAAAGTGATATACCACCCTCCCAAATAAACCCTGATGTTTTTTTTTCGTCAGATCAGGCCTTGATGTGTAAAGTTCTCGCCAGTTAAGGCCTTTTTAACTGAATTCATTAGAAAAGTCAGTTAAGTAGCATGTGCAATGCACGTAACTAACATAATTAGTCCGTTTGAATTTTTCAAAACTTTTAAGGGGTTAAAATGACATAATTTAAACATGAGGGAGGGTGAACATTTTTTATACCCTTCATCTCCAACTCTTTCAAACATTAACCATATCCTCCCTTGGGTTCCACGGATCCAAAGTTTTGAAGCCCATTCCCCTACACCTTTGTAATTTACTCATTTTGCTACCTTCATCGGAACTATCCATGTTGGAATTCATATCCATGTTGGAAATAAAAAAATGGAAATAAAAATTACATGTATTCCTCACAAAAAAAAGTGCTCCATATTTAATTAAAATATAAAAGATTTTTTGTTTCATTTTTAAATCATTATAATGTTTTTTTTATTATTTATATTCCTCACATAAAAATTGGAAATAAAAATTACTAAAAAATATTAATATAATAAATAATGAGGTAATTACTTATTTATATCCAATAAAATGTTTTTTATTAATATTTATTTTAAAAGTTTGATAATTATTTTGATTTCATCCCTTTTGAATTTTAGGATTTTCATAAGGCCCCTTAAAAGATATATCAACTTCAAACTACTCAATTCTGTTAGTCACATGCATGGCACATGCTACTTAACTGATTTTTCTAACGAATTCCATTAAAAAGGCCGAGAACTTTACATATCAAGGTCTGATCTGGTGAAAAAAAAATATCAGGGTCCGTTTGGGAGGGTGGTATATCACTTTAGGGTTTAAATTGTCATTAACCCATTTTTAAAGGTAATCTTCCCCGAATGTACCGTTATTCTTAGCAATAAATTAAGCTTTGAATGTTTCAAACATTAAATTGGTTAAAAATAATTCTTATTGTAGGAAAAGTATGAGCTTAAATTTGAACCGGGAAACTTTTCTTCTATAACAAGGTTGTTAAAATAATGCATTCAACCACAACTGGTAAATGGTAAATAAAGTTAACAGTGAGATTTTATCTTAGTATCAATTAATTACCAATGAAAAAAAGTAGCTTAAAATCTTTATATATTATATTAAAAACAATGCTAGTTAATTTTTGATGTAGGGTACTTGATCCAATATTTGCTCCAATATAAGGTCACTTGTCTTTTTCTTTACCATTCCCGTTGATGTGGCGGATTTTGTATACATTATTTATCTTATTCTCTCATATATTTTGGTTCATTTTGATGTACTTTAGACTAGATTTGATGTAATTGGGGCATTATTTATAATTTGGCCTTTATTGTAATCCGGGGTAGAATAGTTGTTTAATTTAATTATTTTCCGGATGTAATTTTGGTGAGCTTCAACGTATGTCTCGAAGGTCAAGTAGTCAAAGTCAAGGCAAAGTTAAAGTCAATCGGATCGGAAAATACTACAGGGACCAAACTGCAAATTCTGGAAGTTGAGGGGCTGTTTGGACAATTCTGAAACTTGGAGGACTGAACTGACAATATTAAAACTCCAGGGGCTGAATTGTAAAATGTTGAAAGTCAACCCGTACAAAGTGGGCGCCGCTGCCGGGGAACGGTGTTATTGTTTGCGTTCTTTTTATTTTATTTTCTTTTTATTTATTTTTTTTTCTCTTTAGTTGTTTACTTGCTATATTTCTAGTTATCTTTATTGCTTATTATCTTGTAGTGTGGAACCGTGCATGGTCCACACCCGTTCTACTAACGATTTGATTGTACCATTTGATCCAGAAATCGAAAGGTCTTTCAGGAAAGGACGACAGCAAAGTAGGAGATACAAGGCAATTTTGTTGGCTGAAGATATGGCGCAACAAGGTCAGGGTAACGCTGGTGCTGGTGGCGCTGGTGAGAATAATGCCGGTGGCGGTGGTGCTGGTGGAAATAACGCAGGAGGTAGACAAGCAGTACCACCACAGACATTGAGGCAGAGGACTGCACCGAATTGGAATGAGCAACCACATGCCGTCCAATTCCCTGCCTTACCTGCCGGGGTGACGTTTGAGTTGAAGCCGGGGCTACTGAATCAGCTACCGCACTTCACAGGGATGCCCGGAGAGGATCCTAATCAGCACATCTCACAGTTTGTGCAAATCTGTCAGAGTATGAAGCCGGCAGCGCTTCCGATCGAGCACCTATTGTTGAGGGCGTTTTCTTTCACACTGAAAGATAACGCGAATGGATGGTACTATCATTTGCCACCCAACAGCATCACAACATGGCAGCAGATGAAAGAGGTATTCCTTGAAGAGTTTTTCCCTCAGGACCAGATTAATGTGATGAAGAGAGACATCAGTAATATGGAGCAAAAGGCAGATGAGACCCTATATGACTACTACAACCGCTTCCACAAGCTGTGTAGGAGTTGTCCGTATCACGGGTTTACTGATGAGCAGCTGATCGTCTATTTTCATGGGGGATTGACTATTCAGGATAAGAGGCTAGTGGATTCGTGCTGTGGGGGAAGCATTCTGAACAAGACTACCGAGGAAGCTAAGAGTTTGATCGAGGAGCTAGCTAAGAGCACAAGGACCCATGGCAAGAGGTCTAATGTGAGACAGGTCAGTGCAGCAGGTTCGAACAGTGGGGTGTCCAGTAAGTTTGAGACGGATATGGAGGATCTCAAGGGTATGGTAAAGCAGTTGGTTCTAGGACAAACACCGAAGCCTTGTGGGATTTGTTATGACATTACGCACCCTACAGATTCGTGTCCGTCTCTGCAGACGGGCGAGATGGAGGATGTTAATGCAGTTGGGTTTGCGCAGCAGGGACAGAGACCGATGGGTAACACCTATAACCCCAACTGGAAAAATCATCCTAATTTCAGATGGGGTACAGGTCAGCAGCAAAATCAGCCGGGTGGTCAGGGACAGCAGTTTGGTAATCAGCAGGGTTATCAGCAGCAGCAGTACCAGGGTAATCAGTACAACTCTTATAGACCACCATATCAGCAGCAGCAGCAGCCGCCACAGCAACAGCAGCAGCAGCCGCAGCAGCAGAATTCTCCAGGACAGTCTACAGAGGCATTACTGAATTCTTTGGCGCAGAGTGTTAGCACCATGAACCAGAATTTTCAGCAGTATCAGCAGCGCACCGATGCGAGCATTGGTAACTTGGAGAAGCAGATGGGTCAGGTAGCTGATGCAGTGGGACGGATAGAGGCTAGAGATTCGAGGAAGTTGCCATCTCAGACTGAACCGAATCCTAAGCAGAATGCATGTGCGATGACTCTTCGCAATGGTAAGGAGCTGCAGGATAAGGTTGTGGATGAGGAACCGGAGGCAAAGGTTGAGATTACTGAGCCAGTACAGAAGGCACCAGTTCAGACAGAGACTACACCAGAGGTTAAGGCTCCTGTATATGAGCCTGAAGTTCCATTCCCGGAGGCCTTGAAAGAACATCGAAAACCGGAACCTGACAAGGCTATTTACGATACCTTCAAGAGGTTAGAGGTTAATATTCCCTTCTTGGACCTTCTTCAGACTGTCCCGAGGTATGCGAAGTTTTTGAAGGAGTTGTGTACTATGAAGAGGAATCAGAAGGAAAGGAGTAAGAAGAAGGTTAAGGTCAGTGAGCATGTGTCTGCAGTGTATCAGAGGAAAATGCCTAAGAAGTGCAGTGACCCAGGGATGTTCGTGATTCCAGTTACTTTGGGGGATGCTTCTGAGCATAAAGCGATGTTAGACTTGGGGGCTTCAATCAACGTCATGCCCTATGCGTTGTTTGAAACTCTTAAGTTGGGGCCACTGCAGGATACCAGAGTTGTGATACAGTTGGCGGATAGGTCGAATGCCTACCCGAAGGGATTGGTAGAGGATGTTCTGGTTAGAGTGGGGAAAATGATATTTCCCGCGGATTTCTATGTTCTTGAGATGGAGACGGATCCAAAGGCCCCCATACTGTTGGGGAGGCCTTTTATGTCGACTGCTCGGACCAAGCTCGATGTAGCTAACGGTTCACTTACCATGGAGTTTGATGGGCAAGTAATGGAGTTCAACATCTTTGACTCTATGAAATACCCTAAGGACTCAGAGTCTTTGTGTTTCATCGATGTGATCGAGCCATTGGTAGAGGAGGTATTTGAGGTGTCTAATGGAGATGATGATATCAAGACCGCGTTAGAGAACGCTTTGGGGTATGCTAATTTGGAGTTTGACATCTTGGATTCTATGAAGGAAGCAGTCATGGGTCTTACAGAGAGTGCTATGTTTGCTACTGCGCCAGGTCATGGTCAGATAAAGCTAGAGGTTCCGATGGAGAAGCTTGTTCCATCTATAGAGAAGGCACCGGAGCTTGAGTTGAAGGTCCTCCCTGAGCACCTTAAGTATGTATATCTAGGTGAGGGAGAGACGCTTCCGGTGGTGATTTCTAGCAGTTTGACAGCAGATCAAGAGAAGAGGTTGGTGGAGGTGATCCGGGAGCGGAAATCTGCGATTGGTTGGACTATTGCCGATCTCAAGGGCATTAGTCCATCCTTATGTATGCACCGGATCAACCTAGAGGATGATGCGAAGCCGGTGAGACAACCACAGAGGAGGCTTAACCCGCCAATGATGGAGGCGGTGAAGAAGGAGGTCCTGAAGCTACTACAGATGGGGATCATCTATCCCGTCTCCGACAGCAAGTGGGTTAGCCCCACACAATGTGTGCCCAAGAGGGGCGGTATCACGGTCTCCCGTAATCAAAAGGGAGAGATGGTTCCAACCCGGGAGCAAACGGGGATTCGTGTGTGCATTGATCTCCGGAGGCTAAATGAGGTAACTCGTAAAGACCACTTCCCTCTCCCCTTTATTGATCAGATGTTGGAAAGGTTAGCCGGAAGGGCGTATTTTTGTTTTCTCGACGGTTTTTCCGGGTATTTTCAAATACCTATTGCCCCGGAAGACCAAGAGAAAACTACATTTACTTGCCCCTTCGGCACCTTTGCCTATCGGAGAATGCCGTTTGGATTGTGTAATGCACCTGGGACTTTTCAAAGGTGCATGATGAGTATTTTCTCCGATTTTGTGGAAAAATTTATGGAAGTTTTCATGGATGACTTCACTGTCCATGGAGACTCGTTTGATGAATGCCTTGCTCATTTAGGACTAGTATTGGATAGATGCATTGAAACCAATTTGGTCTTAAATTTTGAAAAATGTCACTTTATGGTCGAGCAAGGCATTGTTTTGGGTCATGTTGTGTCGAAAAAGGGTATCGAAGTTGACAAAGCTAAGATTGATGTCATTTCTTCACTTCCTTACCCGACCAATGTGCGTGAAGTCCGGTCTTTCCTTGGTCATGCCGGGTTTTACCGGAGGTTTATTAAGGACTTCTCAAAGATTGCTTCACCTCTATGCACCCTGTTGCAAAAAGAGGTTGATTTTAATTTTGATGATAATTGTAAGCAATCTTTTAATGAGTTGAAGTCTAGGTTGACAACCACTCCCATTATTCAAGCACCAGATTGGTCTCGTCCCTTTGAGATCATGTGTGATGCTAGTGATTATGCCGTGGGGGCGGTTTTGGGTCAAAAAGTGGAGCGTGCCTCGCATGTGATTTATTATGCGTCTATGACCTTGAATGGGGCACAAAGAAATTACTCCACTACTGAGAAAGAGATGTTGGCGGTGGTTTTTGCACTAGAGAAATTTAGGTCCTACTTGTTGGGCACTAAAATCATTGTTTATACCGACCACGCTGCTCTTAAATATTTAATGTCTAAAAAAGAGGCTAAACCGAGACTCATTCGGTGGATTCTCTTGTTGAGTGAGTTTGACATAGAGGTTAGGGACAAAAAGGGGGCTGAAAATCTAGTTGCCGACCATTTGAGTCGCCTTGTAATGGAGGAAGACAAACCTTATAAACAAGCCCCAATCCGGGGTGAGTTTCCTGATGAGGTTCTTTGGGCAGTTAATTCAGTGGCCCCTTGGTATGCGGACTTGGTCAATTTTCTTGTCTTGAATAAATTCCCTCCGGGGATGTCAAAATCGAAAAGAGACAAAGTCCGTAGTGATGCCAAATATTATGTGTGGGATGAACCCAACTTGTGGAGGCATTGTGCCGACCAAGTCATTCGGAGGTGTATTCCCGACAGTGAGGTGTCCTCTATTCTCAAATTCTGTCATGAGTATGCGTGTGGTGGTCATTTCGGTGCGAAAAAGACCGCTAGGAAAGTCTTGGATTGTGGCTTCTTTTGGCCAACTTTGTTTCGGGATGCGGTCACTTTTGTCAGACTTGTGATAGGTGCCAAAGGGTTGGTAATATTGGGCGCCGTGATGAAATGCCACAAACCCTCATTGTGAATTGTGAAATCTTTGATGTGTGGGGGATAGACTTTATGGGTCCGTTCCCTAATTCTTGTGGGTTTGTGTACATTTTACTCGCGGTGGACTATGTGTCCAAATGGGTGGAAGCCATCCCTACCCGCACCGATGATTCAAAAGTAGTGGTCAATTTCCTTAGGAGCAACATTCTGTGTCGGTTTGGGATGCCAATGGCCATTATTAGTGATAGGGGGACTCATTTTTGCAATAAGACAGTCGAAGCTCTAGTCAAGAGATATCACATCACCCATAAGGTGTCGACTGCCTATCATCCCCAAACAAATGGCCAAGCCGAGGTGTCCAATAGAGAGATAAAATCCATCCTTGAAAAAACTGTGAACCCAAATAGGAAGGATTGGAGTCAAAGGCTTGATGATGTGTTGTGGGCCTACCGGACGGCATATAAGACACCGATTGGTATGTCACCATATCGATTGGTGTTTGGTAAACCTTGCCATTTACCGGTGGAGCTTGAACACAAAGCCTATTGGGCGGTCAAAAAGTTCAATTTGAACTTAGAGGGTTCCGGTGAGGAGCGAAAATTGCACTTGAGTGAGTTGGATGAGATTAGGAGAGATGCCTATGAGAATAACCTTCTTTACAAGGAGCGAGCGAAGATATGGCATGATAAGATGATAATTAGAAAGGACTTTAAGGTTGGTCAAAAGGTCCTTCTTTTTAATTCCCGTCTTCGTTTGTTTCCGGGCAAGTTAAGGTCTCGGTGGACCGGCCCTTATGTGGTGAGGGAGGTATCCCCGCTTGGGACGGTGGTAATCTCTAGTCCTAATGAGGACAAAGGATTCAAAGTGAATGGTCAACGGTTGAAACCGTATTTTGAGAATGAAGTCGTGAATACCGCGGATTTGGAGGTGATTGATCTCCAAGACCCGGTATATGTTTGATAATATTGGATCCGAGTCTTGTCAAAGACATTAAACTTTGATGCATGCCGGGTGCTTTCCCGGCATTTGGTCTAGCTAAAGACGTTAAAGAAGGGCGGCTAACCGGGAGGCAACCCGGGATTTATTTGCTTACTTTATTTGTTATTTGTGTAAATTATGCTTTTAATTTTTATGTTTTTATTCATGTCTAGAATTGGTGCTACTAAGGGTATATTTTTGTTTGTGTGGATGCAGGAAATCATGGCTTGGAGAGGCACACTTGGTCAAACTTGGGCTGGGCATGAATGAATGAAAAAAAAAAAAAAAAAAAAAAAAAAAATTGTTACACGACTCGTGCACACCTACACGAGTCGTGTAGGTGGAGATACTGAAGGGGTCTTTTTGAGCACGACTCGTGCGTCCGTACACAACTCGTGTAAAAGGCTAGATACTGAAGGGGTGTAAATTGACACGACTCGTGTCCCCGTACACGACTCGTGTAGCTGCTATTATACTGATGCACGACTCGTGCACTACTACACGACTCGTGTAGAACAGATTTTGCCGCATACACGGCTCTGGACAGCCCTTTCACCCATTGTTCTTTCTTCTTTATTCTTACCCGACTTCCCCCCATCTTCTTCATCCTCTCAAACCGCCGACCCCCATCCTCTACAACCACCTCCCACCACTAAATCGCCACCCCCGCGCACCAAATCACCTTCTCTCTTCATCTTCCTCCTCACACAACACCATATCCAACCTCAATTTCTCCATTAACATCACTTGATCAAATTTTCTCACTCTAAACCTTAACCACCCAAAATCATCAAATTGGTTCGATTTCTTCTCCCAAATCACATTCTGAACATCCTTCTCACTTATATTTCACCAATTTCAATCTACCCCATCATCAAAGCTCGAATTCACACTAAATTTCAAGAACCCTAATTTTTCAAAATTGGGGCTTTTTGGATTTCTCTTTCTTGGAGCACTATTGGAGGGACAAGGAGATTGCGTGGGCATACTTGAGCAGTTAGAGGTATAATTTTCTCAATTCCCGCTTTTGAATTGTTGGGATTGGTGCAACTGTTGGGTGAAAATTGTGGTGTTTCGGTTGATATTGTTGGAATTTTTTTATTGCATTGTGGGTGCATTGAATCGATTGTGTGGTTATTATTATTGTTTCTTGTTGTTGGTGAGCGTATTGGTGAGCGATGCTATAGGGTGATTGCCTTGTGGAAGTGTTGTGCTGCAAATTCTGGTTATCAAAGTAATGGGAAAGAAAGGAGATGGTAGTAGTTCTAGTCGGGCTACCAAAAAGTCTAGAACGTCTGGAATTGTACCACCCCCACCCCCTCCGAGGATGCCATGTTTATGGGATTGACAAACTTGACTCGAGCCCACAAGACTAAATGGAAGAAGTTAGATAAACAGGGCCGTCATCTTCAAATAACTCGGTTTTTAGATACAACAGTTTTAACAAATCTTGGGTTGAAAACGCCGGTTAAGGAGTTGATGAGAAATGCTGGGGTAGAGGAATTTTTGGGTAAGAGTGCACCTGTTTATAAGAGATACACACTTGAGTTCCTATCGACGTTTGAGCGGGTGGTTAATAGACAGACTGGGCCGGAGATTAGGTTCCATCTCGATGATGAGGAGAGGGTGTTGTCATATGATGATATCCGAAGCATTTGGGGAGTGAGTGGACCGGCTGGGGAGTTTGACGAGGCGGATGCGATGCATGCAACCGTTTTCTTTCGGTTGACCGGGTTCCCATTTTCTCGTCCACATAATGTTGCATCGAATCTCTCGCATCCGGCTTGGAAACTATTTTATAGGGGAATCGACTTTTCTGGAAAGAGAACAACAGTACGTATTTTTCTTTTTTCATCTTGGGGATTTTGAGCTTTTTCATGGAGAACTAAAACTCCATTACTTTGGATTTGAGATCTTGATCCGGGTTTTTATTTCTATTGAGGTATTTCTTTTTTCTTTATTAATTCTTGTTCATAATCTTGCTTGTACCGTTTTAGATTAATTTCTAGGGTTTGTAAATCTGGCCAATTTACTTGTCCTCTTTATTGATCTTTGCTAGATTACTCGTTCTGTGCCAGAATTAGGGTTTTCATTGTAGCATCTCCACGAATTGTGTATGTGCCATAGCAATTTGGGGAGTAGGCAAGATTAGACGATTATCTAATTTATTTTTAGAAAGCGTTCTTGATTTTAGTCTCTTAAAACTTCATCAATTAATCTTTAGACCTTTTCTGTGCCAGTTTAGGTTTAATTTTAATTAGGGTTTATAGTGAGTGTGCCACTGCTATAAACTATTCTGAAAGAAGAGACAGAGATTGAAATACATCTCGTAATCAAGTGAATAAGATTAAAGGAGATTAGAATTATCAGTGATATTAGAATTAAAATCCGGTGACAGTATCAAATCTGAAGTGCTTTTAATCATTGTTTTAATCACAATTAGTTTAATTTCCCGTCTAGGAATTAATTATAATCAAATCAAACCCCCAATCTGGTCAAGTGACTGTTCGCAAATAATCATCGTTCTTCGTGGATCGACCCTGACTTACCCTAATTACATTATTAGTGGCCGAGTTAGGTCTAATTTAGTAGGTGTGCGACTGAGCCTACCACCCGTATAAGAGTATAAGAGAATAGTTTCATTCAGTTTTTGATAATCAATACAAGTAAACTATGATTAAAAGAATATTAATCTAATTATTCTTGTGAGATATTGAAAATTGTTATCAATTATATTTTTAAAATTTGATTGAAATGATTAGATTGACATTATTGTTTAATCAAAGTTGGCGTGTGTTGATCGAAAATCAAATAGACAATCTTTCGGGAACATAAATGTTTTTTTTGTTGTGTGTGTGTGTGTGGTAGTTTTATGCTCTTCCCTTACATAATAAATGTTGCAATTGACTTATCAAATATTTTTCAAAAAATGTACTTATTTGTATGTACATGCATTATTTGTAACATGGGAAATTACGTTTTTTTTTTTTTTTTTTTTTTTGGGCAAAACAAAAACTTATTTTAGAACATATAAAACTAAAAAGACAACATTTATTATGAGAATAAAGATAATGCAAAAATAAACGAAATTTTTCCCCAAGGGCTCCAGTGCGAGATTTTATTACACATAAATTCCAATCCAAATCAAATACCAGATAAGGAGTTAGGCTGAGATCCAAATTTACCATACACCCCTAGCCTCCATTCCTCCCAGTCCCAACTCACGCTCTCTCTCTAAACTCACACTCTCACTCACTTTCCCTCTCTGTGTCAAATCTTATTCTTTGTCTTATATTACATTTGTACATTCTGATTTCAAGTTCCAGAAGAAAGTATGTGCGTGTATTGGCTAGGATTCATATCTGAGCATTGGTTGAAAAAAATAACTTTGAAAAATTGGTCAAATTATGGATCTTATAATTGCATTATCAGATGAACTAATTATATACTTCAATATAAGAGTATATTGTGTTTGGCCAAAAATATAAAAACATGATTCTTACGGTTTAGTTATAAGAGATAAATTAGTATTATAGTAGTACATCACTTGTAGGACTTGACTGAGATTTGAACAAAAACGAGGGCAACATTTATAAGAGGAGTATCGGTCTTGTACACTAATTATAGGAGCTTGACCGAGATTTGACTAAATAATATTAACTTTTTTCTTAAAAATAGAAAAAAGTGAAAAGACATGACTCTTATTCTTTAATTATAAGAGACGAACAAATCTTATATGTCAGTTATAAGAGTTTGACTGGGATTTGACCAAGTACTCTTAAATGTAACATTTTTTTTAAGAAAAAAAAGGTAATATTTACTCTATAAAACTGTTATATTCATCTATATAGCAAATTATAATCATATATGCACTCTGTTATCCTTCAATATTATTTTTTCTAACAAAAAAACTATCAAACTATTTAATTTTCTGCAAAACTGCTGTTACATTTTACAATAAATGTGTTATTTTTTAAAAACTAATCTGTTATTTTTTTTCTTCATAAAAACGTGTTACATATTGACGATAAAAAGCAGGTTTTTCTTGTTTGTTAAAAAAACATGTTTTAGAAAAGTAAATTCAAACCGTATCAAGACCTATCTAGCTTGATTCGTCTCGTCGGGACGAACGCAACGGTATTTTCAAATTTTGTTTTCGACCTCAAAATCTCAAGATATTACATTTTAAAGTTATTGGTTTTTTTTAAGGACTGCCACGTGGCGCAAGCTGGGAGGAGGAAAGGGCTGGGCGGGCAAATTTGGCTTAGACGGGAGGGTTCGACCCATGGGTGGATCCGTCTCACCAAGTCTTTGTCTTCTGAAACTTTTAAGTTATATTAGTAGCAATTTATTTATGACAAAAACTTGGTCTCACACGTGAGACGGATCATGGTTTGCCCCTATGTGCAGAGCGGGGCAAACCTATTTCCTCTCTCGTCGAGATCCATCTCATGCATGCATAAGACCGTCTGATACAATACTTCCTTTTTATTTATATACTCCCTCCGTTTCATTTAAGTTGCAACATTAGTTGTGAAGCATATAAATTAAGAAAGGAGAATAATGAGTGGTTGGGAGGAAGAGAGAGAATGAGTGGAGGATTATAAAAGTAATAAACAGTTTCCTTATTTGGTAATGTTGCAACTTAAGTGAAATGCCAAAACGGCAAAATGTTGCAACTTAAATGAAACGGAGGGAGTATGTATATATTGTGACATTAGTCTACAACAAGAAGCTCCCATCCACGATATGAACATGGGGGTGTACCGTATACAGGTTAGCAGGCAAGGCAAGTGAACGTGATCAAAGTCAGAAAACATTAAGTTTCATAAAATAGAATCTCATTATGTTTAGACAAATTCTCAAATACACCGGGTGTACGGCGTGCGACGGGCCGCCCCACCCGTCCCGCCTGCCTCTCCTCCACTCCAGAAGCGACACGTGGCGCGCTATGAGCCACACCTGGTTCATCCAACCGCGCGCTGCCATGTGTCGTCTTTAAAAAAAAAAACCAATAACTTTAAAATGCTATATCTTGAGATGTATAACTCAAAAAAAAATATACAAATACCGTTTTGTTCGTCTCGACGAGACGAATAAAACTACATAGGTCATGATATGGTTTGATTTTTTTTTAAAAAACATATTTTTTTACACACAAAAAGTTTTAGTTGCTTGTCAGCTGAGATGTAACACTCTGTTCTGATAAAAGTAACACTTTCATATTAAAAAGTAACACTTTTTACAGTCAAATGTAACAGCAATTTTACAAAAAAAAAAATGAGTTTGCATTTCAATTGTTACTTTCTCAATAAAAAATTGTTACATTTCATATATAATATTACATTTAAGAATATAAAATGTTACAATTGAGAAAAAAAAATGTTACATTCATTTTTTATAAAATGTAACATTAGTTTAGTTGTCAATTCCTATGTTAATTTTCTGAGAAAAAAGTTACATTTTGAAAAAAAAAAGTGTTACATTCCTTTTTAAAAAGTGTTACATTAATTTAGTTGTCAATCTTTTATGTTATCTTTAATCTATTGTAGCAAAATTGTGGTACATTTTTTTTTAAAAAGTGTTACATTTGAATAAAAAAAGTGTTACATTTCTTTATAATAAGTGTTACTTTTGTTGGACGAAAAAAGTTGGGGTGGCAAAAAAAAAATAAAAAAAAATATAAATAAAATAAAATACAGAAACGGTCGGCTCGGCTCGGCGCCGTCGCACAGCCGTGCGACGGTTGTACATGAGACTTCCTCTTATGTTTAATGTTTAATAGGGAGAGATTAAATTGAGTGGTTTACTTTGCACTACATAAAGTAATGTAGCCAATTTTATAAAAAGGCAGGCAGCAGGGACCAAAAGTTAACGTGCATGCATGGAACACATTTGGACCACCATTAATTTTTTATCCTTCTTGCCTTCTTGAATTCAAGCGTTAAGAACACTGTTAAATACAGCTGAATTAACTAATTTCTTCCTAAAAGCTTAGTTAGATTAATCACTAAAAAAATGAGACTATCATTATGAGATATAGAGTATTAATCATTTTAAAAGTGGTTGTAAAAAAGTATAAACAAATAAACATATTGTTCTTAACAAAATAAATTAAGAAATATGCGAAAAAATTAGTACGAAATCTCCATAACATTATTTTTATTTTTATATTATTTATTTTTTATCCACATATTTTCTAAACCATTTAATACAAATGTAACAAAAATATCTAACTCATTAGACTAATTTGTATATGAAAATGATTTACAAAATATCTATCTCATTTAACATAAATTTAACATAAATGATTTAGATGTTTTGAAACGGGAATAACATATTTGATGTTAAGATTAACACACATATTTTATTTAACACTTTGTGTGATTTTTTTTTATTGTTTGGTCAAAATTTTAAAATTCCTTAAATATTGAATTTTAGAGAATTACTAGAGATTAGATAAGTTATAGGGGGTGAAAGTGCATTTTTTGAAACTATATTTAACTAGTTAACTGGAAGAAGGTTTAAATTGCAACAAAAATCTGTGGACAAGGTTTTTTCTATGCAATTTATTTATGTTGGAGGTTTAAATTGCAACGAAAAAACTTGTACAAGGTTTTTTATGTAATTATCTCCTTTTATAAAACACGGACACAAAAATGAGATACCGACCTCAACCTCTGTACACGACATTCACCGAAACTTTGTTTTTTTGCCCTCCCATTTCCAACGTCTATTATATTTGTTTCTCTTTGGTTATTTTTATTTTTATTTTTCTTCTTTTCTTTTTCTTTTTTTCTCTTCTGTTATTTATTCTCATGTTATTCTACAAATCACTTTTGTTCCCTCCATTAATTTTCTTTGTGAATTGAATATATTCAATATTGTAAAATTTAAATAAAAAAAATATGCACAAAATTCATGAATACAAAACAAAAATTTATTAAATACCATTTTTCTAACTTTTTTCTCATGTTAAATGAACTTTGATTATATTTAAGCTTTAAATATTTTCTTTTATTTTCTTAAAAAAATTGTTTGTTAATATAAAGATGTACACATATGAAAATATTTTTTTTTGATAATAATTATGTTATTTTTTATTCTTATATTTTATTTTAAATATGATGGTTTTTATTATTTGAATTTTAATTAACATTAATATCATTGATAATCAGTAATAAGTCATTTCGAAGCAACTAAAACAAACAGTGATCATTTAATCAGCCATCAGCTATAAGTTATCAGCCATCAGCTATTAAGCATCAGCCATCATCTATAAGTCATCAGCAATCAGCTACAACAAACGAGCCTTAAGCGGCAAATTCTGGGCATACCGTGATTGCATAATTAGTTGGACTTCTAAACAATAAAGGATTCCCAACGTCCGTGATATATAAGGTTTCATGTTTAAGTTTTCGATAAATATCAGCGTATTTAAATAAGAAATTATTTTAATTTTATTTTATCATGGCACACATAATAATATTTTAATGTTAACCTAATTAAAGTTTGACAAAATTTTATAACAAAATGATTATTTAAAAAAATCTAAAATTATTATTATTAATAGCACAAGTATAGTTTATCAATAACATATACTCCGTATAATTGAGTTGGCCATAAAAATAAAGTCACAAAAATAAAGTCAGTCAAAGAGAGAGAGAGAGCGCAATAATTAACACACAAAGCATGCATGAAAGTAAAATGAAGATGTTAGAAATTGTTAGATTAGTCTTTGTCCAGCATTCAGATAATCCAACCAATTGATTAACCTAAAATAGAAGAGCAAACGTAAACTAGTCAGATGGTTTTCGGCTAAAACCCTCTAATATTTTCCTAAGTAAAATGTGTTTTAAAGAGAAACCAATTGGCTAGAGTTGAAAGTCAAAATATTTAGTTACTTCAGAATGATGGTGATTGATTAGTATTTATACTCCCTCCGTCCAAAAATGATCTTCACATTTGACTATTCAAACTTTTTAAAGATTTGAACACTTGCTTCACTAGTCATGTTGTGTATACACACATTTAAGCCTAAATCTATATAATATATAAAAGCAAAAACATTTCAAGCCTTCTCATTAAGCCACGTGGAATTATGATGTGGAAATCCACGTGGCATTATTCTATAGGCAAATGTATATAATACTTATTTCAGGAAATGATTTAGTTTTTTAAAACTGATTTTTGTTTTAAATCAAATATTTTCTGAGCTTAAATTACGAATACATGATTACTTAATTTTAGTAGGCTAACGATAATGGATATCTTAAATTAAAATATTAGAAATTATAATCATTCAGTTAGTTGAATTTTAAGATATGGGCTAAAGATAAGAAATGTGATGTAGCAGTATATCTCGGTGAAGAAAATCGAGCCACATATTTTGCAAAAATAAAAATAAAAATAAAAATGAAGGATTCTATAAATAAAGTATGTTTGATGGTTTAAATTACTAATTGATGCGGACACTAAGGCGTTGAAGTTTTTGGAGTAATTTCAGCGAGTGCGCCGAAACAGTCATAACTTTTGACTCCGGATGAACCGCGGAACGCACCGCATATCAAATCGAACGTCGGAGCGAGACGGACAAAAGTCGTTATCTTTAATTTGGACGTAGATGTTTTCAACTTTGCATGCATATTCATTTTTATATGAGAATTTGTATTTTTTTTTGTTATTTAGTGAAAAAAAAATAAAGTTAATAATTAATGGTAAAAATCTACACATCTATCTACACATCTATCTATATAATATATAAAAGCAAAAACATTTCAAGCCTTCTCATTAAGCCACGTGGAATTATGACGTGGAAATCCACGTGGCATTATTCTATAGGCAAATGTATATAATACTTATTTCAGGAAATGATTTAGTTTTTTAAAACTGGTTTTTGTTTTTAAATCAAATATTTTCTGAGCTTAAATTACGAATACATGATTAATTAATTTTAGTAGGCTAAAGATAATGGATATCTTAAATTAAAATATTAGAAATTATAATCATTCAGTTAGTTGAATTTTAAGATATGGGCTAAAGATAAGAAATGTGATGTAGCAGTATATCTCGGTGAAGAAAATCGAGCCACATATTTTGCAAAAATAAAAATGAAGGATTCTATAAATAAAGTATGTTTGATGGTTTAAATTACTAATTGATGCGGACACTAAGGCGTTGAAGTTTTTGGAGTAATTTCAGCGAGTGCGCCGAAACCGTCATAACTTTTGACTCCGGATGAACCGCGGAACGCACCGCATATCAAATCGAACGTCGGAGCGAGACGGACAAAAGTCGTTATCTTTAATTTGGACGTAGATGTTTTCAACTTTGCATGCACATTCATTTTTATATGAGAATTTGTATTTTTTTGTTATTTAGTGAAAAAAAAATAAAGTTAATAATTAATGGTAAAAATCTACACATCTATCTACACATCTATCTATATAATATATAAAAGCAAAAACATTTCAAGCCTTCTCATTAAGCCACGTGGAATTATGACGTGGAAATCCACGTGGCATTATTCTATAGGCAAATGTATATAATACTTATTTCAGGAAATGATTTAGTTTTTTAAAACTGATTTTTGTTTTTAAATCAAATATTTTCTGAGCTTAAATTACGAATACATGATTACTTAATTTTAGTAGGCTAAAGATAATGGATATCTTAAATTAAAATATTAGAAATTATAATCATTCAGTTAGTTGAATTTTAAGATATGGGCTAAAGATAAGAAATGTGATGTAGCAGTATATCTCGGTGAAGAAAATCGAGCCACATATTTTGCACAAATAAAAATAAAAATAAAAATGAAGGATTCTATAAATAAAGTATGTTTGATGGTTTAAATTACTAATTGATGCGGACACTAAGGCGTTGAAGTTTTTGGAGTAATTTCAGCAAGTGCGCCGAAACAGTCATAACTTTTGACTCCGGATGAACCGCGGAACGCACCGCATATCAAATCGAACGTCGGAGCGAGACGGACAAAAGTCGTTATCTTTAATTTGGACGTAGATGTTTTCAACTTTGCATGCATATTCATTTTTATATGAGAATTTGTATTTTTTTTGTTATTTAGTGAAAAAAAAATAAAGTTAATAATTAATGGTAAAAATCTACACATCTATCTATATAATATATAAAAGCAAAAACATTTCAAGCCTTCTCATTAAGCCACGTGGAATTATGACGTGGAAATCCACGTGGCATTATTCTATAGGCAAATGTATATAATACTTATTTCAGGAAATGATTTAGTTTTTTAAAACTGATTTTTGTTTTTAAATCAAATATTTTCTGAGCTTAAATTACGAATACATGATTACTTAATTTTAGTAGGCTAAAGATAATGGATATCTTAAATTAAAATATTAGAAATTATAATCATTCAGTTAGTTGAATTTTAAGATATGGGCTAAAGATAAGAAATGTGATGTAGCAGTATATCTCGGTGAAGAAAATCGAGCAACATATTTTGCAAAAATAAAAATAAAAAATAAAAATGAAGGATTCTATAAATAAAGTATGTTTGATGGTTTAAATTACTAATTGATGCGGACACTAAGGCGTTGAAGTTTTTGGAGTAATTTCAGCGAGTGCGCCGAAACCGTCATAACTTTTGACTCCGGATGAACCGCGGAACGCACCGCATATCAAATCGAACGTCGGAGCGAGACGGACAAAAGTCACTAGGCAAAGCCCCTTGAGGCGGGGTCTAAAACAACAAAAAAACGTTATTTAAGGCCTTAAACGGGCTTCTTTATATCCTTGCAAATGAGATGGTGAACTTATATTCTGAGTTTGAAAATATCTTTCATCACTTAATATCCTTGCAAATTATATGGTATTATATAGATCACTTAATTTGATTTCGTACCATTATCTCAGTTTGAAAATGCCTTTCATCAGTTTTTCTTAATTAATTAACTTTATTATTCCCGTCGAATTCCGACGGGTTACTCACTAGTTGTATAAATATGAAAAACTTTTTGGGATAATGAGAAATGACAAATGAGAAGATCATTTTCGGACGGAGGGAGTAATTGTTTTGAATCAAGTGAATGCAACCAAAACATGAAAGATTACAAAAATTATGAATGATCGTTTTCGGATCTATTGCCAAGATATCGGCTGAGGTCGATGTTGGCATCTGCTCGTCATGACCAGATGAAGTTGTCGTTGGTTAGGTGAGGCATATCCACTTCTCTTCATTCTTCTCTAAGGATCATATGGGTCATGCCCAACATGTTATGGGTCCTTAAAGCCAGGAATTTAAAAAAAAGGAGGGGTTAATTATTTTTTGGAACAAAACCTTCGAAAATTTTATTGGATGGTTTTTATGTATAGCAATTATTAGATTCATGAAAATAAGTTAGTGCTTGTTTGGTAGAGCGGCGTGTTTAAAAAGAAGTAGAGAAAAGCCAGCTTTTTTTTCTAATTAAGCGTGTCAATGGAGAGTTTTCAACCGGAGCTTTTTGAAAATCTTGGCTAATTTTGGCCGCTCAAAATAGTATCGTCCAAAAAGAAGCTCCGTTTTAAAAAATCCCCGTTTTTAAAACCGTGCATCAGACGAAGAGCCTTCAGCTATTCATGAAAATAAGTGGGAGGCTTTAGTTATAAAAGAAAAAAAAACCACTATTCCACCAATATAAAACATATTCCCTCTGTTTTTTAGTCTGTTCACTTTCGGTCAATGGGAGTAAACTTTGACCAAACATTTAATGTCAATCAAACAATCCTAATAAAATTTTAAAAATTATTATTAATAAATTAAATGATTATTTATCAATTACAATTTTTAGAATTTCATTAGATTGACATTAAATGTTTGGTCAAAGTTTACTCCGGTTGACCAAAAGTGAACATAATAAAAAGACGGAGGGAGTATATAAAATTCTTTATGCATGTTAACTTTCAAGATGCTTGAAGAGGTATTACTAAAAGCAACACAGTTATACAGGTCAATAACCATTTAGTAGCTAGCCTATTACGTAAATATACTCTCTCTCTATCCCAGAAAGTTAGCTCCGCTCATGGGTCCTTCTCGATTGACAATGTTCACAAGGGTTTCCCAGGGGAATGGCCTCCCTTCCCCGACCAGTTCCCCTGCAACTGCGAGTAAAGATATACTCGATCGTGGCATTAATGTCATTCTACGTACTAACTAAAAGCAAGACACTTTTGTATTAATTAAAAATGTCCGAAAATAGGGCAACGACCGTGACCACTTTTTTTTAGGTCACGGAATGGACCCTGCAAGAACATGCAATCTTTAATCCCCTACCCGACACTCACTCAGCCAACCCCCTACCTAATTTTGTCCAAGGCTATCAGCTTCCTTTTATCAATTTAAGGACTTTGAAATTGTAAGAAAATTACAAGCAACAATATAAGTAATTTAATTCCATAGCCGTTTTGAGTATGAACGACAAATACTCCTTCCGTCCTAGAAAGATGGTCCACTTTTGACTTTTGATGGTCAATACAAGTAAACTTTGACTAAAGATAAATGTCAATCTAACAATCCTTGTGAAATTCTAAAACTTGTTATTGATTAATCATAAAGTGATTTATCAATGACAAATTTTAAAATTTCATTGGGTTGATTAGATTGATAATAATCTTAGATCAAAGTTCACATGTGTTGACTATCAAAAATTCAAAATGGACTATCTTTCTGGGACAGAGGGAGTATTAATTAATGTGGAGGATGACGACCAGGACGATATAATACCGTTGGAACCAATTACAAGGAAAAGGAAGAACTTAGTTATTATTATTTTTTTAAAAGAAAAAAAAAAAGGAAGCACTTATAGCATTTAGAAATACTTCATAAGTTTTTGGCGCAATACTAGAATATACACCACCAGAATTATTAGATGGGATAGGACAGTGGCAGACTCAGGAATATTTTTTAAGGGGGCAAAATTATTTTTATTAGTGTAAGGGGCAAGAAAAAAATAGTATATTTTTTCCTTCACTGAAAGGGGGGCAAATATTAATTTATTACACTAATTAATTTAAAATTTACAAAAATAACACTGGTAAAAAAAATATTTTTTTTGGCAAACGGGGGCCGCGGCCCCCTTAACCCCTTGGGTAGGTCCGCCAGTGGGATAGGACATGTTATAGATGAGGTTCAAGTAGATTTGAGTTTTAACAAAAAAAATAAACAATAAACTTACTAATTATCCCTATTTTTATTTATTTGAAAAACATAATTTTTGAAAGATTATTATCTTATCTTATTATTTAATCAAAACGAAATTGGTAAATTTCCGAGCTGACCCATATCGGGTCTCAAAAATTATTATTTCACAAATAAAATTTTATGGGGTTAATACCAACATAGTCCTCTATTCTCAGCAAATCTACCATCTAGTCGATTCAATATTTTCATTTACCGCCTAGTCCAACACTTCAAAATAAATTGATACCTAATCCATGAACTCATTTATAACTTTCTAAATACCAAAAATACCCCTTAACCCTAATTAAAACCCCACCCCTACCTCCCGCGAGTCTCTCCCATCCCATACCTTCAGTGACCTCTCTCTTCCCCAACTCCAGAGACCATCTCCCTCCCCAACCCCGATGACCTTCTCCCCTACTCCGGCGGCCATCTCTCCCGGCGGCAGTGCCATGCACACACCTACGGCCGAAATCTGAATTGGAATAAGCTGAGCTCGTCAACAACATAAAGCATATCATCTCTACCCTCTAACGCAGAAAACACCTCAGATCTTCCTCCGTTCGAATATCTAACACCGACGACTCTGCACCTTACGATCTGATCTACTTCAGCCTAAGCGTTCGCCCTCTCCTTTCCTCTCTTTCGTCTCTATCTGCATGAGCTTAGCCTTCGCCAGACCAAAGCATTTCAGCCAAATCTGGATCTCTACCGCCTCATTATATTGTCAGTTCAAATGGTAGCTTGATCTCTCGGTTGCCGGAGTTATATCATTATTCTTGGAATTCGGGGAACTCAGATGGAGGAAGAAGTCTCGCTTCTCAGTGATGTTGTAACGCCCATCCTTAATTTCGTTAAATATTTGACTTATTTGTTAAATTTTGACTTGCTTGTTAAATTCTTGACTAGCATATTTATATGCTATTTTATTTGAGTTAATTATTTAACTACTTTAGAAAATTAAGGTGGTTAAATGTCAAAGTTAAAAGTTTAGGGGCCTTTTTGTCAAAGTTAGAACTTGAGGGGCCTAGTAGCAATTCTTGGAAAGTTCCAAGTATATAATGTGTTGCCTGAGAAAGGCAATTCATTTTTCTCAAACCTTCTCGCTCTTTCTCTCTGTTTCATAATAGGGAGTTCAGTTTTACCCTATTCTCGACTCCTCGCAATTAATTATTCCTCCGTTCGTGATTTGGTCCCGGATAAATATTCGTGGCGTTGAATAGAGCGTTCCAGACCGATCAGAAATTAATTTGGGTCAACTTGATTTTTGACTAGGTAAGCTATTAGCTCCCCCTTACTTGTAATAACATGCATATATGTTATTCCCGCTACTTGTTCTTGTTAAAATTGTGTTTTGAGCAATTTTTGTGATACTTGTAATTTTGGGACGAAGGGAGTATAAATATACTGCGTATGCATACATATGAAGGAAACTTGGAAAAAAATAGGCTACTGGGTTGTTAAAAGAAAAGTATAGAAAGTTACTCCTATTCGTGAGACGGTAAAATAGTAACTCGATTTAAATATTATTAGAAAAATTGTACCATTATTTGTGGTATGGGGAAATGAATGGAAGTATCCCTAAATGGGTATATTAGTATAATATAAAATTGTACTTATACTTTTGGGGACGGTGAAATATTAAATAGGAATAAAAGGAAATTGTCCTATTATTTATGGGACGGTAAAGAAATGAATTGGGCTTGAAATAGGAGTTCTAAACTTGTTAGTATACTCTTGAGAATGTTAGGAGTGTTAGTTAAATATTACTCCTACGTGTGGGACGGAGAATTTATAAGTATAAAAGTCTCTGTTAAAATAAGAAAGTATAATTGAAATGAGTGAGTTAGGCTTGTTATTATACTCCTGGGTTTGATAATATATTGAAAAAAAATTATACTCCTACGCTCGGGGCGGAAAATTATTTAACCTGGGAAAGAATTCGGATTTTGGCATTTTTGGGCCTTGGGCGACCGCCCATTTTGGGCTGGGCGACCGCCGATCTATCTGAAGTATTTTGTTCTTGGAAAGCCTGATTTTGGGCGACCGCCCACACCATTTTGTGCGGCCGCCCATATGTCCTGAAAAATTGTAAAACTTGTTTAATGATGTATAAGTTGGAAATAACCCTTGTTAAGGCATATAGCCTTAGGATAAGATGTCCTAGTAAGTATTGTGATACCTTAGGGGTATCAGAAGTGAGTCTTGAACATGATTACTCATTAAATTAAAATGAGAACTTAAGTATAAAAGGAAGAACTCTTTTATATGTCTTGAAAGTGCTATGAACAAGCACTTATGTGTTATGCTTGTCTTGAAGCCAATGATTGTGCACCTTAGGGGCATTAAAACAATGACTTGAGATTGAATATCCTATGTAGGGGATTAAGAACTCGTAAGTATGAGTTGTCTAGCTCATTTACTTAAATTGAACTCGAATTATTCTTGGTCTAGGTTTAGGGTACTACCCTAGATGGCCTAGATGAGTGTTGTAGAACACTCTAGTACTGGAAAATAGTCCCTTTGTGAACAAATGAAATGTGGACTTGAATCATAATTAAATGATGACTTGAATATAAGAGTAATAACTCTTTTATGTGTCTTGAAGTCAATGTTTGTGTACCTTAGGGACACCAACTAATGTCTAGAGCTTGAATGTCCTAAGAAAAGGATTTGGAAAATAATTCGTGAAAGATGTATAATTCATCTTCCTAGCTTGAACTTGAAGTATAAGATAATTAACTCTTGTACATGTTTAATCATCCAAAGAAATGGATTGAGAACTTGGATATAAGATGATAAGATCTTGTATATGTATTGAATGTCCTGAATGTCTTGAATGTCTTAAGATAAGACAGTAACTTGAAGTATAAGACAATAAAATCTCGTACATGACTTGAAAATCCAAATAATTGGATTAAGACTTGAATATAAGATTATAAAATCTTGTACGTGCCTTGACACCAATATAGTTGTATGGTAATAAACTGGAAAGAGTCTTGATGTGTATATGCAAATCTGCATATATTTACTTGATAGAATGTGGCTTCTTGATTGATTGGTACGTGGTATGAATAACCAAAGAATTGGGTTATGGAACTAGATAGAGAATGATTAACTCTATTACATACTTGAACTTGATACGTGTATATTGGAAGTGCTATAAATAAGCACTAAGTGTAAATGATTTAGTTTTTAATCGTGTATATACTCAATGAAGTATATAAAATATAAAGACGATATCTTGTCTTGAAATGGGTTCCTAAAGAAAATAGGGACTAGTGTAATATGAAGATAATTCATATAATCGTGAATACTACGATTTAAATTAATAAGAATGATTACGGAACACAATATGTGTTAGAAAATGTATTCGATTACTAACGATACATATATGTGAAGTATGACTGTGTCTAGGTACAATGTGACCTATTCTACTACGTGTTTAGAGTCTAAGGTATTGGGCTCTATTCGATAGTAAGGTATCGTGATAGACACTTTAATGTGTTAAACGTGATATAAATATGTACGTGCAAACTTGGCATGTGACAAAGTGAAATACCCTACTACTTGACTGAAGTCTGTTATAAATGGACTCTTACTTGGATTGATCGTGTTACATGGACACCTTATGTGCCATTGTTATCTTGGTTTGTATTCGCAATAATTGCGTACGTGTACTTATATTGAGCACATGATACATAATTACATGGTACATATTCTTGTGAGCACATGATACATAGTTACATGGTGCATATTCTCGTGAGCACATGATACATAATTACATGGTGCATATTCTCGTGAGCACATGATACATGATTACATGGTGCATAAAGAGTAGTCCACTAATAAGGGACTGAGTTCTGTTCTGTAGTTCAAGTAAACATCTACTTGTGCATTCTTGGTGAGTCCAGCTGGTTCTCCTTGCTTGTTCGAAAATATATAGGTTCACGCTTGTCGCGAGAGCTGGGGTTTAAGTGACAATCGGGTCCCTATGTATTTCCGCCCGACCCCTTACTACTGGCCATAGTAAGGGCATAGCTTCCTTGGTTGGAGCAATAAGCCTGACCTAAGTGAATGCTAACTCCCGTCCCGAACACCATGTGGATCTTGTTATTGTGGATGACACTGAATACCAGGTCTCCTTATATACTGTTCTCCCGTCCCGAACACCACGTGGATCTTGTTATTGTGGATGACACTGGTTACCAGGTCTTCTTATATACTGCACAGCAGTCTCTTGTTCCTGTTCTTGGTTGTCCTCAGCTAGAAAAGCATCGACAACAAATGGTATTCTTGGGAGAAATAAGGAAGGATTCAGGTACAATGCGTGATAGGCCTATGTGCATCTTGTGAGCTGGTTTAGCCTCTCGCACTACTTGACTACTTGTTACCTGATCATATCTTGAGCTTGATTACTTGTTGAGTTGGCTTAGCCTCTCCTATACTTGTTACTTGATGATACTTGATATATGTTTAGTTGAGTATCTACTTGTATTGCATGATAACATGACATATAGTTGCATGTTAATAGCTTACTGAGATTTATCTCACCCTTTATTTGTTTAATTGTTTCCCCCCCCCAGGAAAGCAGGGGATAGTACGCAGTGAGGCTCGACTTAGCTGGGAACTTACTCAGCAGGATATTCTTGTTCGAAGTTAGTGTCCTTTTATATTTTGGTAAGGACGATCTTGTTTGAGTTATTAAACTCTGGGCTTGTATTGGGGTAGTATTTGTTGTCCCTAGACAGTCCTTGATGCCAGCTATTTGCTAGGCATGTCTTCCGCTGTATGTAACCATTTTGGTTTTAATTTTCTTGGTCTAGACTCGTGCGAGCTATCTCAGCTCCCTACTCTTGAGTATATATATCATGTCAGTTTTGTTTTTAACAGGTATTATTCCTGTTTTCCGTTAGTTTCTTGTTTCTTGTTAGTTACGCACACCAGGTTCGAGGTTCTATTAGGGAATCCCGGGACTTGGGGCGTGTCAGGTTGGTATCAGAGCTATGGTTTAGCTCTTAGCCTGGATAGGGTCTATGGCCTAGGTTGGGTTAGTCTTGGGTGTGTTTTCGACGCCGAGTGCTTCGTTACTTGTTGTCATACCAGGCATAGGACTGGTGTTGATAGTATTGATCCAATTGGATTAGATGGTTTAAGAATCGAGAGCGCGAGTCTTTAAAGACTTAGGCGTATCTATCTTGTCTTGTGGACATTGTTTCGTGCTATATATGCATGCTTGTCCTTATCTCGTGAATTGCGTGGAAGTGTATTCTCTAGTAAGAGACTACGTGTTGATATTGTTATTAGTAAGAGCTTGATAAAAGTGTGGGTGATAACACCCTATACGTTCTATGTTAACTTGGTCATGTTACCTAGATGGGACATTGATGTGATACGTGATATAGCTTGGCTGTCTACGTGTCATGACTTGGCTTTCTATGTGTTAGGCCAATCTTGTTTACCATAATAGATGGTAATTAATTCTCTGCTAGTATGCTTGACTATTTATGTGAGCATGATAGATTTATGCATATCATTCATATTTTGCATTGAAAGTCTAGAAAGGGTTCTTGAGATTGTACTGGGTATTTGACCTATGTGATTGACAGTGGAGTTTCTACACCAAACTAGATGGATGTATCCATTTTTGATGAGAAACTGGGTTATCTTGAGGTGTTACAGTGCGAATACAGTGCTGACATCTGGATTAATGTTCTTGACCTCGATTGAGTTAAACCAGTTGAAGATTCAACTTGAGAATTTCTTGATAGAGGATATATCTACCTTGTAGTGGATGTCTGAATTGAGTATCTGTGTTGACCTATTAGTGAAACAACCAGGTACGTGTGTTCTTGAGATTTCTTGTCTTGTTAGAGATTCATGAATGAATTTCGAAGGCAGCTCCATTGTTAACTATTTGACACCGAGAGCTACATCTTTTGATGGATTGTCTTGATGGATTGATATACGTAAAGTCAGTTCTGAATATTAAAACGATGGATCATCACGACTTCAGTATTTGAGATTGCCTAGTGGATTTGACTAGTATTACAGTGATCTGGAGGATATGACCAGTTCTATTATTCTAGTGGATATGTCAAGTTTCACCGATATAGTGGATTGACTAATCGAGTCTACTTGACTTTATGTGTTTTATGTTATAATTGATACATCTTAATTGCATAGAATATTTGTGAGTATCTGTGCATAGTCGTGATGTTCTTGAGTTCTATTTGTTGATTATATATGTTATAATCTTGATCTAGTAAAATTCGAGGACGAATTTTCTTTAAGGTGGGGAGGATGTAACGCCCATCCTTAATTTCGTTAAATATTTGACTTATTTGTTAAATTTTGACTTGTTTGTTAAATTCTTGACTAGCATATTTATATGCTATTTTATTTGAGTTAATTATTTAACTACTTTAGAAAATTAAGGTGGTTAAATGTCAAAGTTAAAAGTTTAGGGGCCTTTTTGTCAAAGTTAGAACTTGAGGGGCCTAGTAGCAATTCTTGGAAAGTTCCAAGTATATAATGTGTTGCCTGAGAAAGGCAATTCATTTTTCTCAAACCTTCTCGCTCTTTCTCTCTGTTCATAATAGGGAGTTCAGTTTTACCCTATTCTCGACTCCTCGCAATTAATTATTCCTCCGTTCGTGATTTTGGTCCCGGATAAATATTCGTGGCGTTGAATAGAGCGTTCCAGACCGATCAGAAATTAATTTGGGTCAACTTGATTTTTGACTAGGTAAGCTATTAGCTCCCCCTTACTTGTAATAACATGCATATATGTTATTCCCGCTACTTGTTCTTGTTAAAATTGTGTTTTGAGCAATTTTTGTGATACTTGTAATTTTGGGACGAAGGGAGTATAAATATACTGCGTATGCATACATATGAAGGAAACTTGGAAAAAAATAGGCTACTGGGTTGTTAAAAGAAAGTATAGAAAAGTTACTCCTATTCGTGAGACGGTAAAATAGTAACTCGATTTAAATATTATTAGAAAAATTGTACCATTATTTGTGGTATGGGGAAATGAATGGAAGTATCCCTAAATGGGTATATTAGTATAATATAAAATTGTACTTATACTTTTGGGACGGTGAAATATTAAATAGGAATAAAAGGAAATTGTCCTATTATTATGGGACGGTAAAAGAAATGAATTGGGCTTGAAATAGGAGTTCTAAACTTGTTAGTATACTCCTGAGAATGTTAGGAGTGTTAGTTAAATATTACTCCTACGTGTGGGACGGAGAATTTATAAGTATAAAAGTCTCTGTTAAAATAAGAAAGTATAATTGAAATGAGTGAGTTAGGCTTGTTATTATACTCCTGGGTTTGATAATATATTGAAAAAAAATTATACTCCTACGCTCGGGGCGGAAAATTATTTAACCTGGGAAAGAATTCGGATTTTGGCATTTTTGGGCCTTGGGCGACCGCCCATTTTGGGCTGGGCGACCGCCGATCTATCTGAAGTATTTTGGTTCTTGGAAAGCCTGATTTTGGGCGACCGCCCACACCATTTTGTGCGGCCGCCCATATGTCCTGAAAAATTTGTAAAACTTGTTTAATGATGTATAAGTTGGAAATAACCCTTGTTAAGGCATATAGCCTTAGGATAAGATGTCCTAGTAAGTATTGTGATACCTTAGGGGTATCAGAAGTGAGTCTTGAACATGATTACTCATTAAATTAAAATGAGAACTTAAGTATAAAAGGAAGAACTCTTTTATATGTCTTGAAAGTGCTATGAACAAGCACTTATGTGTTATGCTTGTCTTGAAGCCAATGATTGTGCACCTTAGGGGCATTAAACAATGACTTGAGATTGAATATCCTATGTAGGGGATTAAGAACTCGTACGTATGAGTTGTCTAGCTCATTTACTTAAATTGAACTCGAATTATTCTTGGTCTAGGTTTAGGGTACTACCCTAGATGGCCTAGATGAGTGTTGTAGAACACTCTAGTACTGGAAAATAGTCCCTTTGTGACAAATGAAATGTGGACTTGAATCATAATTAAATGATGACTTGAATATAAGAGTAATAACTCTTTTATGTGTCTTGAAGTCAATGTTTGTGTACCTTAGGGACACCAACTAATGTCTAGAGCTTGAATGTCCTAAGAAAAGGATTTGGAAAATAATTCGTGAAAGATGTATAATTCATCTTCCTAGCTTGAACTTGAAGTATAAGATAATTAACTCTTGTACATGTTTAATCATCCAAAGAAATGGATTGAGAACTTGGATATAAGATGATAAGATCTTGTATATGTATTGAATGTCCTGAATGTCTTGAATGTCTTAAGATAAGACAGTAACTTGAAGTATAAGACAATAAAATCTCGTACATGACTTGAAAATCCAAATAATTGGATTAAGACTTGAATAAAGATTATAAAATCTTGTACGTGCCTTGACACCAATATAGTTGTATGGTAATAAACTGGAAGAGTCTTGATGTGTATATGCAAATCTTGCATATATTTACTTGATAGAATGTGGCTTCTTGATTGATTGGTACGTGGTATGAATAACCAAAGAATTGGGTTATGGAACTAGATAGAGAATGATTAACTCTATTACATACTTGAACTTGATACGTGTATATTGGAAGTGCTATAAATAAGCACTAAAGTGTAAATGATTTAGTTTTTAATCGTGTATATACTCAATGAAGTATATAAAATATAAAGACGATATCTTGTCTTGAAATGGGTTCCTAAAGAAAATAGGGACTAGTGTAATATGAAGATAATTCATATAATCGTGAATACTACGATTTAAATTAATAAGAATGATTACGGAACACAATATGTGTTAGAAAATGTATTCGATTACTAACGATACATATATGTGAAGTATGACTGTGTCTAGGTACAATGTGACCTATTCTACTACGTGTTTAGAGTCTAAGGTATTGGGCTCTATTCGATAGTAAGGGTATCGTGATAGACACTTTAATGTGTTAAACGTGATATAAATATGTACGTGCAAACTTGGCATGTGACAAGTGAAATACCCTACTACTTGACTGAAGTCTGTTATAAATGGACTCTTACTTGGATTGATCGTGTTACATGGACACCTTATGTGCCATTGTTATCTTGGTTTGTATTCGCAATAATTGCGTACGTGTACTTATATTGAGCACATGATACATAATTACATGGTACATATTCTTGTGAGCACATGATACATAGTTACATGGTGCATATTCTCGTGAGCACATGATACATAATTACATGGTGCATATTCTCGTGAGCACATGATACATGATTACATGGTGCATAAAGAGTAGTCCACTAATAAGGGACTGAGTTCTGTTCTGTAGTTCAAGTAAACATCTACTTGTGCATTCTTGGTGAGTCCAGCTGGTTCTCCTGCTTGTTCGAAAATATATAGGTTCACGCTTGTCGCGAGAGCTGGGGTTTAAGTGACAATCGGGTCCCTATGTATTTCCGCCCGACCCCTTACTACTGGCCATAGTAAGGGCATAGCTTCCTTGGTTGGAGCAATAAGCCTGACCTAAGTGAATGCTAACTCCCGTCCCGAACACCATGTGGATCTTGTTATTGTGGATGACACTGAATACCAGGTCTCCTTATATACTGTTCTCCCGTCCCGAACACCACGTGGATCTTGTTATTGTGGATGACACTGGTTACCAGGTCTTCTTATATACTGCACAGCAGTCTCTTTTCCTGTTCTTGGTTGTCCTCAGCTAGAAAAGCATCGACAACAAATGGTATTCTGGGAGAAATAAGGAAGGATTCAGGTACAATGCGTGATAGGCCTATGTGCATCTTGTGAGCTGGTTTAGCCTCTCGCACTACTTGACTACTTGTTACCTGATCATATCTGAGCTTGATTACTTGTTGAGTTGGCTTAGCCTCTCCTATACTTGTTACTTGATGATACTTGATATATGTTTAGTTGAGTATCTACTTGTATTGCATGATAACATGACATATAGTTGCATGTTAATAGCTTACTGAGATTTATCTCACCCTTTATTTGTTTAATTGTTTCCCCCCCCCCAGGAAAGCAGGGGATAGTACGCAGTGAGGCTCGACTTAGCTGGGAATTACTCAGCAGGATATTCTTGTTCGAAGTTAGTGTCCTTTTATATTTTGGTAAGGACGATCTTGTTTGAGTTATTAAACTCTGGGCTTGTATTGGGGTAGTATTTGTTGTCCCTAGACAGTCCTTGATGCCAGCTTATTTGCTAGGCATGTCTTCGCTGTATGTAACCATTTTGGTTTTAATTTTCTTGGTCTAGAACTCGTGCGAGCTATCTCAGCTCCCTACTCTTGAGTATATATATCATGTCAGTTTTGTTTTTAACAGGTATTATTCCTGTTTTCCGTTAGTTTCTTGTTTCTTGTTAGTTACGCACACCAGGTTCGAGGTTCTATTAGGGAATCCCGGGACTTGGGGCGTGTCAGGTTGGTATCAGAGCTATGGTTTAGCTCTTAGCCTGGATAGGGTCTATGGCCTAGGTTGGGTTAGTCTTGGTGTGTTTTCGACGCCGAGTGCTTCGTTACTTGTTGTCATACCAGGCATAGGACTGGTGTTGATAGTATTGATCCAATTGGATTAGATGGTTTAAGAATCGAGAGCGCGAGTCTTTAAAGACTTAGGCGTATCTATCTTGTCTTGTGGACATTGTTTCGTGCTATATATGCCTGCTTGTCCTTATCTCGTGAATTGCGTGGAAGTGTATTCTCTAGTAAGAGACTACGTGTTGATATTGTTATTAGTAAGAGCTGATAAAGTGTGGGTGATAACACCCTATACGTTCTATGTTAACTTGGTCATGTACCTAGATGGGACATTGATGTGATACGTGATATAGCTTGGCTGTCTACGTGTCATGACTTGGCTTTCTATGTGTTAGGCCAATCTTGTTTACCATAATAGATGGTAATTAATTCTCTGCTAGTATGCTTGACTATTTATGTGAGCATGATAGATTTATGCATATCATTCATATTTTGCATTGAAAGTCTAGAAAGGGTTCTTGAGATTGTACTGGGTATTTGACCTATGTGATTGACAGTGGAGTTTCTACACCAAACTAGATGGATGTATCCATTTTTGATGAGAAACTGGGTTATCTTGAGGTGTTACAGTGCGAATACAGTGCTGACATCTGGATTAATGTTCTTGACCTCGATTGAGTTAAACCAGTTGAAGATTCAACTTGAGAATTTCTTGATAGAGGATATATCTACCTTGTAGTGGATGTCTGAATTGAGTATCTGTGTTGACCTATTAGTGGAAACAACCAAGGTACGTGTGTTCTTGAGATTTCTTGGTCTTGTTAGAGATTCATGAATGAATTTCGAAGGCAGCTCCATTGTTAACTATTTGACACCGAGAGCTACATCTTTTGAGGGATTGTCTTGATGGATTGATATACGTAAAGTCAGTTCTGAATATTAAAACGATGGATCATCACGACTTCAGTATTTGAGATTGCCTAGTGGATTTGACTAGTATTACAGTGATCTGGAGGATATGACCAGTTCTATTATTCTAGTGGATATGTCAAGTTTCACCGATATAGTGGATTGACTAATCGAGTCTACTTGACTTTATGTGTTTTTATGTTATAATTGATACATCTTAATTGCATAGATATTTGTGAGTATCTGTGCATAGTCGTGATGTTCTTGAGTTCTATTTGTTGATTATATATGTTATAATCTTGATCTAGTAAAATTCGAGGACGAATTTTCTTTAAGGTGGGGAGGATGTAACGCCCATCCTTAATTTCGTTAAATATTTGACTTATTTGTTAAATTTTGACTTGTTTGTTAAATTCTTGACTAGCATATTTATATGCTATTTTATTTGAGTTAATTATTTAACTACTTTAGAAAATTAAGGTGGTTAAATGTCAAAGTTAAAAGTTTAGGGGCCTTTTTGTCAAAGTTAGAACTTGAGGGGCCTAGTAGCAATTCTTGGAAAGTTCCAAGTATATAATGTGTTGCCTGAGAAAGGCAATTCATTTTTCTCAAACCTTCTCGCTCTTTCTCTCTGTTTCATAATAGGGAGTTCAGTTTTACCCTATTCTCGACTCCTCGCAATTAATTATTCCTCCGTTCGTGATTTTGGTCCCGGATAAATATTCGTGGCGTTGAATAGAGCGTTCCAGACCGATCAGAAATTAATTTGGGTCAACTTGATTTTTGACTAGGTAAGCTATTAGCTCCCCCTTACTTGTAATAACATGCATATATGTTATTCCCGCTACTTGTTCTTGTTAAAATTGTGTTTTGAGCAATTTTTGTGATACTTGTAATTTTGGGACGAAGGGAGTATAAATATACTGCGTATGCATACATATGAAGGAAACTTGGAAAAAAATAGGCTACTGGGTTGTTAAAAGAAAAGTATAGAAAAGTTACTCCTATTCGTGAGACGGTAAAATAGTAACTCGATTTAAATATTATTAGAAAAATTGTACCATTATTTGTGGTATGGGGAAATGAATGGAAGTATCCCTAAATGGGTATATTAGTATAATATAAAATTGTACTTATACTTTTGGGGACGGTGAAATATTAAATAGGAATAAAAGGAAATTGTCCTATTATTTATGGGACGGTAAAAGAAATGAATTGGGCTTGAAATAGGAGTTCTAAACTTGTTAGTATACTCCTGAGAATGTTAGGAGTGTTAGTTAAATATTACTCCTACGTGTGGGACGGAGAATTTATAAGTATAAAAGTCTCTGTTAAAATAAGAAAGTATAATTGAAATGAGTGAGTTAGGCTTGTTATTATACTCCTGGGTTTGATAATATATTGAAAAAAAATTATACTCCTACGCTCGGGGCGGAAAATTATTTAACCTGGGAAAGAATTCGGATTTTGGCATTTTTGGGCCTTGGGCGACCGCCCATTTTGGGCTGGGCGACCGCCGATCTATCTGAAGTATTTTGTTCTTGGAAAGCCTGATTTTGGGCGACCGCCCACACCATTTTGTGCGGCCGCCCATATGTCCTGAAAAATTGTAAAACTTGTTTAATGATGTATAAGTTGGAAATAACCCTTGTTAAGGCATATAGCCTTAGGATAAGATGTCCTAGTAAGTATTGTGATACCTTAGGGTATCAGAAGTGAGTCTTGAACATGATTACTCATTAAATTAAAATGAGAACTTAAGTATAAAAGGAAGAACTCTTTTATATGTCTTGAAAGTGCTATGAACAAGCACTTATGTGTTATGCTTGTCTTGAAGCCAATGATTGTGCACCTTAGGGGCATTAAAACAATGACTTGAGATTGAATATCCTATGTAGGGGATTAAGAACTCGTAAGTATGAGTGTCTAGCTCATTTACTTAATTGAACTCGAATTATTCTTGGTCTAGGTTTAGGGTACTACCCTAGATGGCCTAGATGAGTGTTGTAGAACACTCTAGTACTGGAAAATAGTCCCTTTGTGAACAAATGAAATGTGGACTTGAATCATAATTAAATGATGACTTGAATATAAGAGTAATAACTCTTTTATGTGTCTTGAAGTCAATGTTTGTGTACCTTAGGGACACCAACTAATGTCTAGAGCTTGAATGTCCTAAGAAAAGGATTTGGAAAATAATTCGTGAAAGATGTATAATTCATCTTCCTAGCTTGAACTTGAAGTATAAGATAATTAACTCTTGTACATGTTTAATCATCCAAAGAAATGGATTGAGAACTTGGATATAAGATGATAAGATCTTGTATATGTATTGAATGTCCTGAATGTCTTGAATGTCTTAAGATAAGACAGTAACTTGAAGTATAAGACAATAAAATCTCGTACATGACTTGAAAATCCAAATAATTGGATTAAGACTTGAATATAAGATTATAAAATCTTGTACGTGCCTTGACACCAATATAGTTGTATGGTAATAAACTGGAAAGAGTCTTGATGTGTATATGCAAATCTTGCATATATTTACTTGATAGAATGTGGCTTCTTGATTGATTGGTACGTGGTATGAATAACCAAAGAATTGGGTTATGGAACTAGATAGAGAATGATTAACTCTATTACATACTTGAACTTGATACGTGTATATTGGAAGTGCTATAAATAAGCACTAAAGTGTAAATGATTTAGTTTTTAATCGTGTATATACTCAATGAAGTATATAAAATATAAAGACGATATCTTGTCTTGAAATGGGTTCCTAAAGAAAATAGGGACTAGTGTAATATGAAGATAATTCATATAATCGTGAATACTACGATTTAAATTAATAAGAATGATTACGGAACACAATATGTGTTAGAAAATGTATTCGATTACTAACGATACATATATGTGAAGTATGACTGTGTCTAGGTACAATGTGACCTATTCTACTACGTGTTTTAGAGTCTAAGGTATTGGGCTCTATTCGATAGTAAGGGTATCGTGATAGACACTTTAATGTGTTAAACGTGATATAAATATGTACGTGCAAACTTGGCATGTGACAAAGTGAAATACCCTACTACTTGACTGAAGTCTGTTATAAATGGACTCTTACTTGGATTGATCGTGTTACATGGACACCTTATGTGCCATTGTTATCTTGGTTTGTATTCGCAATAATTGCGTACGTGTACTTATATTGAGCACATGATACATAATTACATGGTACATATTCTTGTGAGCACATGATACATAGTTACATGGTGCATATTCTCGTGAGCACATGATACATAATTACATGGTGCATATTCTCGTGAGCACATGATACATGATTACATGGTGCATAAAGAGTAGTCCACTAATAAGGGACTGAGTTCTGTTCTGTAGTTCAAGTAAACATCTACTTGTGCATTCTTGGTGAGTCCAGCTGGTTCTCCTTGCTTGTTCGAAAATATATAGGTTCACGCTTGTCGCGAGAGCTGGGGTTTAAGTGACAATCGGGTCCCTATGTATTTCCGCCCGACCCCTTACTACTGGCCATAGTAAGGGCATAGCTTCCTTGGTTGGAGCAATAAGCCTGACCTAAGTGAATGCTAACTCCCGTCCCGAACACCATGTGGATCTTGTTATTGTGGATGACACTGAATACCAGGTCTCCTTATATACTGTTCTCCCGTCCCGAACACCACGTGGATCTTGTTATTGTGGATGACACTGGTTACCAGGTCTTCTTATATACTGCACAGCAGTCTCTTGTTCCTGTTCTTGGTTGTCCTCAGCTAGAAAAGCATCGACAACAAATGGTATTCTTGGGAGAAATAAGGAAGGATTCAGGTACAATGCGTGATAGGCCTATGTGCATCTTGTGAGCTGGTTTAGCCTCTCGCACTACTTGACTACTTGTTACCTGATCATATCTTGAGCTTGATTACTTGTTGAGTTGGCTTAGCCTCTCCTATACTTGTTACTTGATGATACTTGATATATGTTTAGTTGAGTATCTACTTGTATTGCATGATAACATGACATATAGTTGCATGTTAATAGCTTACTGAGATTTATCTCACCTTTATTTGTTTAATTGTTTCCCCCCCCAGGAAAGCAGGGGATAGTACGCAGTGAGGCTCGACTTAGCTGGGAACTTACTCAGCAGGATATTCTTGTTCGAAGTTAGTGTCCTTTTATATTTTGGTAAGGACGATCTTGTTTGAGTTATTAAACTCTGGGCTTGTATTGGGTAGTATTTGTTGTCCCTAGACAGTCCTTGATGCCAGCTTATTTGCTAGGCATGTCTTCCGCTGTATGTAACCATTTTGGTTTTAATTTTCTTGGTCTAGAACTCGTGCGAGCTATCTCAGCTCCCTACTCTTGAGTATATATATCATGTCAGTTTTGTTTTTAACAGGTATTATTCATGTTTTCCGTTAGTTTCTTGTTTCTTGTTAGTTACGCGCACCAGGTTCGAGGTTCTATTAGGGAATCCCGGGACTTGGGGCGTGTCAGATGTTGTTGCGCAACTCTCTAAGCCATTTTTACAGGTTATACTGGTAATTGTATGCTGAACTTCAAGAAATTATGGTTTCAATGGTATTCATTTGTATCAACTCCAAATTTCAAACAATTTCAATTCTTTGTACTTAACCCCAATTCGTTTTAACATATCTTTATACAGGTATACAATATATATATATATATATATATATATATATATATATATATATATATATTATATATATATATATATATACACACACACACACGCACACACTCAAATGAGAACCAAAATAAAATGAGAACCGTGAGAACCAAGCATAACCACTGGATTAGACACAAAATCAAGGGTCCAGATTATTGATACAATAGATACACTTGGATACAGTAGCTAATTTTCAAAATACACTTAGATACAATAGTTATTTTGCTACTGTATCCAAGTGCAATATTCAAAATTTAGATACTTTATCCAAGTGTATCTACTGTATCTATAATATGGACCATTGATTTTGTATCCAATTCAAGATTAGTGAATACTGATAAGTTCTCGATTGTTAGTTATCGAAATTAATCGTCGGACGGAGTTGCTTATTAGTTTTGTGTTAATATAACCATGTTGGTTTACTAAGTTCACAATTGTTTCAATGAACAACAGTAATTTGTTCCTGAAATAACTATGAACATCTCAGTTGTTCTTGAAACAGTTGTGAATAAACTCCTCATTTGTTATTGGAACAACTGCGAAGTTGTATCAATTGTACTTGAACAACTAAGAACAAGAAAATTTGAGAAGTTCTAAATTATTTATTGGAACAAATGTGAACTTATCAGTTGTTATTGGAACAACTTTTCTTGAATTTGTTATTGGAACAACTGTGAATTTTTTCTTGAAAAAACTGTAAATGTTCTTGGACAACTGTGAACCTCAGTTGTTGGTCGCCGGACAGAGTTCCTGGTTGACTTTTTTTTTTTTTGAACTTCTCAGTTGTTCTTGAAACAATTTTAAACAAGTTGTGAAATTATCAGTTGTTCTTGGAACCATTGTGAAATTGTTCTTGAAACAACTGTGAACTTGTTCTTGGAACAACTGTGAATTGTTATTGGAAAACTGTGATTTTTTTTTTTGAAAAATGTGAATTTGTTCTTGGAGGAAGGTGAATTTTATTTTTAGAAAAAAGATGGATTTTGTTCTTTTAGAAAAATTGTGAAGTTGTTTCTAGAAAAACAGTGAATTTTGTTCTTTGAAAAAAAATTGTGAAGTTGTTGCCGAATTTGGTGGTTGCCGGAGTATTTTCAAATAGTCATTGGATATGGTCGCCGGAAAATGGTTGTCGAAGTTCGTCGCTGGAGTGGGTGACCGACCGGAGTTGGTCGCCGGAGCTGGTGACTGTAGAAAGTGGGGAAGGGTGGCCAAAGGTGGTCTTGGTGGTTGGAGAGAGAAAGTGAAATGATGGATGGGAGTGATAATCATGTAACTTCTCATCATTTAATAAAGACATGAGTGTCTTTTAATAAATCAGGACTATATGGTAGTATTTGTTGAATTTCATGCCTTTAATGGTAGTTTTCATTAGTATCAAAGACTAAATGGTAATTATCCCAATTATTATTACTTTCACTACTTATATGCTAAATTTATATTTCTTAATTATAATATTCTTCCCTAAAATAATTTTGATCCCATTTTTTCCTGAAAAGTTTAGCTTCACCACGGACAATAATGATCATTATTCAATTAATATTGTAATCCCTTCAGTGAAGGACAAAAAATTGTGAGACATATCTTTTTGATAGAGTAAATGATTTGCCTTACTATGGGTAGGACAACCCGTTTCACACAAGACTTCCTCTCAGTAAAGTGTTGTTTCCGGAGAGAGAACATTTTTTTTATAGGAAACAATATTTTATTAATGAGCAATGTTTAGAGTACAAAATAAAGTTACAAAATTTTATTTATAAAATGAGATGGAGATATTTTATTTATTGCATCGATATCGATAGTGAACATGCAACACTCTAATTAAAAACACAATTAAAATTATTATACTCCCTCCGTCCCAGAGTAAGTGTCCATATTTTCTTTCTTAGTTTGTCTCAGAGAAAATGTCACTTTTTCTAAAATGGCAAAGAATTTTTACTATTCATTCCACTCATTTTCTCTCATACTTCACTTTATATTAACAAGTCACAACACTAATCAACTTACTATTTCCTACGCCACATTCTCTCTCCTATCTCATCTTTCATACTCACAATACTTGCATTAATTTCATCATTTCTTAATCTACGTGCAAATAAAAAGGCGGACACTTACTTTGAAACGAAAAAAATACTAGTACTCAGTATTTTGTGAGCAAGATTTTATAATTTTTTTATCCATTAATATTACACTTTATTAATTAATCTAGTGTGCACGACAAGAATTTTATGGCAAAACTTACATCATGTAGTACTCCTCTCTGCATGAAATGGATCAAGTTGATTCCTAAGCGTGTGGAGACACACGGCGGCGGCGGCGGCTACGGCGGTGCCAATTCAACGGATGATTTCCACGTGAACCGGTCCACAGTCCATTTCCACTTTCCCTTTTTTTTTTTTTTTTTTGAAGGAATATTTATGCGTTGTTATTATTAATCTTTTTACTACTTTGTTCCAAGCTGTGAAACTGCTCATATGTCTTACAAAAAAAATAGATAAGAATAATAAAATAACTAGGGCCGTTCCTAGCTTTTTGGGGGTCCCAGACAAAGTTCAATGAGAGACCTTTTCTTTTTTTGAAACAATGATTGGCCCGTTATAAATCATTTTTATCTTCTCAAAACTCTTGTTTTTAGTAGCAATTTTTTGTTTTTTGTTAACTTGTACTTTTAGTTTGTATTGAAGTATAAAATAATTGTAAGATCAATTGATTTAACTTAGCGTAATAACAGATAATTAAATGTTATAATCAAACCAACAATTTTTTTTATATAAATAAAAAATATGATTAAAAAAATGTACATATAACATCCCAAAATTTGCAAAAAAACATATTATAGATATATATTATGAAAGAGTCATAAAAAATCTTGCAAATATAAGATTAAATTATGGTCACCAAAAATATATAATATAATAAGAATATGAGGACTAAAAAAAAAAATACTCCACTGAAGATTATATATATCCATGTCTTATAAATATGTTTTTATTTCAACTTATATTATTCACAAGAAAAAAAAATATTTTCTTTGAGTTATTAAAATAAGTGAAATTCCTAAATTAAAACACAAAAATGCTTAAATAGTCATTTGCTACGAATGTAATTCTTACTCCCATTAAGAATAATGATGAAAGGAAAATATATCAACATTTTTTTTAATAGTCAAATAAGACATTTAATGATGTCATGGGAGTATAACAAAACTATTAAAAACGTGAAGCAACAAAGTATAATGGCTCAAATATAATATGAATGAGAAAATATGAAGGCCTTAAAAATTATATGCATAGTGGGGCTTGGTTGCTTGTTTTCTCTCAAATAAAATAAGCCTCTTTTTTCGGTGTATATTTTTTCTTGGGGCTTCTTTTTCTTAAAAATGAACTAATAAAATGTGTCAGATGATTTTTTTATTTTTTAAGAAAAAATTAGTGATAATTTTGTTTCTATTATTTCTTAAATAAAGATAATATATGTGTGTATATACGTTATATATATATATATATATATATATATATATATATATATATATATATATATATATATATATAAATTTTTGGCCCCTCTCCGGCCAAGGGCCCTAAGCGGGCGCCCCACCTGCCCCCCCTTGGGCCGTGCCCTGAAAATAACTTTAGATAAAGATATTACACCATTGATGTTATACTCTATAACTCCGTCTCTGAAATACAATTTCATTTTATTTTTAACTCTCAACGCGTACAAATAGATTTTAATCAAACATCTAACAGTTTAATTATTTTAGTGAAATTTTAAAGTTATTTGGCAAATCATTAAGTGATGATTGTCAATAACAATTGTTTTCCATTGGAGTGATTTGCCAAGATCACTTTCATTGACAATCAAATGTCAAATAAGTCAGATAAGACTATGTTTTCTGAGGGAGAAGTAATAAGTGTCACAATATTCTTTTGTTTGCTTCAAAATAAGTTTTACAATTTTAAGTAAGAAATAATCTAAATGCAATTATTTCATGGTATATATAAGCAATGTAAGTATACCTATTTTTTTAAAAAAATATATTGACAAGTCAATTGTGAAATTTATTGTGAGACATGTAAATTAGGTATAATACTACTCTCACTGTCCATAAATGATTGTCTATGTTGTTATAATTTTTTATCACAAAATAATATCTTTTTTTAAAAAAAAAAAACATTTTTCCTTTTTATACTTGCAAAACTAAATGCTTTGGGGGGGGGGGGGATTACAAGAATATATACAAATCTTTGCCACCAAATTATATAAAAAAAAAATCAAAATATCGGTTAAAATAAAATTTAAACATTAATTTAAGGACAAAAGTAGTAATAATTATTGAGTAAAGCAACTATAAAATAAGTACTATTTAGGGTACATATGGTAATGAGAGTTCAGTTCTTTTTTTATAGTTTTATGTACTATACACTATGTACAACTAGTGATCCAATGATTGGTAGTCATTATGAACATTATAATAATATCATCCGACATATAAACCGTTTGATCAGTTATAATAGATGACATGATACACAAAGTTATACACGAGATTAAGGCTAGAGCCTTAGTGCTATTTATAGAAATAAAAACTCTAAATAGTTTATTTTTACTTGTTTGTAATTTAATGAAATTGCATTAAGTTGTTATTCATTTTTAGAAATGTGACTTTTTTAAAGCCGAACTAAACTTGAAAATCCAACTTTTTCACTATGGAATAATATAATTTGAAAATATACACAAAAAAGTGGTCGGAATGATGACATGGAAAATTAAATAGGTAGGTCAGGGAGGACAACGTACACAAAAAAAAAACAGAGACAGAGACCGAAATGTAAAAACGTCTAAACATCAGTAACGAAATATGTACTTAACTTAGTATAGGTGATATTTTAATGGGTAGTAGTTGAGCCACTGGATCAAACTTCAGGGGCAAGCTCGTTTTAGATCAATGCACAACACTCAATTTCGGCCCTCCGTTTTGGGCGAATATTCATATTAAGGGTGTTACTTTAAGGGCAAATTGCAATTTAGTTACCTGAGTTTTACACAATGTTTCAATTGGTTCCTGAATCCGTTTTTCAGCAAATTGGTTACTCCAGTTTGTCATTTAGTTGCAATGTGGTATAAAAATGGATGGATCGTTTAAAAACTAACAAAAGTGGATGAAAAACCTAACGAGCTTCTTTCAAAATTGCAATGGTTAACCCTACAATTTAAATTTTCCCACTTCACCCCCTAACTCCTAACGAATGTTTAAAAACTAACATAATTTGCATGCATATGTCCAAAGATTAGCGTTTCAGTCATTTTCATTTTATTTATTACATCAAAATTATAAAAATTATGATATCTATCATAAAAATAATAATTTTATTTAACTTATGACAAATACATATCATTCATAAAAATACTAATTTTATTTAACTAAAATTATAAAATATGATATCCAGAGCGGAACAGTGTTTTGGCCCGTCAAAAAACAAAGGAAACCACCAAAAATGGCGATCTCTCCACCCACGTTCCTTCTCCCCCTTCTCGCGACCACTGTTTTCTCTCTGCTCCATCCAAGTGGATTTGGTAGTGCTTGCCTTCATGATCTCTTTGTCATTTCTAATCAAAAATTGATGGCTGGAGAAACGTTTTTGCACAAGAAATTGTGGCTTGTCGGCGTAATTTTTGTCAATTTACTGTTTCCGGACAATGCATAATATACTTAAGAAAATGCCCAATGTTTTTTAAGTGAGAGCGAGAAGTTTTTTTTTTTTTTTTTTTATTATTATTATTATTTTGCTCAAGTTTTTTAAAACAAACAATTAGAATTTGTAGGTTTATTAATTAATGTCTTTAGATGTTACAAGTTTTTTATTATGGGGTAAAAATGTGAATAAGTTGAGTTGGAGGGTGCACTTTGCAATTATAAAAGAAACTTGTTAGATTTTCCATCCATTTCATTAAAAAACTAACAATCCATACATTTTTATACCACATTGCAACTAAATGACAAACTCGAGTAACCAATTTGCTGAAAAACGGATTCAGGAACCAATTGAAACATCGTGTAAAACTCAGGTAACTAAATTGCAATTTGCCCTTACTTTAAAGACTTTTGGATATTTTGCTCGACTTGCACATGTTCAATTCATCGACCGGCCCAACTTCAGTACGATTTGACTGCACTGACCTTAAATCTAGCTCGTTTCTTGTCCTCTCTCTCTTACCAGTAGGTGTCATATGATTTGTAGAAGATTAATTCCTGCCTTTCATTTCTCATTTCTCACCCTCCCCTCTCACCAATAGGAGTAATATGATTTGTAAAAGATTAATTCCGGCCCTTCATTTTTTTATACTGCCGTGTAGTAGTAAGACCGTAGGAGCCATATGGATTGATATTGACACTTCATTCTTTGTTTGTATCCCATTTTTCCAAGTACATTTATAAAGGCAACCATGAAAAAGAACACAGAGAATCGAAACTTTGATTATCAATTTATCATCAGACATATGAAAAGAGTCATATCCCAAACAGAATACAAATACAGCACTCAGTCCAACTGCAAATGAAAAACATTTTAATCTCTAACTACTCCCTCCATTTTAAAATGAAGGTCGTTTTGAACATTTGCACAATTCTTAAGAAATACTCCCTCCGTCCTTCCGAAAATGATCTTCGCATTTGACTATTCAAACTTTTTAAGGATATTGAACACTTGCTTCACTAGACGACATGTTGTGTTTATGCACATTTAAGCCCAAATTGTGAAAAATAAGAATATCATTTCGGGACAGAGGGTAATTAATGCATGTGAAAAAGTCTCATATACTCCTAAAATTATCCAATTACCTAGGCAATCAAATGCTTGTGCAAGAGATACTCTACTATCATTAATAAAGGGTATACAACAACATAAAAGCATTGGAAATAGTAAAACACCAAGTATTTTGAGACAAAAATTAACTCTCAAAACGACATGTATTTTGAAATTTGAAAACGGAGCGAGTATCATAATAAGATGATACAAATTCAAAGGTTAAAAAGAATCTAACCACTCCTAATTTTACATAATACAAGAAGCTTCTTCTCCTACCTAATCCCATATTCTAATACCTTCATTCCAAAGATCCTCACCATAGCTAATAGTACTAACCATCCTAGACCTCTCTATCCCTGCTTCTTTCTTTGTACACAAAAAAAATAAAAATATAGTCACCACCAACCAAACCCTTAGCTCCATCATAATAAAGAGGCCAAGAAGTCAAATATAATGGAAAAAAGAAAATCAGCAATAATAAGAAACCTCAAAAGACAAAGTTGTCTAATCTTGGAACATTTGTAACCGTTAGATTCTACATGGGTTCGAATAAGTAACTACTCAGAGAAACAAGTTCCGCTGCTGGTGGTGACAGTGGTAGTTCCATCTCCGTTATGATTGTCTCCTCCGGGGTGCTAACTTTCTTTCTCATCTCTATAACCTTCCTGTGCGAGTTTGAGTGGAGGGACGGAACAAATGTAGGACTTGCTGCCGGACGATATTCAGGGAAGAGGCGGCCAGATCGATATCTAACTCCACACGCATTGCAAAGTGTTTTGGGGCCCATCGGTCCTTCCCTCCATTGTGGGGTTTTCGTGATTTCACAATGGGTGCATTTCTTGGTCATGCTTGTTGACTTCTGTTGACTAGAATTTTCATCTAGATTCATGGGAGCTCGTTTTTTGGGTAGTGACTTTTTCTTCGTCTTGTCTTTTTTCTTTTGGGGTGTGAATCTTTGGGGGAAGATGTGAGGGGAGTCATTACAAACCATGGGTTGTAAGTTGGTCGGCGAACTCGCTTGCTTCGACTTCTTACGGGAATGGCAAATTCATCTTTAAGGGGAATGCTCTTTCCGGCTGAGTTTGAGCTGCTACTTTCCAGTACTGATATTGGGCTGGTGGCTTGGAATATTCCAGACTCATTGCAGTTGGAAGAATTAAGGAAAATGCTTGCAGCTGAGTCTTCAAAAAAAGCTGGTTGCTGTTTTGTTTGGGAAGAACTGGCCTTCTGAAGATCATCATAAAACAGTCAAACAATTAGAAGGGGGAGAGAGAGAGAGAGAGAGAGAGAGCTTCAACACTACAGCAAATTACCAAATGAATGCTGATTAATGATATGGAGAGACAAAAAACGACTTAAATCGGGGAAATAATCAATCAAATACAGTAGTATGCTCCGCATCCCCAGCTTTTCTCTAAAAAGTTGCACAATCTAACATGGCTATTAATGTGGGATTCCAATGAGCACTCACCAATTGAGCAAAAGCATAATCATCCGGGTACCATCAAAAAGGGAGGGGGGGGGGGAATCCTCAAATATGGTAACACAATGATAACGATGCATGATAAAACATCTTTCAGAATGCAGGGCCGTTCTTTAAATAGCAATCACAATAAAATAGATAGAAATATTTCTTTTTAATCTTCTGATCTCGTATAGTTCCATTAGAAAAACATATTTTCAATCTTATGCTGAAAGGCATTATCTAAGGAAAGGACTGTGATGCCACCCTGAAGTTACCATATTCTCTTTGCCCCTAGTGAAGATGCGGTGTATCGTCATGTCTGTGTTGACACTTCCTCTCGCATTAATGATATAAAAACCGAGGTTAGTGCATCAAAAAGGTACACTGTATCCCTAAGATGTGTCCTGCATTAAGCATGTGAAGTGCAGGTTATATGAAGTTGGTGATATTAAGCTCTAATAATAAATATGTCTAAAGATCCATTTTCATCAGTAGAAAACTACGCACACTTCAAGTTTTTGGTCTGTGCATATGCGTGTTTCTACTGTCATAAAGTTTTGGGAAAATGACACAGCGGAATTAACTTGTAGCACTAGCTTGTTCAATATTATCACTATGCCAATTGAAGGCAGTGACCAAATATAATAATAAAACCAAGACAAGAACAAGAGAGGAGATTAAATAATTTACTACCTCCGTCCCAAAATGAATGTCCAAAACATTTTTGAACTTGTTCTTGATCAAGAGCAACAACAAAGCCTTAGTGCCAAAATGATTTGGGATGAGGGTTGCGGTAGGCGTGTGACACACATAGTAAAACATTGTCACATTATCATGTTCTTGACTAAGAGCAAACTCAAACATATATTTTGGGACGGAGGGAGTATGTGGTTTCACTTGTTCTTGAACCTAACCAGATATCCCCTAACTGCCTAGATAAGTCCTTATACCAGACCTCAATATCCCATTGATACAACCCTTTTCTCATCTTTGTGTTGCTCTCACCCCATTAGTAGGCTCAGCCCCTCGTTCCCACTGAATAATAATTATTAGCATACTGCTCATTCTCAATGATCCCATTTATAAAAAGAGCCAAATAACTTTATCTATTTATTTAATTCATTTGCTTCAAAAATGTGGCATGCTTAATCCCCACACATATAAAGAAAAATGAATTGACGTCATTATTTTAGAACAGCCAAAGAGAAAATACTAGACACTTCTTCTCAAATGGAAGCACAAAATTCATAGAATTGAAATGACGATTGTACACATGGAGAAGATGAATAATTGATGTCCCCTATCACCCATAATTCACTTGTTGATTATAAAACCTACTTAATAGTGGTAGGTGCATGTGGGCCGCTATTGCAAGGATATTTCAAACAACCCTATCTAGTGAAATTGTACTATGTATGAGACATAGAAGTCGCTCCCTTACACTATTAGCACAACCTTGTCGGCTACTTATCTTTATTTTGTTAATCCCTTTGGTAAAGGATAAATAAATGTCATTCAAAATACGAAAACTTCAAAATTGTCATTGCCCCACATTCAAGTTGCATCTTTAACTGCCAATGAGCCTTGGCTCAGCACAGGACCAGGAAGGTCAAGGGTTCAATTCAATTCCCCTTCCCGATGTAAAATAATAATAATAATAAAAAAGAGTAAGTTTTGTGGGAACTAGTTTCTCCATAAGTTATAAAAAATCCATTTTTTTATATGGTTTCACCCTTAAAAGTTAAAATAGGGTGTTTAGGCCTTAAATCAGTGAGTTTATAAAATAGCAAGTTAAGGCCTTAAAACAGTGAGCTTAGGCTTTAGAGCACCAAGAAAATAAAATAGCAAGTTTAGGCTTTAAAACGGTGAGTTTAAGCCTTAAAACACCAAGTCCGTGTATTTAAAACAGAACTTTTTATAATTTGAGGAACTAGTTTCCCCAAAATTTTCTGAAAAAAAAAAAAAAAAAACAAAAAACTAATTCATACTGAAGTAAATAAAACATTATAAACGTCCATTGCAACATCATTATACCATTCTCTCTCCAAAACTAAAATAAAATAATAGTGAAAAAAAAAACTTTAGAAACTTAGTAACTTACCTGAACAGTAAGAGGAGTGCCACCATCGTCCGTGCCAACATAGGGAACTAGAGGCAGTTCCCGGAAATTTTCTTCAGAAGGGATAGGGCCAAAGAATTGATCCCAACCTTCTTCTGAAAAGCAAGCACTTTCCAAACCCTCTTCTTCCATGGAAAAATTGAACCCTTCGAGCAAGTAGTCAACAGATTCCCTCCCATCAAAATCCCCATTGTCAAACTCACCCCAAACGCCAGAATCCACCATAGTGATATCCTAATAGATGATAAACGAAAACAAATGATAAAAGTCAAAGTTAATTCACAAAGCCCCATATATTTATATGTTTGGAATGTTGCTTCAATACGTAGGCTAAAGGTAATTGAGAGTCTCTAATAAGGAAACACTTATTGGGGAATGTTTTTGTAATTAGGTTGGATTCTCAAACTTATTGCTCTAAACTTATCCTAAGTGGTTGATGCAATCATAATCTTTAAATTATTTTTCATTTATAATTTTTGTATTGTTTTATGAATAACAGATACTTTAATCTCTGCAACCGAATTAATTCAAAATCTTTTTAACACGTAAAATCTACTTATCTTTTTAACCGCTCATAATATCTTGGGATTAAATTAAATAAAATCAATGAATATCATACAACGTTATAAGGACAAAAAAATCAAAATTCCTTATATAAAATGTACGGAAAAGATGCATTCGACCACGTGTGTTTTTTTATGTCTTCTTTGTTCAAAGAAGGACGGCGTCGTTTCATATGTATAGCTCTCCTCAGTCCACAGTCCAGTTCTTTCTACAAAAACGTTGCCCTAAAAGATAAAAGAGCCGCCTTTGTTTGGCGGCAGAAAAAAAATTGAAAGAAGGAAAATGAAAAGGAAATCCAATCAAAATTATCCCTTTCAATTATTTAAGCCCAAACAGAAA
>JAOWBW010001102.1:0-404868 GCA_026119855.1 Campanula takesimana
AGGATTATGATCTTGTAGCTAATATTGTATTCCCCTTTGCATTGAATGAAATGATAGACCTTTTCGAGTATCCCCTCATGCCAAATTATTAGTGATAATTAACTAATAATCTAAAAACGGTTAATGATGAATCATTAATAACGTAGACGCACTCTAATAACAATACATTGAAAAACCTCTCAAAGCAGGTTATTGACCGATACGAAAACCGCGCTTAAGCTGCCGAAGAGGTTTTGACTCAGTTGAATTTGGGAATGTGGATGAACCAAAAGAGACCATTTTGGTAGCTACTTCCAAGTGGCTGAGAGGAAAGACTTGGTTAAGTTGCTCAAGGAATATTTGTATGTCTTCGCTTGGTCCTACAGGACATGCCCAGGTTAGATGCTTCGATTGTGGACCACAAGATCCCCGTGGAACCCCCGAAGTGAAACCGTTCAGCAAAAGCTTCTACGACGAATCAACCGGAATGGTCTTTGCAAGTCAAAGAAGAGATTGAGAAATTGCCCCGATTAGGCTTCATAAGGGTGATAGAATATCCCTCATGGCTTTCAACATAGTGACAGAGACAAAGGCTAATGGAAAGGTCCAATGTTGTGTCGACTTTAGGGACCTCAACAAAGTAAGCCCTAAGGATGACTTCCCTCCCCCAAACATCGACATGCTTGTAGACACAAACTCTAGCTTCGAGTCAAGTCCTTCGTGGACGTTTTAGCCGGATACAATCAAATCAAAATGGCGAAGAAGACCAGCAAAATCCGCCTTCACCACCCATGGGGGACCTTTTGTTACACCGTGATCTTTTGGGCTAGGAACACTGAGGCTACTTACCAAAGGGCTGCAACCGCACTCTTCCGCCTTCACCACCCCTAGAGGTGTATGTGTTAGTACCCGATCTGAAAATGAGTTTATTAGGACTTTCCCAAATATACAAGGACTTTATAGGAATTAGAAACCTTGCAAAGACTTGTCCTGGATTCCCAAATATCTCATTTATGACAAATTCATCAAAATAGGCAACTTAGGGTTACCATAAAGCAACAGTGAAACCCTAGCTTGAAAATCAAGTCAGCCGGCAACCTTGGCCACGCGGCCAACATTGCTCCGCGTTGATCTTGGCCACGCGGCAACTATTGTCACCGGCATCCATGGCCAGGCGGCCAACCTTGCGCCGGATGATCTGGACCATCAGATCCTCCCATCATTTACTATATAAACCACTCCAGGCTATTGTTTAAGGATCCGAGTTTGAGAGCTCTAAAGTACGAGTTTGGAGTTCTTAAACACAATTTTTCTCCCTAATTAACATTCAACACTCAAGAAATCCAAGGTTTATTTCTTGCCAACATAGGTAAGTTTTCTAACTTTTTCTTCGTGTTTCTTGCATTATTTTTAATGTAGATCTTTTATAGTCATGTTTCGTACATGTTTATTCATAGTTTCTTCATATTCTTTGCATGCTCATTCATATGTTCATAATATGTTCTTCATATGTTTCTTCGTGTTCATAGATTAAAACCTTATTTATGCTATATTTTAGGGTTGCGATCTTCATAATTATATGTTATTTCATAGCCGATGATGATCGAGGGTTCATCAACACGAGGATGATCTAGGAACTACTTCTAAACCCTAATCTTTAGGTAATTCCCCCTCATTATGCATGATCCCGATTCTTCTGCCTATTCTAATTCTCTGCGAACTACGCTGACCTGAGCTTCTCACATTGAGAGGAACGTAGGAAATCTTCGGATCCGGTCTCAATCACTAACACACTACTAACACATTCATCATGATAGAAAGACCGATCATTCGGGCAATAGGAGTGATAACGTCCAATATTCTTCTCTTGTTGTAATTTGACCCCGAACCCATTAAACATGCTTTTTTCAATGTTTTGGCTTTAATTAAAACGGCGTGGCGACTCTCATAATTTTAATGTCGTTAAGAATATTCCCTTTGTAAATAAATAATAATCACAAGATACTTCCCATGCGTCGCTTCATCGGAAAGGGGTATTCACAGTGACGACTCTGCTGGGGACTTGCTTTGAAACTTTTTCAAACTTAGTGGGTCTAACTTTCGTTCACATCATGATGTTTGCCATGTCCTCACATGCACCTCACATACTTTGCCATGTCCTCACATGCATCACACACACCTGCCATGTTTTACACATGCACACCTGCCATGTTTACACATGCACCTCACATACCTGCCATGTTTGCACATGCACACACCTGCCATGTTTACACGTGCACACACCTGCCATGTTTACACATGCACACACTTTCCATGTTTACACATGCACCTCACATACTTGCCATGTTTACACATGCACCCGCGCACCCCACAGTGTTAATACTTGTACTTTGTTGACACTTGTACTTGTATATACCTTGTATCCTTGTACCCCTGTTATCTTCGCCTTAGTATTAGGGTCAAACAAAACTCTGCTATGCTCCCCTGTTACATGTCTTTCTCTCTCTCTCTCATGCATTGCATTGCATCATCCTAACATCAAAAACTTCTCTCTTTTTTTTTTCCTTAAAAAGAATTAGTTTCTTGCCACACACTACCACTAGTCCGTGTCAGCACTGCACAGGTCCCCATTACCCGGAGTATTCGATGTGCAGGAATTTGTGCGCTACTGTCGCCCTCTTTTCGAGTCACTCGTCTACTCCACTCACCGTGTACGTTCCGCGAGCGGTGGGAACCTTTTACCTAACCCGTGTCAACCCACACTAGTATAGGTATCACACCTAGGTTTTGACCGGTTGGTTTGGCTAGCTTTTCCTTAATAGTCAATTAACGTGCTGTCTATGTCGAGTCATCCCCAAGTCAATGATGAATCGAGATCTTTGAGAGAAAGTGCACAAAAAAGTGATTTCCCTACAAGGGACGTGCCATGGTGAGATGAGTGTTTGTTGTTAAGATCTCCGCTCATCATTAACTTGCGTAGGATGCAACATAGACATCACGTTAAATGCCTTTAAGGGAGGGTTAGTCGTAGGATCCGATGGTTGGTGGAAGCCGCTTGCCCTATAGGACCCTCGTCCAAATTGTCCTTTGGGGGTGTGCAATACAGGTGAAAAACGAGGGGTCTATAGACGTAGTGATGGCCTCCACTGATCGTAGTCTTCTAACTAGTTGCGAAAAAGGGGTATCCCTTCCAACCAATTAGGATATAAATAATGTATGTTTTTGTAAATTAAAATATACTTTGCATGAGCCTTCCCCTCTCCTAAAAGCTTCATTGCCCTTCAACCTTTCAGCAAAGCAAGTTTGGATCCGTTCGGGTGTCGACTACAACGTGAAGCTTCTACTCCGTCCACGTTCTCAGTCTCGTCATCAGCAATGTCACTCCCGCCTCAGCTTCAGCCTCTGGTCCTCCTGCTAGTGCCGCCGAGCTCAACACTGAGGCTACTCTCAATGGTATTGCCCCAAGCCTCCAGAACTTCCTCGCCGGTCTCGAAGCCAAGATCAAAAATCTCGAGGAAAGCAACAAGATGCTGGAAGACCAGAACCAACAGTTGAAGGGTCACATTCAACAAAAGGGGACTAAACTGGTGCCCGATGGGGAGAATTTCATTTATGTCGAGGATGAAGAGGTCAATACCAACTGTCCCCCAACACCAATGCTACTACCTTCCCATTCCCAAGCTACCACAATGTTCCACCTCCTTCTCTCTACACCCAACAAGGTTTCACTACCATGAGCAAGAACAAGGCCGTCTATGAACCTTCCCCTGAACTGCTTGGTGGCTACCTCTCCGCTAGCAAACTACCCGCACCCTCGTTGCCTCTGAGTATTGGGATGGCCGCTGCTACTGCTTCTACTACTCCTCCCGTCATTCTGTCAGAAACTATCCCCGACATCTCCAATCACCCTGTGGTCATGGCCATGCAAGAGCAAATGCGAAAGTTGATCGAGACCGTGGATAAGCAAAGTGCACCGACTACCAAGACAATCAACCCTAGCCAAGTGGGGGCTCTCCCCAAGGATTTCAAGATGCCTAAGGTGGCGATGTTTCATGGTGACTCGTGTCCTAAGACTCATTTGGATAGTTATGTGTTGGCCATGAGGGCTCGTGACTGCACCAACGAACAAATGGCTCGCGTGTTCCATAGCACTTTGGATGGTATAGCTCTGCGTTGGTTTCTTGGTTAGAGCCAAGCGAGAGGCAAACGTGGGATCAAATCAGTGCCATTTTCTGTGAGAAGTATCAAGCTAACTTGGATTGGCATGTGAATCGAACCGACCTTGAGAACACTATGCAAAAACCCGGCGAGGCTATTTATGATTTTTACAAGAGGTGGAATCATCGGTTGTGCGAGGTCCAATACCCACCAAAAGCGAAGGAACAGAAACAGATTTTCTACAAGTGCTTGCTACCGGAGATGAAAGCAGCTATAGGTAATGGTTACTTCCCTGATTTGCGGGAAATGGTTGACGCCGGAGTAAGGTACGAAGCAGGGTTCACTGGGATTGTGCCACCAAAGGAAAGTCCGAAGACCAACAATAACAGCTCCTTCCGCTACAAGGCTCCTACTGCGCCTGCGCCTCCTAGGGGTGGAAAGGAGGTCGTCGGCCAAGTGAATATGGTCCAGAAAGAGGTCCCGTTAGATGTCCAAGCCGTAACAAGGAATGGGGCTCCGCCACAGAGAGAGAGGGAACACTTTGATGATTTTGGTATGCCCATGGGGAAAGTCTTTGACGTGCTAGTCAAGAGAGGTCTTATCAAGCCTTTGGAAAATTACCAACCCGCCTACCCAAGAAGTGATTTGGACGCCTCCAAGTTCTGCAAGTATCACAAGCACATCGGGCACACAACGGATGGTTGTATTCAATTGAAGCGCGTAGTACAAGGGTTGATCAATGACAAGAAGATTGAGAAGCCGAAGGGTCCCAATGTGGTGAATAATCCTCTTCCTAACAATGGGGGTGGGGTGAATATGGTGCAAACAGGCGAGATTAGTATCCTAGAGCTCATGGATGCCTTTGACAAGATAGGGCTCACGATGGTGGATATCTTCATGGCATTGGTGACGTTAGAAATGCTCGAACCATTAGAAGGACACCTTCCCCGCCTTGGTTGCGATTTGTCGAAGTTTTGCCACTACCACAAGTGCACCGGCCACACTACCGAAGAATGCTTTGAACTCAAGAAGGCCGTGCAAGAGCTCATCCACAAGGGAGTTGTCGAAGACCCTAGAGATTATGTAGCTAGCAATGTACTCATGGTAGAACTTAGTGAGATCACTGATCCGGCCGAGCCTATTGTGGCGGACTGTGATGAGATGGGTTGTATTTCAATGACTAATAATAAAGAATCTTCTTGCTACTTGTTGTCTTTAGAAGAACTAGTAAGTGAAATCGAGTCTCTAGGGGAAGAGAGTCCCAAGCCCTCTCAACCTCTTTCTTGGGCCGAAATCTTCGAGGAGGCCGAAAAGACCGAAGTTTCGCCCCCTTGTCATGACTCGCCATTGTCTTTGGAGGAGCTACGTGCGGAAGTTTGTCTCCTTACAAGATCCGGTCAAGTGTACCAATCCGACCCGAAGGGTGCAAAGAAAGTCTTTGGGAAGGAACCCGAGCAAGCCGACCTAGACAAAGAAGACCCTATCCTCACTCAACTCAAACAAACCCAAGCCCATATTTCGCTATGGTCCCTACTCACCTCCTCCCTAGCCCATCGCCTCATGCTCGAGCAAAACCTCGCCGCCACCATGGTACCATCCACTATTACCCCGGAGGACGTCACCCACATGATTGGTAATATCCACTATGGAAACATCATCACTTTCTCAGAGCTAGACAAGCCAGTGTTCGGAGTTGATCATAATGAGCCTTTATACATCACTGTCGAAGTAAATGGCAAGAAGATTCCCCGTGTATTCATTGATAATGGTTCTGCTATTAATATCCTGCCTTCAAGGATGATGGATGTGGTCGGCGTTCATGGTATGTGATTTACGCCCATCCAAGCAAACCATCAAAGCTTGTGACTCTACATGCCGCGCTGTGATAGGCGAAGTCACCCTGCCCATTACCATCGGAATAAAGATCCTCCCGACCGACTTCCACGTCATAGACATCCCCGCGACCTTCTCACTCCTCCTTGGCTGGCCGTGGTTACATCAGTCGGGCGCTGTCCCGTCTTCCCTGCACCAGTGTGTGAAGTTTCAGTCTGGTAATGAAGTGACCATCATCTACAGTGATCTCGTAACTGCCCAAGGGACGGACACCAAGGGCGTTCCTGTCTTACAGATTCAGCATGGGGAAGAGAGCCGACTCTTCAATGGCTTCGAAATAGTCGCTCAAGCACAGATCTGCACCATCGACCTCACCAAAACAACAGACAAAGTGGCACCTGTTGTCAAGATACTGCGTAACATGGGTTTTATACCGGGGCTGGGGCTAGGTAAGAACTTGCAAGGCCCCACAGAATTGGTTGAAGAGGTTAATCATCGAGGTTTGTTCGGTCTAGGATACACCCTTACTCTTGAAGACAAGATGGAGCAACAAGGATAGAATTGCTTAAAAAGATGAAGCTTCCCTACAAAAAGCCTGAAATGCGGCCATACCGCCTGTCCCTGAATAGCTACTTTGTCAGGAAGGCGAGGAGTTTTCGTGTTTTGAGTTCGCAGAGCCATGGATTGATCACACCGGAAAGTTGCAGAAAGGGTTCGAGATTTTCAGAGATGTGGAATTCGATCGGTCCAACATGAAGCTGACTTACATGGAATATGACAAAGCCACGGGCAGAGTTAGAACCATCAGGCATGAGTACTCCACCAAGGTTGCAGATGACTTGGAGATCAACTTGAAGCCGCAACCCTTGACAAGCCAGCAGTAGAAGCCGCAGAAACTCCAAGTTTGACTGAGACGTGGGACGGCCAATATCTGCTTCAACATATGGGTAATCTGGGGCTGCACGAAGACATGGTTGCCGTCATCGGGGACGATTCTGAAGATAAGGTGGACCCAAGGACATTGGTGGTACCCATGGGGGACAAGCTCAAGAATTGGTGCATCATTGGGGGACCTATAGCTACTCCGGAATTTATGATGGGAACACTGGGGCTTACTCCTTCTCCTATCGCCACTCCCGCAGCATCTCCTGTCACTCGCCCAAAATCCCCGTCCCCAGAGTCTAGTGTTTTACATTTTGAATTTGAGTCTTCCTCTCAGTCTGACGACCTTACGTCCGAAGACTATGATCTTGTTGTAAACACTATTTTCCCTTTTGCCATCAATGAAACCCTCGACCTTTCCGAGTATCCCTCCATGGTCACTCTTTTAACTGATAAATTAGCTAATAATCAAACTAACGATATACACTTAGTTAATAATGATTCATTAGAAGAGGCAGACACAGACACATTAAATGACGAATACATTAAAGAAATCTCAGAACAGGTTATTAATCAAAAAGAATCTCGAGCCCAAGCTGCCGATGAGGTGTTAACATGCGTGAATTTGGGGACCGAAGTCGAGCCTAAGGAAACGCAGATTGGAAGCTTCTTCAGCGGAACCGAAAGGGAAGCACTGATCGAGCTACTCAAAGAATATGTGGATGTGTTCGCATGGTCTTATAAGGACATGCCGGGGCTCGACAACTCGATCGTAGAGCACAGATCCCGACAGCGCCAGACGCTAAGCCAGTCAAGCAGAAGCTGCGCCGCATTAAGCCAGAATGGTCTTTGCAAGTGAAGGAAGAGATCGAGAAGCTACTCCGTGTGGGTTTCATCAGGGTGATCGAGTATCCAACTTGGTTATCAAATCTGGTGACTGTCAAGAAATCCAACGGTAAAGTCAGAGTATATGTGGATTTTCGGGATCTCAACAAAGCTACGCCAAAGGATGACTTCCCCTTGCCAAATATCGACATGTTGGCGGACGCGACCGCCCATTATAAGGCCAAGTCATTCGTTGATAGGTTTGCCGGCTATAACCAGGCCGAGACAATTGAAGAGGACCAAGAAGCGACCCCCCTCCACAACCTCGGAGAGGACCATCAGTCGGCGAGTTCGAGCCGTGTTGAGAATGCAATCTCCTCGGAACAAAGCCGAAAAGGAAGAACTCATCAAGTTACTGCAATACCTCAACCATTTCACAACAGTGGGGGAACCGACACTCAGAGAAATAGAAAGGGCCCGCGACCAAGAATGGAGTTCGAGATGTGAGTTCGCACGATGCTGCCTCAAGGAGTATCTCGCGAATACCCCAATCCTGCACCCGGCACATGGGAATGAACTTCAGACCACAACACCAACGACAGAATCGTGGCCTTCGCGCCAGGAAAAGGAAATCAGTGAAAAAAATGCAAAGGTTTTTGGACAACTACCCCCTCTCAGTCCACCGATACACAAGAATGGGGACCCCTTTCGCAAAATTATTCGACCAACTGAGACAAATGGGCAAGATGCAGCCTCTAAGAGAACATTCACTCCTCTCCGAATTACCACCCCTTCAACCATTTGAACCTACCAAAAGTTTCTCTTACCACTAAGACGAAGGCCACGACACCAACGACTGTGTCGCTCTACAAAGGAGAATCCAAGGCTTGATGGATGCGAACATGCTCACCAGTGAGAGAGGATTTTGGTTCTATAGAGAAAACGAAAACATAGAACTCCTCGGTTGCTACGAAATCGAGCCTTATGTGAAGAACAGCCCAGAGATACTCTCGCACCTGACTGCAGAAGCGATTCAAGACATCTCAAGAGAAATAGGGGATTTGAAGCAACACGTCGACGCAATGACCAAAGCTCGAGGCGCGCCATGAGACTAGACAGAATGGCAGATTTGGATGGCAACCCGTTCAAAGAACCAGTCAACCTCAGCAAGCTCAGACGCTACTATGACTAGGCTCCCCCTCTCTCAAAAAAAAAAAAAAAAAAAAAATATTTACTACGCAAAAAGAAGCCCGATAGACTAAAAACCCGCAAAGGGCGGTCTATGCAAAATAAGTGTGCGTACAAAGCTCGCTAGATCGAAAACCCGCAAGGCGGTCTAGGCAAAAGTTAGAGCATTCCCCTTCAATCTTCCCTTTCTTTAAAATCATTCTAGTCTAACTGGAGTGAACTACGGTGACCTGAGCCCCTTAGTCCTATTTGTAAAAGGGGAACGTAGGCAGCCTTTCAAAAGGTGCGGTCTAAAAAAACAAATAAACATCCACATCTTGTCAAAGCAATAAAGATAGAATTTGTATTTTTCTGAAAGCAAAAACTTTTATTCCCATAGTTATCGCATGTTAACACTTATTTGATGAGTCTAAGCTTGACATACTTGTTGAATAAATAACCTATGCTGAAATTGAAACTAAAACAAAAATAAACTAAATTAAACTAATGTGTCTGCACGACTATGGAGAGACGTTCGGGATTACTCCTTAGTGCCGTTTGTGCCCTCGGTCCCTTTCTTCTTGCTTTGCCCACGGCGAACTTTCTTCTTGCTAGGATTCTCACAAAATCTTCTTTCGAACTCGCTAACACCTTTAGCCTTGCCATTAGGAACCTCTTCGCCCTTCCTCTTCTTTGACGCCCCCACTTCTTCTCCTCCTCCATTAGCCACGCTCTTACTCATCCTCCTCTCATAAGCCTCAGCCTCCTTAATTCTCAATGAAGAACTTGGAGCACAGGATCCCAAGATAGTGCCCCTTAGGGTCTCTAGAGTCTGCTCCGCATGCCCAAGTCTCCCATATACCAGTCCAAATACTCGCGTGGCAGGAAGGTGTTGCTAGAGCGCGTGAGGAAGGTCCTACGACTAAAGCCAGCCTCGCCCCACATCTGAGAAAGAAGGACTGAGGCACTATCATCCAACTGAAGTACCCCAAAGGGAAAATCATCTCTCTCCTCGTCCCAACCCTCCGGGATGGTCTGCACCAAACCATACTGACGAAGCACTCTAGAGGGGTAGTAAAAAGTAGTTCCAGAAAGGGTCAGAACTTTGATCATGTGAAGTCCCACTTGTTTCTCCCTCACAGAGTGAATGTGCCAATGGGGCACCACCCACTGAATGTCGTCAGTCACCATTTCCGCCAAATACTTTTCCCAACCTTTGAGAGTCATGCCCTCAAACCGCTCCACCATGCCTCTAATGCGGTGCATCCATGGGGCCACCTTCAGAGAAGCCGCCGGTTTATTCACTCGAAGCCGCTCTTGCAACCACATGGTCAAAAGCCTATCACTACCACAAGGCATCCCACCATAAGCCGCGAGATGGGGAATCCCACAGAGCATCTCCCCAAGAATGGCCGGTACAATATCATAACCCAAACGAGCCAAGTTCACCATGCCCAAATATCCTTCACTGGCAAATCCCACCTCAGAAGGGAAAAGGATAGAGCTGAACAAGCACAGTGCAAGATGGTCCAAGGAGCGGTTAGAGGTCACGTCTGCATGCATGAAGTGTTGTGGCATCCAAGAAAGGTCGACATAACCGCCCCTAGCATACCTATCAAAGTCATCCGCGGGTACGCCAAAGGTCACCAACTTGTCCCTCAAGCAAACGAAGTCAAAAGGCAAGGCAACTTTACCCTTCCCTTCGTAGCCACATAATGCTGCGATATCTTCATAAGTGGGTGTTATCTCGTTGAATGAAAAGTTGAAGACATGGAGGGTATCATTCCAAAATTTACCACAAGCTTGCAAGAGGTGGGTATTGGAGTTCATGTGCAAAAGTGACCAAAGACACTTTATCCCATACCGTTCATCAAGTTTCCTACGACTCAAACCAGGAAGTTTGGCAACCCACTTCTCCAAAGAAGTTATAAAGACTTTCTTCTCAAGACTTGTGATTCTAGCCTCTTGATCCATGGCAATGAGCAAGAAAATTGGCTAAAAAGGAACTCAAAAAAAACTGCTCAAAAGGTTGCTGGTACGTTTGTATGGCTGCAAAGGGTTCATTAAATAGTGCACAACTCCCGATTCTTGCCAGGAAAAGGAAAACCGGAGGCGGCGCATGATGTGGCCACGCGGCCAACATTGCCCCTGGCCCCGCGGCCGATATTGCCTTTGGCCGGGCGGCCAATTTCGTCCTAGGCCACGCGGCCAACTTTGCCCCGGATCTTGCCATGGCCAGGCGGCCAACTTTGTTCTAGCCCCGCCATGGCCATGCGGCCAACCTTGCTCCATGCAGAAATCCTGTTTGTTTCTTCCCACTTCGTGACGGATCCATGCAACTACGTACCTGCCCCCTTCCATGGCTCATGCATTGTATAAAATTAGGAACATTTGTAAAATAACTAGTTTGCACAAGTAGGCTCCCACAATAAAATTGCATTTTAGAACATAATATACATACATGCATTTTATACATTTGTCCTGTACATACATATCCCTCTCTCTACTAGCTAACAGTGTAGGAAATGAAGATGGACCCCGCCTAATCAGAATCCTCCTCCGTGGTGTCTCCACGCCGCGCTAAAGCCCGAGAGCTACCGGCACCCGAACTCCGTCCCCGGACCGCTCGACCACCAATATGAGAAGAGCCCGCACCATTCGGAGATCGTTCCCGACGCTGGGGTGACGCAACGTCGTCCCTCTGACAAGTACATGAATAGTACGCCTCCCTCAGTAAGCGCATCAACACGTTCTCCCGCCGAGCTGAACGGATATAGGCCTCCCGAGTCACCTGTAAGTGAAACCAAGGCAATGATTACAACGCAGAAAGAAATAAGTGTGTGCGAACATGACTGACATAAAGCACAAAGCCGTACCCCAGCGTCGGGCGGAGGAATGAATGTCTCCTCAACAAGATCTGCATCAGTCGGCTCCAAGCTAAGCTCTATCTCCCGGCCGCCCCTCATCACTCTCACGCTACTCGAGCGAAGGGGCATGTCAACCAAAGGCCGACTCCGACCAACATAACGGGCCGAGCTCGACCCCTCTCCAGACAACATCCTAGCCCGAACCTGAGGGCTGATCAGCCGTGTCCGCACGTAACCGGCATAGTCGTCACTCCCCCTGTAATGCTCTGCCGGAGTGGGAGCCAAGAAAGTCGCCAGCCTCGCGGGACGGAGCATATCCCGAGGAGGGTCATAAGGAGCCCACAGTAACGCACCAGCCCTGTGCTGACGAACCACCCTCTCCCCAAGATACATGGCCTCCCCGGTGAGACCCACAAGCAGAACCCTCGAAGCGGTCAAATCCACCACAAAGGGACCCACCGAAGCCTCATTGGCCGGACTCCATGGGTAAAATCTAACCCCGATGGGCTCAGACATCGCGAACACCCTCCTCAGATCAGCAGCATCCACTGTCTTCCTGTCCCGGTGTCTGCGGGAAGGAGCCCTGTTGCCCTTGCACCAATACGACATGATGGGAACAACCTTGTTAACACTCATCACCAACTGAAAAGGGGCGACACCAAAGATCTCGTAAACCCAAGCCTGTGCATGTAATAAGAGAGATATTTCAGACCAAAAGATAGAACAGAAATCTCAACAAGTGAAAAATAAGGGTAGTCAAGAGCACACCTCAAAGGCGAACTAGAACCCGTCAAAGGCCGACGAGCTAGACCTCGAGCAATGGTCCAAAGCCCGGTAAATCTCAGCCAAACCGGCTCCACCCCAAGAAATCCCACCGACTAAGTCCAATTCCACAAAAGCCCCTAGCAGTGAGTACCGGCAGACAGTAGCCCCACTGGGAAACAAAATCTCTGAGAAACTGTACCATAAAAACAGCCGGACCAAACAATCCAAATCATATTCCCCCCTACTAAAGGCTTCAATAGCCACCTCCACCAAGCGATTCACCTTTCCGGCCTCCACTCCATAACCCTTGACACCCCCTCCTAGGTCGGTGTCAACTCCCAGCAGAGCCTGTCTATAGTCCCGCCGCTCCGACAAGCTCTCATCAAAAGGCAAAGGGGTACCGGTAAACCTCAACCCCGTGATGGCCGCGAAATCCGTCGGCGTGATGGTAATCTTTCCCCAACTAAAATGGAAGGTATGGGTGGTATCCCACCAGAACTCCCGGCACACCTCTATCACCGCTGCCACCTTCAAGGTAGCCCCGACCATGCGGACACTGTCAAAGAATGGGCCAAAGCCCATAGCCTCGATCCGAGCACGCAAACCGCCCGGTCCCTCCGGCAGAGACGCCCACAGTTTGCCCACCGTCACTGTGGACCCACGAGCCTTAATCCTCTGCAGGTAAACACAGCACAGGTACGTTACCATTCTAGCAATTTACAATTCCAGCAATTTAAATTCTAGCATTCCATTATTCCATCATTTCATATTATGTGCATAAAACATACAAATGTGCGAGAAGGAGAGGAATAAAAATTCGAAATTTACCTCTCGCGTCTCCGGAAGCCCCATCGACCAATGACGCTCAGAGTCGATGTAAAAATCGTAATCTTGGTCGAACGTAGACCGCAGCAGATTATCGCGATAATTCCGAGTCGCGGCTCGTGGTCTCAAACCGCCCCGTGGAATCAAGGGCGCCGCTTCAAAGCCTGCTCCTGGGTCAGCCCCTACATTACCTCCGCCCTGAGCATTACCGTGCCCCTCTCCTTGCGGCTCTTGTTGTGGAATCACATACCCACCTTGGCCCGGGAAATCCCTAAATAACGCCTCATTGATCCAATCCGCCATAGCTTCGAGAAGTATGTGAAACGAAGTCTTCAAGATTATCAAAATCCAAGCTTTCTCCCTCTAAAAAACCCAATTTTCTCTCTCTAATTCGTTAAACAATGGAGGAAGGAAGAAGAAGAAAGAAGAAAGAAGAAGAAGAGGGGAGGTGTCTGGTGATGTGACCAAGGAGTCAGCCCGTCGGCATCCTTGGCCACGCGGCCACTTTTGCCCTCCTTGGTCACGCGGCAATTTTTGCCCTTGCAACCCCAGCCGTCAGATCAGCAATCCGCGTGAAGGAGATCTGACCACTCAGCGCCCACTTTTGCAAACCAGTGTGTTTGGCCACGCGGCCAACCTTGACCCTTCAGATAAAATTCCACTTTTGCCCCTGATCTTTTCCCTTTAATTCATTTTAAATGCCTTTAACACTACTTTGACTGATATTCGTTACCTTTGGGTACGGAAAGCCCCTTAAAATTTCCATTCTTCACCAAATATTTGCTTAGGATTCGTGTGGTTGTAGAGACTTCGGCGCCTCTATGACATACCATCCTAGATCAATCGTAATTGGCAGAAGCCTCGGCGTTTCTATTTGCGAAAGATCCAGCATCTATTATCGAGATTCGTATGATTGTAGAGACTTCGGCGCCTCTATGACATACGCATCCTAGATCGATCGTGGTTGGCAGAAGCCTCGGCGTTTCTGTTCGCGACAGATCAGACATCTATTACTTTAGCGCAATCGGCAGGAACCCTGGCGATCCTGATTGCGTTTACCATTTCATCTTGGGATTATTTAGACAGCGTAGTCCAAATAACTCCATTGCTTACGAATGATTCGTTCTTCGTACAGGATAGTGCCCGTAGGTTTATTATCCCTAGCAGGAGTCCGATATCTCGTTTTATCCCCAGTAGATCTCTGAACTACGTTTGGCTTGATTCCTCAGAGGATACGTAGGAAACCTGAAAAGGTCCAGCCACCCGACCGACGCGGTCATCTCTCATCCCCAGCAGGTGCATTTTCCCCAGTAGAAGATGTTGCTCCCCACTAAAGGATAGTTATTCCCAATTTCCCATCAGATTTGAACTACGTTTGGCTTGATTCCCCCGTGGATACGTAGGTCGCCTGTCAAGGTTCAGCCGTTCCCTTACCTTTCATCTGTTTTGAAACTCATGTTTCAGACGGATCCTTCTTTTATCGTCGACCCCACATTGCCTTGCAAGAAGCGTCGCCGAGGGGCTACTGTTAGTACCCGATCTGAAAATGACTTTATTAGGACTTTCCCAAATATACAAGGACTTTATAGGAATTAGAAACCTTGCAAAGACTTGTCCTGGATTCCCAAAATATCTCATTTATGACAAAATCCATCAAAATAGGCAACTTAGGGTTACCATAAAGCAACAGTGAAACCCTAGCTTGAAAATCAAGTCAGCCGGCAACCTTGGCCATGCGGCCAACATTGCTCCGCGTTGATCTTGGCCACGCGGCCACTATTGTCACCGGCATCAACAATGGCCAGGCGGCCAACCTTGCGCCGGATGATCTGGACCATCAGATCCTCCCATCAGTTTACTATATAAACCACTCCAGGCTATTGGTTTAAGGATCCGAGTTTGAGAGCTCTAAAGTACGAGTTTTGGAGTTCTTAAACACAATTTTCTCCCTAATTAAGCATTCAAACACTCAACAAGATCCAAGGTTTATTTCTTGCCAACATAGGTAAGTTTTCTAACTTTTTCTTCGTGTTCTTGCATTATTTTTAATGTAGATCTTTTATAGTCATGTTCGTACATGTTTATTCATAGTTTCTTCATATTCTTTGCATGCTCATTCATATGTTCATAATATGTTCTTCATATGTTCTTCGTGTTCATAGATTAAAACCTTATTTATGCTATATTTAGGGTTGCGATCTTCATAATTATATGTTATTTCATAGCCGATGATGATCGAGGGTTCATCAACCCGAGGATGATCTAGGAACTACTTCTAAACCCTAATCTTTAGGTAATTCCCCCCTCATTATGCATGATCCCGATTCTTCTGCCTATTCTAATTCTCTGCGAACTACGCTGACCTGAGCTTCTCACATTGAGAGGAACGTAGGCAATCTTCGGATCCGGTCTCAATCACTAACACACTACTAACACATTCATCATGATAGAAAGACCGATCATTCGGGCAATAGGAGTGATAACGTCCAATATTCTTCTCTTGTTGTAATTTGACCCCCGAACCCATTAAACATGCTTTTTTCAATGTTTTGGCTTTAATTAAAACGGCGTGGCGACTCTGATAATTTTAATGTCGTTAAGAATATTCCCTTTGTAAATAATAATAATCACAAGATACTTCCCATGCGTCGCTTCATCGGAAAGGGGTATTCACAGTATGCAGATGACATGATTATCCACTCCAAAGGTACCGATGGACAGCATTTGGTTGACCTAAAGAAATTCTTTGATAGGTTGAGAAATCACTCCATGAGGCTCAACCCGGCTAAGTGCACCTTCGGGGTCTCCCGTGGTAATGTTTTGGGATACATGGTCACCGAGCGCGGCATTGAGATTGACCCTCAAAAGGTTAAGGCGATGTGGAGATGAGGCCACCGCGCACTCAAACAGAAGTGAAAGCTTTCATGGGACGACTGCAATACATTAGTCGGTTCATAAACCAACTCACCCCCACATTTGAACCCATTTTCAAATTATTGAGAAAGAACGCAAAGGTTGAATGGAATGAGGAATGCCAAATGGCCTTCAAGAAAATCAAGGCCTACCTTACTCATCCGCCAATACTTTGCCCTCCACACAAGGATAAGCCTCTCTTGTTATACTTGACAGTAACGGATACGTCGGTGGGAGCCATGTTGGCCCAAGAAAAGAGAGATTTGAAAGTGGAGAATGCCATCCACGTTGTGAGCCGAAAACTGCAAGGGAGTGAGCTTAACTACTCCGCCATTGAAAAAACGTGTGCCGGACTAGTATGGGTGATGAGGAAATTGAAACACTACATGCATTCCCACTCAATACAGCTCATCTCCAAGATAGATCCCATCAAATGCTTGTTGGAAAAGCCAACTCTTTCCATGAGACTCGCCAAATGGTCATTCTTCCTAGCAGAGTACAACATCAGCCACGGGACACGAAAAGCGGTCAAAGGGAGAGTTATGGCAGAACACTTGCCAGATTTCCCCAGCGACGAAGAAAAAGGAACCAAGCCACAGTTCCCCAACGAAAGGGTATTCTCTCTCGAAGGAGAAAACAAATGGCAATTATTCTTTGATGGCGCCGCAAACAAGAGAAGAAATGGCATTGGAATGATCTTGGTTGATCCAAAGGATGAGCACACCCCCATTGCCATTAAGTTAAACTTTGATGTGACCTACAATGGCACCGAATATGAGGCATGCACAGCCAGCTTAGAGGCCGCCCTTGAAAGGAACGTGAAAGAATTGGAAGTATACGGGGATTCGGCCTTGATCATCAACCAAGTGTCCAACAAATGGAAGACGTTGGACCCCGGGCTGCAAAAGTATCACGCTCATATGGAAGAACTCATGGCCCAATTCAAAGAGGTCAGCTTTCATTACCTACCAACGGAACGGAACCGTTTTGCGGATGCGTTGGCCACCTTGGCCTCCTTAGTAGAAATCCACGAAGGAAAATCCATAAAACCCTTCCAAGTTGGTAGAAAAGAAAACCCGGCCTACTGTTGCGAGATAGACAGAATCCCAGAAAAGGTAGAAGATCCATGGTACAACCAAATCTACCAATTTCTTAAAGAAGGAGAAACTTCCTTCACAGATGAAAAAGGAGAGTACAAGGATGGGATCAAAGCCAAAGGTATGGTAGCCCTCAAGCGGTTGGCATCTCATGTCATCCCAGGGGACACCTTATACAAGAAGCGCCACCAAGGCCTCCTCTTAAGATGCATAAGCATGGAAAAGGCAAAGGAGCTCATGCAAGAAGTCCACGGTGGAATTTGTGGTCCTCACATGAATGCTAGAGGATTAATGCAAGTCATCCTACTATAGATACCCTGGGAAATCCCACTACTAGGCTACAGCGGTGTAAGGATCCTAGAATGTCTAACTTGTTTTAATTGTAGAGTCACCACCTATGTTATTGAGGGAACATAAGAAAAACTTAAAGAAATAGCCTTTTTTATATACAAAACCAGAGATTCGGGAAGAGAAGGGTTCGGGGGTTAGATGACGGAGTGGGAAGTACTTAAACACCCACTCCACCCCGCTTACGCGGGTCTTGCTACTATTGGTTTTCTAATGCTAAATGTCCTTATTTTAATATGAGAAAAGTGCTAACAATTATAATGTAAAGAAAAGGGGAATTACAAAAGGAAATAAAAGATAATTGTTTTATTTATAAATTTATGCTAAAGATTACATATCAAACAATCACACTAAGAAGTGAATGATAAATTAAAATAAAGTTTAGAATGTTGGAATGTAACCTTGACCAAACTTCAATAGTGAAGTGGTCTTTTGGTTGTATTCCTTTTAATGGAGATTGCATACACATTAGAAGAGATGAAAGATGAAGAAAGCAAATAATATTAAGAGTTTAGAAGAAAAGAATAAACATTGTACCTTGTGCTTGAATGGGGAAGAACCAATTTGTCTATAGTAACCACTCTTGAAAATGAACTTTTAGTTTTAAGAGAGTTTTTGAGTCAAGAATCCTTCCTCCCCTTCCATGGTGGAATGAAGAGGTAATTATAGGTGTAGGGAGAGTGTTTGTGGTCACAAAGATGGCCTCTCCCCGGATCAAGACAAGGCATAATGGTTTTGGAGGTTACAAATCAGAAAAGGAGGGAAATTTGGCAAAATCTGGGATCCTAGAGGTGGGAAGCGCACACATCCCACCCCCCTATGGGAGGCGCACGCCTATCATAAAGGAGGGCAAAGGCGTGCTCGTCCCATCTTCAGAAAATCCATATTCTAGCCCAAAAGTTGCTCCCGTTATGCAGTTAAGCCCCGAAAGTAATGAAATCAGTCAAAAATTTAACGAACACCACGAAAGTCAACAAAAATAAAGTAAACAAAAACTTAAGGTTAACTTTGTTTCTTAGTCAAGTCCAAGACTAACGGAGTAAGTCAAGAACTTAACGAAAAGTAACAAAAGTTAACGGAAAGTAACAAAACTTAACAGAAAAGAGGAAGACAGAGAATGTGTAAGCAATCAGGACATGAGAGGTCCAAGGCGGGGTGCCTACAGATCCCCTCGGTGACATGGATTGTAAAGCAAAACACGTCGACGAAAGATAAAAACATCCGCCGAGGACATCGACAAGGGAAAATAAAGACTAAATAAATAAAAAAAGCAGGAGTTATTGAAATTGCAAGGGATAGGAATGCGCTCCCTGTGAGCGACTTTTGCTGATAGAAAAAGGGTACTGTGGCATGAGGCGGCCCACCGCGGCCGCAGTTAAAAAAAAGGTGTGGTGGCTTGAGGCGGCCCACCACGGCCGCAGTTTGAAAAAAGTGTGTTTATAGTATGTAGATGGAAATTCTGGTGCGCGGTGCGGCATATTCTGATGTGCTGTACGGCACTTATTGATTCTGTGCGCGGTGCGGCATATTCTGATGCGCTGTGCGGCACTTGTTGATTCTAGTGCGCGGTGGTACATATTCTGATGCGCTGTGCGGCACTTGTTGATTCTGGTGCACGGTGCGGCATATTCTGATGCGCTGTGTGGCACTTGTTGATTCTGGTGCGCAGTGTGGCATATTCTGATGCGCTGTGCAGCACTTATTGATTCTGGTGCGCGGTGCGGCATATTCTGATGCGCTGTGCGGCACTTATTGATTCTGGTGCACTGTGTTGCACTTGTTGATTCTAGTGTGCGGTGCGGCATATTCTGATGCAATGTGCGGCACTTATTGATTTTGGTGCGCGGTGCGACATATTCTGATGCGCTATGCGGCACTTATTGATTCTGGTGCGCGGTGCGGCATATTCTGATGCGCTGTACGGAACTTGTTGATTCTGGTGCGCGGTGCGGCATATTCTGATGCGCTGTGCGGCACTTGCTGATGAAAAGGGGTTTGGTTGCATGAGTCGGCCTACCGTGGACAACTTATGGTCCGCAGGGGGATTGCTTGATGAAGAGGTGGTGTTTTCCGTGGCTCACCATGGACCAAGTTGTTGCCATTGGACTGTAGTCGTTGTTGACAGTTGACTTGGGGTGCGGGCACAGTTGACTGCGGACCACTTTATGCTAGGGATGAAATTCCTGAATTGCCCATGCTGTTGACTTTGTGTTGGTACCTGTTATGTGTGTGCTTGGCAGGTATACGTGCTTGTGCGATGAAATGTATGATTGATTTGAAGTAGAAATTTTGAGAGAAATTATGCTTATGGTGTGATGTGATTTTGAAAGCACTTTTGCATGAGAGAGAAGTATTATGAGTGACTTTGTGTGCGGTGTGATTATAAGGAAAGTTTCGGATACATTCATACCTTCACTTACCATTGCCGCTTGATTGGAGAATGATTATGAATTGCTTCTGCCTTTGATGGAGAATGATGATGAATTGCCTTTGCTTTTGGTGAGACGGTATTCTGGATGATGGGTTGGCATGCCCAAAGGCTGCTTGCGTATCCCTTGAAAGGAATCAGACCAGCATAGTTCAAGGATGATGGAGAACGCTGGGGAAGAAGCTAAGAGTAAAATAAAGCATGTACTTTTTACACAAGCAAGAAAAATCAAAATGAAAAAATCTTTTTGTCGTTTTTTTTTTTTTTTTTTTAGTTCGTGGGTGAACCATTTAAGCATTGTGTGTTTGTTAAGCCAACCCAAGATCAAGTCATGTTCGATCGAAGTCTGGATTGCCTTTTTGAATTCTTTCATTGTCGCCGTTGTGCTAAACGAAGGTTGATGTCTAGCCCCAAGAGATTTACCGATTGTGGGGCTCCAATAGACTTTCGATGTCGAGATACTAACGTGTTGCTGATTGTAAAGCCCCTAGAATGCCTTTGATGCCAAACTTTGAGTGACTTGCGTAGCCCCAAGATAAATCAGCTTTTGGCCCATTTGAATAAATTCCTTTTGTCGATGTGAGCAAGCCCCAAGCTTCGAGAGATTACTAAGCCCCAAATGTCATGTACTTGTTGTTTGCGAGCTTCAAGACGGTGGAATGTGAAGACCCTTCGATGTAAAGCCCCAAATTATCTTGGAATTGGCTCGGCATTATATTAAGAGTGGATGATAGAGATCTCCTTCTTACTCTTACTAGGGAGATGAATGGCCTCTTTGTGGTTGGTACCCAAATGGCGGAGGGCTTGTATGAAAAGATGCAGTAATGCCTTGTGGTCCCGTCGAGATCGCGGACGGTAAGGTCTTGGTGTGATAAGGTCTTAAATGGATATGCTTGCTTGAGTCTTCTTGTGTTGAACTAATAACGGATCTTCGGATGCAACTCGTGCGGATGCAACTTATGCGGATGCAACTTGTGCTTTTGATCTCAGAGAAGGGGGTGCTGAATTGCAGAAACATTGGGATTGGCCATGGCATTTCCCGCTATAACCCTGTTTTGATAGAGTTTAGCATATTGAATCTTTTTCCTTTTCTCTAAGACTTTTTTCATAACCTCGTCGTAACTCAAAACATAAGAATCATCAAATTCATTCATAACATCGGAGCCCTCCTTTGAAACTAGAAGACCTTTGATGTGAAGTACTAAGAGACCCCTGAAGCTTGATCGCTTTCATGGAGCCGTAAGACTACTCCCCAAATTGTATTGCTCGGGTATCATCCCCCAAAAAGATTGCGAATTGCGAAGCCCCAATATTTCCCTTTGCTCGGATTACTATAATGCCGTAGCCAAAAAGATTATAGGTTGCGAAGCCCCTTGAGACCTTCGGTGCAAAACTAATTGAGGAAGCTTCCAATGTTGCATATGACTTTGCTAGGGCCCTTGTTGGGAGGTGAAGTGAATTTCTTCTTGCCAAGGGAGACTTTCAAACTTGAGTGTAGCCCCTAGAGTGCCACCATTGATTATAGGTGGAGCAAGAAAGGCATATCCTTGATTGGAGGAACATTCATGAGCACAGATAACATGAAGGCTTTTCGACAATCCTCTTGAGAGACTTTGAGGATAGTCTCACACTTCTTTCTTGAGCGTAGCCCCTAGGGCTCATTAACTGTCAAATGAAGTAAAAGAATCTCTCGTTCTTGAGTCATATATCCCCTAGGGCGTCATCATTTGCAGAGCAAGAGACTCTTCCTCGTGTGGGGGAACCAACATAAGAGGACATGGCAAGAGCTACTCCATTCTCAGGAAGCCTTTTGACATACTGTAAGGGCACATGATTGAAGAAGCTTTGAAAACTGAATTACATGTTATTGCTATTCTCTTCCCAAACCAATCGACTCACTGAGGACTATTTTTGCAACCTCGTACCCCATATAAATCATGAGCTCATTCTCGGACGGGCCAACCCAAAACGACCTTTGATTGTGTCGTATCTTGTCGAGGTTTTTGCAATTCCGAAGTTGACTCGGTGGTGAATTGACTTGCTGAGGAGATTCAATGTATAACTTGTCTTCTTTAGAGGCCGGGGATCTCCATTTCTCTTTCCCTTCTCTCTCTCACTCTCTCATTTTTTTTATGACGCACCCTGTTTTTTTCCTAGACCACCCTTTTGGGTTTTCAATCTAGCGGGCATCTCTTTTGCGTCTTCATTTTGACTCGATTAATGAGGAAGCGTGCATTGACTCTAGCTGAGGATGAGAGACATGTGATTTTGTAGTGGAGACCTTTTGTCACTAATGATGAGTGACATTGACTTGACTAGGGAAGTGGTCCCTAGTATTGACATGTATTTTTATTTATTGAATGACTTACGAAGGCAAGTAAGTCATTATGAGAGAAGAGAAGGAAAGCCCCAATTTGATTGCAAGAAACTGGGAGTATCACTGAAAGATAAGAAGCCCCTAGACTCGATAAAGAACGTGAAATGATTTCAAATCTAGGAAAGTTGTTCAATCTTGAGGTGATTAATTCATTGGCAAATGACTCGTACAAAGATGTCTTGACAAGTTCGAGATGAAGGCTGATCACCATAACGCACTAGGGCTAAACATATCTTCTTTCTTGCATGGGACCGGACCCGCAGGTTGCCTACGTTCCTCCAATGTAGAGGCTCAGGTCACCGTAGTTCTTGTTGATCCTCCTTTCGTTGTGAGGATTTGTTGCTTCATCGTGATTTGTTGTTGATGTTGTTTCGTCCTTCATTGGTGGAATGATGATGTTGATCTTGTACTCTTTTGAATGAGGGGGATTTTTTTTTTTGTGCTCTAACTTTTGCCTAGGTTGTTTTGAAGATTCAACCTAGCGAGCTCTTTTTTTTTTTTTTTGTTCCCCCTTGAAAACTTTGCTTGATTTTTCTCCGTGGTTGTTGTCTTGGATTCGTCGTTGATGTTGTTGTTGATGTTGTTGCCTTCATCACGATGTTTAGCCCCTAGGCGTTCAAGTGATAGCCTTCGTTCTAAAACATGCTTAGACATCTTTTCATCATTTTTCCAAGAATTAAATTGAACAACTTGGAAGAGTGTATGAGGACAAGAATGACTTTTTATTTGATAATTGACTCAAAATTTAACATGGGACGAGAGAAAACTTTAATGCACACTTAAGAAGACTTTTGACTTTCTTTATTTTTTTTGAATCCTATTTCTAGGTAGAGAAAGAGAAACAGAGATTGTTGTCGTTCTCCTTGTATGTTGTAGTCCTCCTTGTAACATGATCTCTTATTGAGGCCCCATTTTAAAACCAAGCCTCTTCTTTGATGAGTTGCTCTTCACCCACGGTAAATTCACCATTGTCGATCAAATCTTGGATGACGTTTTGGAGAAGGAAGCATTCCTCGGTAAGATGGCCACCAAAGTTTCAAATGCTTCGGCTCGGGTCATTCCTAGGAGAGGAGTGAAAACTCGGTTGTTGGCGGTACTTTTGTGGCTTTTGAGGGACGGACCACTTGAGCATGAAATAATGACAGCTCAACCAATGGGATTTCGACAGCACCGTACCCTTAAGATTTGATTCAAATCTTCACCCAACGGTCACAAGGGTGCTCTATCTATAAATAGCCTTCATTATTCAACAATAAAGGTTGCTGAGCTTCAAAAGAAATATCCCAAGTATTCAAGTTTGCTTTGAAGATTGTTACCCAGATATTCAAACCTTCAATCATCTCCTTTGCAAACCCATAATTCCTTCATCAAGCTTCAAGCATTTAAACCATTCATACTCAGCCTATTCACCGAAAGATATTCATTTGCTCATACCATCATTTAGATATTTAGAGCATTTGATTTCTTTCCACACACACACCCGATTTATATGATCATATAGATTATATACTTCGAAAACACCGGTTATTATTTTCATAGCATAGGTTAGACTTATTGTTTAGAGTTTAGATTTATCTAGTAAAACCTCCTCTAAATTAATACAAGTCTCGTAGCTATTAGAAAATCCTAGACTAACCATCTAGGTAGAGGACGTAGTTCATTTAAGAACGAACCTCCTCAATTTGTGTGTTTGATCATTACTTTTCTGTCTTGTCATTTACTTTTCTGTTTGTGGTCTTTAACTTGAATCCATACACGAAAAGACTTGAAAAGTGAATTGTGTTTTTCTTTGATCTTCAAGTTGATCTATCGGTTGCATCATAGTGTTTTCAACCCGAGTCAAACCGCCCAACTCTTTAACTATCCTTTTGGCCAAACCGCAAAATCCGCTGTGCATTTTATTAGTTCGGTTTAAGTGCTTTAAACCGCAGTTGACCAAACTGATAAGTACTCAGTTGATTTTCAAGGGTATTTTTCGAAAAAGTTTGGACCGCTATTCACCCCCTCTAACGGTTCTATACCCTTGTTGCCCTCTGGGACCAACAGCATGTTTAACCCTCTAAGTAGTCCCCAGCGGAGTCGCCACTGTAGATACCTCGGGAAAGCCCACTAGTTAGCTAGAACGGTGGAAGGATCCTAGGATCTCTAACTTGTTTTAATTGTAGAGTCGCCACCTATGTTATTGAGGGAACATAAGAAAACCTAAAGAAATAGCCTATTTTTATATACAAAACCAGAGATTCGGGAAGAGAAGGGTTCGGGGGTTAGATGATGGAGTGGGAAGTACTTAAACACCCACTCCGAACAATCACACTAAGAAGTGAATGATAAATTAAAATAAAGTTTAGAATGTTGGAATGTAACCTTGACCAAACTTCAATAGTGAAGTGGTCTTTTGTTTGTATTCCTTTTTATGGAGATTGCATACACATTAGAAGAGATTAAATATGAAGAAAGCAAACAAGGTTTAGAGTTTAGAAGAAAATAATAAACATTGTACCTTGTGCTTGAATGGGGAAGAACCAATTTGTCTATAGTAACCACTCTTGAAAATGAACTTTTAGTTTTAAGAGAGTTTTTTAGTCAAGTATCCTTCCTCCCCTTCCATGGTGGAATGAAGAGGTATTTATAGGTGTAGGGAGAGTATTTGTGGTCACAAAGATGGCCTCTCCCCGGATCAAGCCAAGGCATAATGGTTTTGGAGGTTACAAATCAGAAAAGGAGGGAAATTTGGCAAAATCTGAGATCCTGGAGGTGGGAAGCGCGCACATCCCACCCCCCCTATGGGAGGCGCACGCCTCTCACAAAGGAGGGCAAAGGCGTGCTCGTCCCATCTTCAAAAAATCCATATTCTAGCCCAAAAGTTGGTCCCGTTATGCACTTAAGCCCCAAAACTAACGAAATCAGTCAGAAACTTAACGAACACCACGAAAGTCAACAAAAACAAAGTAAACAAAGACTCAAGGTTGACTTTGTTACTTAGTCAACTAACAGAGTCAGTCAAGAACTTAACGAAAAGTACGAAAGTTAATGGAAAGTAACAAAACTTAACAGAAAAGAGGAAGACAGAGAATGTGTATGCAATCGGGACATGAGAGGTCCAAGGCGGGGTGTCTACACCTACGAATGGGATACTTTTGGATTTCAATGGAAACTGATTGTATACAGTTTGTGAAAAGGTGTGACAAGTGTCAACGGTTTTCCAACCTCAATCACCTACCGCCTCATCACTTGTATTGCATGACAACCCCGTGGCCCTTCTCGACTTGGGGCAACGACATCATCGGAAAAATTTCTCCACCCGGAAGCAATGGGCGCGAATTTGTCTTGGTAGCCATAGACTACTTCACAAAATGGGTTGAAGCTAAGTCCTACAAAGTCCTCACTTCAAAGAACGTTGCGGGATTCATCAAGGAGAGCATCATGTGCCGTTACGGAGTTCCAAATGAGGTCATAACAGATAATGGCTCTCATTTGGAAGGAAAATGTGACCAACTGTTGAAAGAGTTTCGAGTCACTCACCACAAGTCTTCCCCTTATAGGCCTCAGACCAATGGTGCGGTAGAAGCCGCTAATAAAACTCTTGAGAGAATCATCAAAAAGATGGCAACACGGGGTAGGGATTGGCCCGAAAAGCGACATCTAGCATTGTGGGGCTACCGAACGTCAGTTAGAACAGCCACCGGTGAAACCCCTTTTGCCTTGACTTACGGGATGGAAGCCATGCTCCCGGCCGAGTTGGAGGTCCCGTCTCTAAGGATTCTGCTAGAAAACCGAATTCATGAAGTAGATTGGCTCCGAAGCCGGCATGATGAATTGGCCCTGCTAGATGAAAAACCCCCGGGAAGGAGGAATTGTCATTACTCCTCATCCTTTTTATTTATTTTTTATTTCTTTTTTCTTTTTTTTTAAACAAAGAATTGTCATTACTCCTTCCCGGGGGTTTTTCTTTGAGAACCAAGTCTCCTCCGAGTTTTCTTCTTCTTCACATCAAAAATCTCGATCTCTTCCCTCCCAAGATCAAGTACTCTCCCAATCTCCTCGACGAGACCAGCTTCCCTCAAAGCCGTGTCAACTGCAGCCCTAGCTCGAATATCCTCTATCCGTGCCTCAATCTTAGGCACCATGGCCATCCTCCTTTCGGCCATAATCTGATAGTCCTCAATGACATCCCCAGTAAGGTTGTGGCCGCTCGCCACAGCCTCAGCCTCCCTCAAAGTCCTGCTAGCATCACAATCCCCTCAAAGAATGGCCTCACGCCTCTCCTCAATGAGCTTCTAAGTCTGCCCCATAGTCTGTTCATACCAATCCAAGTAAACTGTGGTTAAGACCATGCTGGCCACACTCCTGAGAAGTATCCGAGCTGGAAAAAGGGAACGCGTCCACGACCGGGTGAAGAAAGAAATAGTGGAGGGATCCTACGTAGATAATGACGAAAGTCTCAAATGCTCCAGATTAACTCCTGACCACTCTAACAAAGGAGTTTATAACAATCCAAACTGTCTGCGAACCAACGAAGGGATGTAGAAAGACGATCCCAAGAGTCCCGGCACCTGAACAATAGGGGAGCTATCCTGATATTCCCTTACAGAGCCAATGCGCCAATGCGGGACCCACTAGCGAATCTGTGAGGTTTGGAGCCGGACCATGTATGCCTCCCAATCATCCTGAGAAAAATCAAAAAGAATGCCTCTCAAAGAGTAGGACCTCGGTTTGTGAGAAAGAGGAGCCTCGGGCAAGGCCATCAACCTCTCCCTTAACCACATGGTAAGAAGAGCGGGGCTACCACCACGCATGAAACCATCACCTAAAGCCAAACGATCCATGCCATGAAGGGTTTCACCTAGAATTAAAGGGACAATATCCTTCCCCGTGAGGCAATCCTCAAGGATGCTCAACAAAACTCTGTGGCAAGTGCCCTTGGAACCAACCATATAGAAAATGCGAGGATACACAACCCGAAGGCATTCCAAGAATCCTCATCGGTTTGATCCATAAACCTTTCAGGAAGATTCGAAATGTGAATAAAGGTATGATTAAGGACCATGCATTGAGCCTCTTCTAAAGGAATACCAAGAAGAGTGACCAACCTTTCAACACACATTGTGTCATCAATAGAAGGGAGAGCAATGACCTCCGTGTCCGCGCCCCCACCAAAGCCTTGAAATCCTCGTAAGTCGGAGTGATTTTGTTATAAGAAAAGCAATACACATGTCTCCTGATATCCTAAAAGGATGCGGCGGCCCTCAAGAGCTCAAGATCCGGGATGAATTCCTTGAGAGACCAAAGGGATCTAAGACCAAATTTGGCTTGAAAAATGTCCTTTTTATTCCTCATATGATGCCGCATCCAAAGCCTAAGATTACCCTCAAAGCATTCTTGATCAATCTTGGACAATTTTGGTGGTTTCTCCATAAGAAAAGGCTCCATGGAAAGAAAAACTTCAGAGAACGAAATAGATGAACTGCTTCTGGACATCAGACTGAGGCACTTAAGAAGATGACCAGACCTAAGACAAAATTTAATGCAAAAAAGGCACCCACTATCCCAGCCGTAGGGCTACTTTTACCCTGATAGAATTGATGATTTCTTGTTGGAAGATTGGCTTTGTGATCCCATTTAAAGCCCCATCCCAACTATATCATAAATACCCCAGATATTTTCCCTCCTTTGGCTCATGCATACATGATTCTTGGCCTAGAAAAGAATTAAGAATAGACTTAGGTAGTCCTTGACATAAGCCCAGCAAAATTTTGTGAAGATTGCCTAGTGTGAAAATTCACTTAGGCGGTCCCCACGCGACGTAAGCCCATTGCTTTATTTGATTAGTGTGAAAATTCAATTAGGCTGTCCCTGACGTAAGCCCAGTAAAATCGAAAATTTTAACACTTAGGCAGTCCTTGACATAAGCCCAGCAAAATTTTGTGAAGATCGACTAGTGTGAGAACACTTCAGGCAGTCCTTGACTTAAGCCCAGTAAAACCCTGTCCCCTAAGTAAACATACTTATGTGGTCCCCATTGTGAAAAATGTTGCCTTAGCGAACACTTCAGGCAGTCCTTAGCTTAAGCCCAGTAAAACCTTTGTCCCCCAGATTGGTCATTTAGGTTAAAAAAAACCTTTGTCCCCCAGAGTGGTCATTTTAGGTTAAGAAAGCCTTAGTCCCCCAAAGTGGTCACTATAGGTTGAAGCCTCTGTCCCGGTAGTCCTTAGTGGGACGTAAGACCAGTTTTCCCGTCAAACTCCCCAAGGGTGGAGTTGACCCAAGCCTTAGTCCCCCAGAGTGGTCATTATAGGTTGAAGCCTCTGTCCCGACCGTCCTTAGTGAGACGTAAGACCAGTTTTCCCTTCAAACTCCCCAAAGATGGAGTTGACCCAAGCCTTAGTCCCCCAGAGTGGTCATTATAGGTTGAAGCCTTTGTCTCGGCCGTCCTTAGTGGGACGTAAGACCAGTTTTTCCCGCCAAGTTGACCAAGTCTCGCCTCTGACCCCCGAGAGTCATGCCCGTGTCTCGCCTCTGACCCCTGAGAGTCATGCCCGTGCCTTTTAGTCAACCCTCTCCATAGAGCCAAGTTGACCATATCTCGCCTCTGACCCCCGAGAGTCATGCCCATATCTCGCCTCTGACCCCTGAGAGTCATGCCCGTACCTTTTAGTCAACCCTCTCCATAGACCCAAGTTGACCATATCTCGCCTCTGACCCCCGAGAGTCATGCCCATATCTCACCTTTGACCTCTAAGAGTCATGCCCGTGCCTTTTAGTCAACCCTCTCTATAGAGCCAAGTTGACCATGTCTCGCCTCTGACCCGCCAAGAGTCATGCCCATTCCTGACACGGCCCCAAGTCCCGGGATTCCCTAATAGAACCTCGAACCTGGTGCGTGTGACTAACAAGAAATGAGAAACTAAATGACATCTGCTTATATCAAACTAACATCATATATATACTCAAGAGGAACGAGCTAAGATAGCTCACAACGAGTTCTATACCAAGAAATTTAAACCAAATGGTTGTACACAGCGGAAAACATGCCTAGCACATACGCTGGCATTACAAGAACACTATACAAGTCTACCCAATATACTGAGTCTAAACAACTGATACCAAATCGTCCTCACCAAAACTGGAAAGGATAACAATCCCCAACAAGAACAACCTGCCAAGTAGGCCCCTGCTAAGTCGAGCCTCACAACGTATTACCACTTGCTTTCCTGGGGGGGAACAAATAAACAAGGAAAGGGGTGAGATAACTCAGTAAGTTACTAGATACAAGTACATAGCATGTTATCATGTAATCATGCAAATCAAGAAGATTATCAAGTAATCATGCTCAAGATATCATCAAGTAACAAGTATATGAGAGGCTAAGCCAACTCATCAAGTAACTATCACATAAGGCTAAACTAACACGTAACAAAGGATATTCCAACCTTATTCCTCCCAAGTAAACTATTGTTGTCATTGCTTGAATTGCAGTTGACAAATCACGATCAATCAAGTTGCTGCTGTGCAGTACACAATAGGACCCGGTAACCAGTGTCACTAACAAGAACAAGATTCACGAGGTGTTCACGAGTTTAGCATTCACTTTTATCAGGCGTATTGCTCTAATAAAGGAAGCTATGCCCTTACTATAGCCTGTAGTAAGGGGTCAAGCGCAGATACATAGGCACCCGATTATCACTTTGGCCCCAGCCTCATGATAAGCGTGAACCTATACATCTCCGAGCAATCAAGGTGACCAGCTGGACTCACACAACAATGCACAAGTAGGTATTTACTTGAACTATAAGAGTATAGAACTAAGTCCAAAAGTAGTGGACTAGCTTTTCATGAACCATGTAATTATGTGCTCATCAAATACAAGTACACGTATGCTATATTTACAAATACAAATCAGTATAACAATGGCACATAATGTTTCCATGTAACACAATCAAGCCAAATTAAAGTCTATTAATAACAGACCCCAACCAAGTAGTAGGGTATGTCATTTTATGTCACTTTGTCATATGCCATATTTGCACGTACATATTCATATAACCTTTAACACACTAATGTGTCTATCACGATACCCTTACTACCAAGTAGAGCCCAACATCTTAGACTCTAAGCACGTAGTCGAATAGGTCGTATTGTACCTAGTCACAATCATATTTCGCGTATATTTATTGTTAATAATCAAATACATTTTCCAACACATATTGTGTTCTATAATCATTGTTTTATGAATTATCTTCATATTACACTAGTCCCTCATTCTTTAGGAACTCAACTCACGAACAAGATATCTTCTTTATACTTTATATACTTCATTAGGTATATGCACGATTAAAACCAATTACTAGCATATGAGTGCTTGTTCATAGCACTTTCAATACACACATATTAAATTCTAGTATGTCTTAGAGTTGTTCATTCTCTATCTAGTTCCACATTCTAACTCTTTGGTTATTAATACCAAGTATCAAGTAGTCAACAAGCCACATTCTATCAAGTAATTATGTGCAAGATTTTCACATACACATCAAGGATAGTTCTAACACATTAGTGCTTGTTCATAGCACTTTCAAGTTTAGTACCATACACATGTATTGGTTTCAAGTCATGAACAAGAGTTCTTCCTTTTATATTCAAGTTCACACTCCAATTCTTTTGGATGTTCAAGCTAAGGATCTTGTCCTAATACTTCTAGTGTTCTATAACACCTACAAGATTACTACCATACACATGTATTGGTTTCAAGGCATGTACAAGATTTTATCATCTTATATTCAAGTTCTCAATCCAATTCTTTGGATGTTCAAGACATGTACAAGAGTTAATTATCTTATAAATTATCTTATACTCAAGTTAGTATTCCAATCTTTGGATATTCAAGTCATGTACAAGATTTAATTGTCTTATACTTCAAGTTCAAGCTAAGTAGATGAGTTATACATCTCATATTTACATGTTCTTAATCCTATACTTTGGATGTTCAAGATCAAGACATTGTTCTAGTGCCCCTAAGGTACACAAACATTGGATTCAAGACATATATAACACATTAGTGCTTGTTCTTAGCACTTTCAAGACATATAAAAGAGTTCTTACTCTTAGGCTCAAGTTCTCATTTGAGTTCTATAAGTGTTCATGTTCAAGACTAAGTTCTCATTCTAATTCAATGAGTATTCATGTTCAAGACTCACATATGATGCCCCTAAGGTATCGCAAAACTTGCTAGAACATCTTATACTAAGGCTATATGCCTTAGGAGGGATAAGCTTTCATTTAATTTTAGGTTTAAAACACCTTTGTGAAACAGGGGACTTGGGCGGTCGCCCACTCCCCACCTGGGCGGTCGCCCAGAATAGACCTTTTTGAACCCCAACTCTGATCATCTGGGCGGTCGCCCATAACCCCTCTGGGCGGTCGCCCATAAGCCTGTAGCTCTATTTTTCCATTTTCCCTGTAAGTCAAATTTCACCGTCCCAAGCGTAGGAGTATACTTTTACCTATCAAATAACAAACCCAGGAGTATACCAACATACTCAAACTATTACTTTCAAGTTTCTTTCATTATTTTACACATTAGGTTCATACTCTCTTTGTCCCAAAATTACAAGTATCACAAAACTCATTCAAATCACGAAATTAACAAGCACAAGTACCAAGAATAACATATATGCATGTTATTACAAGCAAGGGGGAGCTAGTGACTTACCTAGTCCGAAATCAAATTCACTCAAACTAATTTTTGTTCGGAAGGAAATGCTCTACTCACCGCCCTGATCATTTTGGTGCAATCGGATTTTGGAATAGAGTAATATTTAAGGCAGAAAGTTGAAAGAACTTCTCGTGGAACAGAAGGAGTAGAAATTGTACGCAGAACAGAGGGAGTAAAGAAACGGTGGAATAATGTTTCTCAGAGAAAAGGCAAACACAAGATATACTTGCAAGTTTCCAAGAATTGCAATTAAGCCCTCCAAGTTTCAAATTTAACAAAAAGGCCCTTCAAGTTTTAATTTGAGCATTTTAGCCCCTAAACTTTATTTTTCACAAATGACCCTAATGTTTCAACTTAAACAATTAGGACTTAAACTTGCTCAATTAGTTAAATAATTAACTCAATTAAAATAGCATATAATTATGCAAGTCAAGAATTTAACAGGAATTAGGACGGGCGTTACAATTCCTTTGAGTCAACCCTCTCCATAGAGCCAAGTTGACCAAATCCCACCTCTGACCCACCGAGAGTCATGCCCGTTCCCCTAGGAGAGGATGACAGATATCCACCTAGCCCTTAGGTTTGAGTAGCCTTAAAATTTCTCACCCCTTACGAACTATGTTAGGCTTGATTCCCCGCAAACGGGATACGTAGGAATCCTATACCCCTAGGTCCAGCCATACAACCAAATCGGTCAAAGCCGTCTTCCCATCAGATTGGGATGCTTATTTTTTTTATTGACAACCTCGCTTTTCCAAAGCAACGTTGCCGAGGGGCTCTGTAAGTACCCCAATCTGAAATTAACCAACTTTAGAGGAATTCTTAGCACCATTCAGGGATAAACTGATAGGACTACTCTAGAATTAAAATTGGAAAAATCCAGAAGCTCGCCATGCTGAGCCGTACGGATAGTTTGGACACGGGAGGGGCCAATCCGTACGGATGGTTTGGGCACCCTCAGTCCTTATAAATTGGACCCTTGGCTGATCATTTCAGGGGGGAGGGAGAAAATCATTTTGTGTGCAAACTCTGCCAAACTGAGAGCATATTAGGGATATAAACATCTTTGAGTGAAAAGAGATAAAGAAGATAGGCTTAGAACCAAAATTGGTGAGGCCTCCTTCTCCCCATCTTCTCTTCATCTCACAATCTATTTTATTTTTCCTTATTTACATTATGTCTTTATTATTCTTGCATATATTATGAATTAGAACCAAGTTCTTGATATGAATAAATGGTACCCTCATGTTGTATGCATGATCAAGGGTTCAAACCTAAGATAATCAAGGCTTGTTAACATTTAATGTCTTTACATTAATGCTCTTTACATTATGTCTTCACTTTTATGCAATTTATGTTATGTATTTACATTTATGTAAGTTAAATTCCATGTCTTTACTTTCAAGATGATTTTATGGTGAAATGATCAAGTTTGGATGATAAAGTTTCAATCTTTATCATTCAAACTTTGATCTAACTCCAATAATGTCCCTTTGGATGGTAAAGATTCAATCTTTACCCATCTAAAGGTTGATTTCTTACTTCCCCAAGGTCTTTCCTTGGATGAATCATCCATTTGGATGTTAAAGTTTCCATCTTTAACCATCCAAATGATGATTTTGGCTCAAATTCCATGTTCATCACATTTCCTAATTTTCCCCAATTATTGCCTTGATCACACCCAAAACCTTGTATTTTGGTGTTTAATTAGTGATTTAGAGCATAGGAATGATTTAATTCACGCTTTATGTGAATAAATAAACTGGAAAGATATAAAACAGTTCAGTTTCAGAAGAATGCTCTGTTTCTGCCTGAAACTAGACTGATTTCTTGATAATCTGTAAAAACCCCAGGGATGACCTTCCCCGCCGTACGACTTGTTTGGTCAGGGGGGTGAATTTTCAGTCTTTCCCTTTTTCTGTTAAAATCTTTACAAAACTACCCCTTATGGTTAAGTTTCTAACTGATTTTGTTAAAAGTCAGTTTTTCCCATTTTCAAGAACACACACACACACACATTTGCACAATTTTAACAAACGTTAGGGAGACTCGGTTTCTTCCGAGGCACTTTAGGTGAACTACCAGTTGAGTTCTTCCTAAAGCGTAACCTGACCTCCGAATCCTTTGTCTCTAACCATTTTTCATTAAGTTTGGGTTTAAATTTAAACTAACGTGGCGACTCCGTTAAACATTGAAAGTGCCATGTTTGATTCTCGAGGGAACTTTCTCCCGTTTTCTTGCGGGTATCTTACAAAGGCGCACGCTTCCCACAATCAGGAACCAGAATGCCCAGAAAGATGTAGATTACGAACAAAATGCAAGTTTAACCCTCAAACATCCCCAGCGGAGTCGCCACTGTAGATACCCCGGGGGTCAGGTAACCGCGGTCGGACTAGAGCGCGCGAGCGTTATCCTAGGAGTGTCTAACTTGGTATTAGAATTGTAGAGTCTCCACCTATGTTTTAGAGGAATATAAGAAAAACCTAATATAGCCTAAGTTTTGTTATGAAAACCAAAGATTCGTGTATTGAGGTTCGGGGGTTAGGTTACAAAATGGAAGTATATAAACACCTATTCCTCCCAACTAAAGTTGGTCTTGCTTGTTCATAATCTACATAAAAATGATGTGTTCTTCCTATTGTTTGAAAATGAGATTTAAGGGGTTAAAGGGGGGGGGTGAATATGGGGAGATAACTCCTTGGCCAACTTCAATGGAATGGAGTGGCATTTGGTGTCATGTCCCAAAATGGTTTGGGTGATTGCACACTTTGATAAAATAAAAAGAAGAAGATTAGAGATGAGGTAGAGAGAAGAGAGAAAAGTAATCGTTTACTTAAACTTCAAGTAGCTTCAAGTACTTCTTTGGAGAATGTCTTGAAAATACATTTGAAAAGTGTTTATGTATAATTTTCTTATCTCCCAAAAAGTCCTCCTCTCAATGGTGAAGAAGAGGGGATTTTATAGGTAGAAATGAGTTGTTTTTGGTGCCAAAACGAAGTCACGAGGATAAAATTCCGAGCAAAATCATGTAAATTGAGCAAGGGAGGGATTCTTGGGTAGAATCTGTAACTGACGCCCTGATGTGCACGCTTCCGGCCTATGGAGGTGGAAGGCACGCGCGTCTGACCTATAGAGGCGGAGGCGCGCGACTTTGAAAAGGCTTTTTTGACAGAATGGACTGGAAAGTTAGAACTGTTATTCAGTTTAGTGCTTTATCTTCAGATCGGATACTAACAGTAGCCCATCGGCGACGCTTTATGCAAGGCATGGAGGGTCGTCGATTAAGAAAGGAACCGATCTGAAACCTGAGTTCCAAATCGGGGGAGAGGGGTAAGAAAGGTGACCAGGTTGGTCAAGCAGCTGAACCTTTGCCAGGCTACCTACGTATCCTAAAGGGAATCAAGCCAGTTGTAGTTCGTGCTTTTGTGGTAGAAATGAGACATCATCTTTTGCTAGGGATAGGATCCTGTACAAAGACAAACTTTTTTTTTTTTTGCGAAAGGAGACGGTACTCCCTAGATTTTATAAATTAAAAACAAAGGTACAAAACAATGGTGGGGGACATGACGGCCTTAACCACCGGAAAATAAAGACTAGGGGAGGATCTTACACAAGCCATAAGACCTCTACAAAAGGAAGGGGAGAAAACATGAAACAACTGAAACAAACTCAAAAAACCTAACGTCTAAGATAAGGGATTGAGGTCTTATCAGTAAGATAAGGCCCCTTACAAGAGAGAGGCAGCTCTATCACTGAATTAAACAAGAAATCCATGCCATGATCCACAACAAAATTTGCAATTCCATCCGCGACCTTATTGCCTTCCCGAAGAATATGAGAGAATCGAATCTGAATTGGAATAATAATTCGTTTTATTTCCTGGATATAATGCCAAATATTCCAAGGAATAAGACACGAATTATGAAGGATTCTAACAAGAACCTCGGAGTCCATTTCAACCCATAAAAACTGAAAACCTCTCTCTATAGCAATCCGAATGCCATCCAAAACTGCATGAACTTCAGCCACCAAATTAGAAGCAATTCCATAAAAATTACCGAAAGCACAAACCATATTACCCTCGAAATTTCTAAAAATACCACCACCTGAAGCAATACCCGGATTGTGTCTAGAAACTCCATCAGTATTTAACTTAATCTGACCATGGATAGGGAAATTCCAAAAAACTAACCGGGGAGGATGGAAAGGCAACTTTTGCGCAAAAATATGAAAGAAATCCAGCACATGAGAGTCAAAAGAATCACTAGGAAGCACGATATGGAAAGCCTTACCAATATCCTCAATTTGAAGTTGCACTTGCCAGATAACCTTATTAATATTCATAGGGCAGCCCTCAAACCGAGCCTTATATCTCGCCTTCCAAAGGGACCAACAAATAAAATGGGGCAATAATAAGGAGAGCCATTTAATAAAAGAGGAAGCCTTTAAAGGAACATCTTGAAACCAAGAAGATAACCTTTGAGACACAGAATCTCCATGAATTCACATCCCAATGAGACCTCCAAAAAACTCCCAAACAGCCTTAGCAACTTGACCATACAATAAAATATGGGATAAAGTTTCAAGGGATTTAATCAGACAACAATCACATTGAGAAACCAAATAAATACCTCGTTTCTGAATACCATCATCCGTGGGCAAGGCGTTCTTAATCACTTTCCATATGAAAACCGAAACTTTAAGAGGAATATGTTTATGCCAACATCTAGAAAAAAGATTGCTAGACGCTCTAGATTGATGGAAAACTTTCCAAGCTGAAGAAATAGTGAATTTGCCCGTTGAAGAAGGAGTCCAAAAAGGAATATCCGCCCCATCACTAATAGAAACAAGTCTAGACAGTAGAAGGTCTAAAACTTGCTGCCCATATACTTGCCGAATATGGTCCTCACGAGGATCGCCATTCAGAAAAAGCGAAGCAATAGGAGCATGCGCATTATCTTGAAGAATAAGATCCGGGCTCAAACAATTCTCTTGAATAGAAATACTACCTTCTTTAATACCCCAAAATAAACGATCTTCCACCAAATTCTTCGCAGCCAACATTCTTTTCCAAATATAAGAGCAGCCCGTGCGGAAAGATGCGTCCATTGGGTGAGAGTTGTGACAATATTTCTCCATAAGAAATCTGGGCCATAGAGAATCTCCACTGCGAAAACGCCACCACAATTTCATAGCAAAGGCCATAGACATCTCTTCAAATTTTCTAAAACCCAAACCCCCCTCTTTAAGAGGCCAATAGAATTCTTTCTTTGATACCCAATGACATCGCTTTATACCATCCAAAGACAAACATTCGTAGGGGGAGAGAGAGAAGAAATAAACGAGACATCAACTTCTTCTGGGGATAACTATCCTAAAGACACTATCCTGTATGAAGACTTGAACATTCCTTTAAGGACAATAGAATTATGGTTCGGACTCTACTGGGGAAAGAAGGCAAAGCCATACACACGGTGCGAGAAGAAGACTCAAGAATCAAGAACAAAATTTGGGATGGATTTTGACTTCTTATGGAGCGCTTGTATTAAAAGATTTACCAAACGTGTCCGAAGACACTAGCAATAGCAACTGAAATTATGTCCAGAGACACCAACAACCTATGCTAAAAATGAGACACACGGGTTATGAAGAAGAAATCTTATGGAGAGCGTGAATCAAAAGTAACCAAACGTGTCCGAGGACACTAACAACGGCAACTGAAATTATATCCAGAGACACCAGCCACTTATGCCAAAAAAATATGAGACACACGTTTTATGAAGAAGCCATCTTACGGGACGCGCGAATCAAATAATTTCTCAAAAACTACGGGTTATTGAGATGCTGAAACCTCAGGATCACAGAATTTGGTAAAACGGTAACTTAGACGGTATATCGGGACACAGGTACCTCGGGATCATACGGGTTACGCCAATAACATTTTCAATAATATCGGGATGCAGGTATCTCAGGATCGATTCGTTTATTAATAAAGGATTTATGACGGTTTCCTTAACCCGCATTAAGATTTATAGGGGTCTTTCGACCTACATTAATTGGCTTTTGCTGGGGAAATAGATTGATTTGGTAATTTATGGTGGTCTTCCGGACCGGATTTGATTTTGGAAATTATCGAGGTCTTCCGGACCAAAGATTATTGATTTTGGAATTTATTGAGGTCTTCCGTACCAAAGATTAATTTTGAAAATTATTGAGGTCTTCTAGACCAAAGATTAATTTTGGAAATTATTAAGGTCTTCCAGACCAAAGATTATTAATTTTGGAAATTACTGAAGTCTTTCGGACCAAAGATTAATTTTGGAAATTATTGAGGTCTTCCGGACCAAAGATTATTAATTTTGGAAATTATCGAGGTCTTCCGGTCCAAAGATTATTAATTTTGGAAATTATTGAGGTCTTCCGGACCAAAGATTATTAATTCTGGAAATTATCGAGGTCTTCCGGACCAAAGATTATTAATTTTGAAAATTATTGAGGTCTTCCGGACCAAAGATTATTAAGTTTTGGAAATTATCGAGGTCTTCCGGACCAAAGATGATTATGTTTTTTGGAAATTATTGAGGTCTACCGGACCAAAGATGATTAAGTTTTTTGGAAATTATTGAGGTCTTTCGGACCAAAGATTTATTAAATTTATAGGGGTCTTTCGGACCAAAGGGATGATGAATATGACTAGGGGCGCCAAATTTTGGAAATTTATAGGGGTCTTCCAGACCAAAGGTTTACTAAATTTATATGGGTCTTTCGGACCAAAGGGACGGACTAAGGACAAGTTGTATAGATCGCGGTGTTTTGCAATGTATTTTAAGATAAGTGTATGAATGTAACACTTTTAGAGTTTTAGTATCATATGATCATCTGTTGTTACTCGAAGGAAAGCATATGTGAGTGATCGCAAGTTAGAGGGATCAAAGTAGAGAGTGTGTGAAGTTTGGAGATTGTTGATGTAAGATACCTTTTGTTTAGGTTTTTAAGCATTGAGTAATGTCTTTAGAGGAGTTTGAGTGTAAATTACCTATAGTCTAGGGTTTAAGCATTGATTGCTTGATATTGGAGAGATTTTTGATGTGAATTTCCCAATGTATGGGGGTTAAATGTGTTAACATTGATTTGATTTTAAATTACCCAAAGATTTGGGGTTTGAATATATTATTGTTAAATGTAAGGATTTTGATTGTAGATTACCCAAGATTTGGGGTTTTAGTGAATTGAATGTAGAGGTTTACTCGTGATTTTCCCATAGTTTGGGATTTAAGTAAATTATCGTTAACCAAGGTATGGGGTTTGAATGATTTATTGTTGTTTTGATTGTAGATTACCCAAATTTGGGGTTTAAGTATGTTGACATTAAACATGGAAGATTTGATTGTAAATTGTATCGAATGAGGGACTTGATTGTAAGTTATTTTTAGTGAGGGACTTAATTGTAAATTATCCAAGGTATGGGGTTTGGATTTGGATGATGTTAAGTTGAGGTGCTTTGCTGTAAATTACCCAAGGAAAGGGGTTTGAAGACGTGGTTCTGTGGAAGACCAAGGGTTCAATTGTAAAATTTTGAATTTCAAAAAAGGGGGAGCCGTACGGCTGATATTAGGGCGGACGGATATTATTTACACAGCCATGGGCATTTTGGTAATCTCCCTCGTAGCGCTAAGGGGCATTTTGGGAATTTCGCATTATATTTTTAATGAGGCAGACGGAGCGTGGGTGGCCGCACTGACGCGATGCCGGTTTTACGCATAACAGACGTGGCTGGGAGGATTATGCACACAACACACACAAACCACACTGCCGTCGGAGAAGAAGGAGAAGAGGGGTCGCCGACGATGATTCAAGGGGAAATTCCGATGAAATTTCAAGGTTATCATCTAGGCTTGCTCAGAACTCGACAATGGCACCAACAGGACCACCAAAATAAAAGAAGAATGTCCCGCACGTTAAGTTCAAGCACTTCGAGCAAGCCGACCTCTACGCGTATCCTAGGCTTCATTCTTGCTACTATGCCGCCGGGGAAGTGGTAATTATTCGATTTAGGACTTGTTTGTGTAGTTAATTTTGAGTTTGACTGAGCTTTGTTTGGAATTTGAAACTTAGGGTTTCACAGTCTTAATTTAGGGGTTTTATGAATTTTGTTGATTTCAACCCAAATTGATTGCGGGTTGTTGAAATTGAGCACGTTTGTGGCATGGGTAAAGTGTTGATTGGATAATTTTGTTGAAAAATTCATTTTTGTATTTTAAAGTGTGTTTAGTCTGAAAATGTTGTAATATTGGACTGACTTTGACTTGGTTGACTTTGTTAAAAGTGCTTTTTGTGCTGTTTGACTTTTATTAGAGTATGGGGACGCAATGTACATTAGTGTTTCGTTGAGAAAGCTTATTTTGGATGAAGTTATATTTTTGTCCGTTAATTATTGAAATGTTTTGGACTTGTTCAGAGTTGACTTGTCTTATCCTAGGTAGACTAGAGTTTTGATTATGAGACGTTTATAGTATTCGTTGGGAATTTTTGTGGTATTTACTAGAGTAATATTGCAGCAGTCTATATTTACACATGTTCATGAATTAAATTGCTAGATTAATTACAATACCTTGGCTGTGTATACCTATTTGTGATTGTAGGTTGTATTGCCGCCTTTGAAGTCGAGGGGCTCGTGTAGCGTTGTGCATAGCTTGTGGGAGACGACTCCAGAGACTGTTCAGAGCAGGGTGTGGACCACCGGCTTAGGTTTATTCTTCGAGAGCTTGTCTGGTCAGGGGGAATTGACTAAGAGCACCGATCTGGTCATGGCATTGCGGGAGCATTTGTGGGATACCACCCATACATTCCACTTTAGTTGGGGAGAGGTTATGGTGACTCCCTCGGACTTCACGGCTCTTACTGGGTTGTGGTTCACAGCTAGCCCAGTATAGAGTGATGATACGTTACTTGCCGATGATGGAGCAGATAGGCTTCAGAGTTTGGTCGGGCTTGAATGTACCGACATAGGAGTGACTACGGTGTGCGCCTGGGGGGAACTATGGAGGCGGTATGAGGAGTGGTTGGCGGTCCTTGAGGCCGGTGGAGGCGATGTGGAGGTGACTACCTGGGTATTCATTTGGTACGGATTGTCGTAGAGCATTTTTGCTAATGCCGGTACCACGGCGATGATTCCACTGCTTGGATGTTTGGCAGATTTGGATACAGTGAGCAGGATTGCTTGGGAGGCTGCGGCTTTGGCTGAGTTGTACCTCTCCCTAGATTGTTTACACTTTGCCTTGGAGGTATGAACCGTTCCTTATCTGTTTCTGATTTCAGGAGACGAGACTTCTTGGCACTAGACTTATGCCCAACTGAAGACTATTCTGGGGGGACCCCGTCCAAGAGACATGACGTTCTCTATCCATAGGTGGAGTTAGTTGCGGGGTTGCTGGCTGCAGGAGTGCTTGAGGCGACAGGTCAGAGGGGGTTGTTGATCGGATATAGCGGAGGCACCCTTTACTTGGGTGAAAGGGTATGAGCCCATTATAGAGCAGACAGTGCCTACTTGGTTCTGATGGATCCACTACGGTTTATGACTGATCCAGCTGTAGACACCCCGCCTTGGACCTCTCACCCCGATTGCATACAAAGTATTTTTATTTAACTTATTTTTGTTGATTTCTGTTACTTCAGTTAAGTTCCTAACTGATTCCGTTAGTTTTGGACTAAACTGCATAACATAGTTAACTTTTAGGGTCATTCTGTCATTCTGTCCTTTTCTGCCGCGGGCACTTCCGGAACTGTTAACGGGCTGCGCGCGCATCTCGCCCCAAAAGCGGGACTCGCGCGCTTCCCACTTTGGAAGTAACGGATTGCACCTTATTTCCCTCATTTTCCTAGTTCACAAAATAACCTCTTTTTACATCCAAGTTCATCCCCCCTTTGTTCCAAAAACTCCCAATCCCATTATTCTAGCCCTTTCATTAAAACAAAAATATTTCTTTTTATTAATATTTGATTTTCTCTTTATTATTTATTTATTATTTTTTATTGGTCAACTCCATCTCACATGGATTGACCAATTTCCCTCCAAGTCTTCCCTCCTCTTTTTACCTATAAAAGCCATCTTCTTCTACCTTAGAAAAAGACCAACTTCATCTTCCCTACAAGAATTATACACAAGTTCTCTCAACACATTTTCCCTACAAAAAAACACTACACAAAGTGTTGCACAACCATTTCTCTACAAACAACACCATCTTCAAGTCAAAGTCTAAGGTCCTCTTTTCTAAAGGTACTTTTATTCTTCTTCTCTTTTATTCTAGTCTTACTAGTATGCAATCCCCATCAATTGGGACATGACCAAATGACCACTTTACTACATTAAAGTTGGTTAAGGTTATCTCCCAACATTTTAATCTCTACTTTAATTTCCTATACATTTCTTAATGTAATTGTTTAGCATAAATTTATAAATAAAACAATTCTCTTTTCTTCCCCTTTTTCTTTACATTATAATTGTTAGCACTGTTAATAAATTGAAGGACATTTAGCATTAGAACACCAATAGTAGCAAGACCCGCATAAGCGGGGCGGAGTGGGTGTTTAAGTACTTCCCACTCCGTCACCTAACCCCCGAACCCTTCTCTCCCGATTCTCTGGTTTTGTACATAAATTAGGCTATTTCTAGGTTTTTCTTATGTTCCTTTAAAAACATACGTGGCGACTCTACAAAATAAAATCAATTAGACATCCTAGGATCCTTCCACCGCTCTAGCCAAGCCGTGGGCTCTCCCGGGGTATCTACAGTGGCGACTCCGCTAGGGATGTATTAGAGGGTTAAACTTGCGTTCTTAACTTTTGGTGTTCTTATTACTGTTTTCTGGGCATTCTGGTAAAAAGGGTGGGAAGCGCGCGCCTCTGGCCTTCTTGACCTAAAGCGCGCGCGTCCGACCCCAATTACCAGAATCGCCCGCCTCTTTTCTTGTCCTTCAATTCCATGTTTCTGTGCTAACAATTACTGCAGGGGAAATAATTTTTTATTTAGGGTCAAGGCAATCCCTTGAACCCACTGATTCGCAGGTACTGCCCAGAATTGGGCGCCTCTGCCCCTCTTTGTCTATCGCGCGCGCCTTCCGCATAGGCCACCTAATGCGCGCGCTTCTGGGCGCATTCCCAGAACAGAACAGTAAACAGAACAGAGCAGAATGACAATGTGTGGGCACTGAGCCTGCACAGAACTTCTTTTATTTTCTGTTTGTTTTATCGGTCACACGGGTGATTCGAAAGTTGTAATTATGTGCTTATTTGTTTTTTTTTATTTCTTTTGAAAAATAAATAAAAATTTGTCACATGTTAGACCTCACACTACATGAACATATTCTTATCAACTGCTCACAATCGAGTCGCACATGTTCAACCCCAAACTCGTCGAGGCCCGTCCTAGGAAGTTTCAAGCTCCACCCGAACTTGACTCTTTCAAAGCGGTAAACCTCAGCCCGTGGCGTAGTTCATGACTACATGCCGGGGGTGACCTTTGAGCCTCATATTCAAGCCGAGCACAAGCCACACAATTCTAGTCTAGGGTCTAACACTCCGTGACTCAAGTCGGTTTTCATGTACCGAGATTTCCCTAAACTAATGTCTTCAAATCATACATGCCAATTTGTTGCAATGGACGAAATAAAACTCCGTCCCCAAAAGTGGCTATCTTGGACGCAAATAAAAAATCCGTCCCCGCATGTATGATTTACTACATTAATTTAGTTTAATCCCGACACATGTAGGATTCACAAGCGTGGTGGAATCCGATGAGTATATGGGACCACGAGAAGGTCTATATACTAGTGTGACGATTCCACTATTTTTCTAGAAACCCCAAAAAGGACCACGTCCTTTCGACTTTTGTAAATAAAAAAAAATAGTCATTTTTCTCTATGTGGTTGAGTCTTTTTCCTTGTTTGTGGGTTTAATCATATTACTCAAAAGGTGTTTGTGGGGCCAACCTAAGATCAACCGTGTTCTTCCAATAGGTCCAATGGCTTCCAACGGCAACAACAACAACGGTGGAAATGATTTCGTGTCCAACGAAGGGTTACTCAACATAATGAAATCAATGGGGGAACAAATGGATAGGATTGTCGAGGATGCCCGCCGTAAAGACAATTTGTGGCAAGCCCGTTTCGATATCGACAAGAGGATTCACAAAGAAGAGGTTTCCGAACTCAAGGCCCGTCTTGATTATGAAAGAAGAATTCACGAGGAAGAGGTTTCCGAACTCAAAGCCCGTTTGCAAGAGCTCACCGACGGCAAAGCAAAGTTCAATGGTAAAGCATGCTCAAGTGGACCGACCCTCAAAAGCTACAAAGGTACCACCAACAACCGAGTTTTCACTCCTCTCCTAGGAGTAACCCAAGCCGAGGCATTTGAAACTTTGGTGGCAAGTGGGAAGGTCAAACCTTTGGAAGGGTACAAGCCGAAGGCGATACTGAAGAATCATGCACATAGTGAATGGTGCGGCTACCACAAGCATAGTGGCCATACTACCGAAGGGTGCTTCCTTCTCCGAAACATCATCCAAGATTTGATCGACAACGGCGAATTTACTGTGGGTGAAAAGCAACCGCTAGAGAATGGCAACATGCAAAAACCCATCAAGGAAAAAGCTTGGTTTTGAAATGGGCCTTCAAAAGGAAATCATGCCGCAAGGAGACTACAACGGCAAAGACGACGACAGCAATCTCCGGTTCTCTTTCTCTACCTAGTAGTAGGAATAAAAAAAAAAGAGTCAAAGTCCTTTTTTTTGTGCATTAAGTTTTCTTCCTTCTCATGTCAATGTTTGAGTCGATCTTATCAAATAAAATTCGTTCTTGTCCTCATACACAATTCCAATTTATTCAATTTAATTCTTGGCAAAATGATGAAAAGATGTCTAAACAAGTTTTAGAACGAAGGCCATCGCTTGAACGCCTAGGGGCTAAACATCGTGACGAAGGCAACGACATCAACAACAACGGCGAATCCAAGACATCAAGCATGGAGAAAAATCAAGAAAAGTTTTCAAAGGGGGATCAAAAAAAAAAAAAAAAAAAAGCTCGCTAGGTTGAAATCATCAAATCAACCTAGGCAAAAGTTAGAGCACAAAAAAAAAAAAAAAAAATCCCCCTCAATCAAAGAAGATCAACATCATCATCCACTAACAAAGGACGAAGCTACGAAGCAACAATTCCATCACGAAGAATGGAGAATCCACAAGAACTACGGTGACCTGAGCCTCTATACTGGAGGAACGTAGGCAACCTTCGGGTCCGGTCTCATGCAAGAAAGAAGATATGTTTAGCCCTAGCGCGTTATGGTGATCGGCCTTCATCTCGAACTTGTCAAGACATCTTTGTACGATTCATTTACCAATGAATTAATCACCTCAAGATTGAACAACTTTCCTAGATTTGGAATCACTTTACGTTCCTTATCGAGTCTAGGGGTTTCTCTTCTTTTTGCGATACTCTCAGTTTCTTGCAATCAAACTGGGGCTTTCTTTCTCTTCTCTCTTAATGACTTACTTGCCTTCGTGAGTCATTCAAAAAATATACATACATGAAGTCAATACTAGGGACACTTCCCTAGTCGAGTCAATGTCACTCATCTTTAGTGATAAGAGGTCTCCACCGCAAAATCACATGTCTTATCTCCTCAGCTAGAGTCAATGCACACTCCCTCATTAATCGGGTCAAAATGAAGACGCAAAAGAGATGCCCGCTAGATTGAAAACCCGAAAGGGCGGTCTAGGCAAAAAACAGGGTGCGTCATAAAAAAAATGAGAGAGTGAGAGAGAGAAGGGAAAGAGAAATAGAGATCTCTGGCCTCTAAAGAAGACAACTGCACGAGCTCTACATTGGATCTCCTCAGCAAGTCAATTCCCCACCGAGTCAACTTTGGGATTGCAAAAGGCTCGACAAGATATGGCACCATCAAAGGTTGTTTTGGGTTATTGGCATCATTCTCCAGCAGTGTGCATTTTTGGGTTCATGAAAAGAAGGCCCGTGGTAGCCAAGACCCATCCGAGAACGAGCCCATCATAAAAGGGCACGAGGTTACACAAATAATCCCTAGCTAGTCAATTGGCTTGGGCAACAAATAGAAACAACATGTGTCTCAGTTTCAAAGCTTCTTCAAGTATGTGCTTCTAAAGTACGCCGAAAGGCTCCTGAGAAATGGAGTAGCTCTTGCCATGTCCTCTCATGTTTGTTCCCTCGCACGAGGATGAGTCACTCTTGCTTTGCTCAACAAATGGTGACGCCCTAGGGGCTATGTGACTCAAGGACAAGGACTTCTTTTGCTTCACATGACAATCAATACGCCCTAGAGGCTATGTTCGAGAAAGATGTGTGAGACTATCCTTAAAGTCTCCCAAAAGGGATGTCAAAAAGCCCTCTTGTCGCGTGTGCCCGTGCTCGTTCCCCCAATCAAGGATGGACCTTTCTCGCAATCAATGATGGCACTCTAAGGGCTACGGTCAAGTCTTAAAGGCTCCCTCGGCAAAGAGCAATTAACTCCCCAGCAGTATCCCCAGCCGAGTCATGTGCAACATTGGAAGCTTCCTCAATTCGGCACCGAAGGTCTCAAGGGGCTTCGCAATCTACAATCTTTTGGGCTACGGCATTACAGTAATCCGAGCAAAGGGCAATATTGGGGCTTCGCGAACGACAGTCTTTTGGGCAACAATACTCGAGCAACGCAATTTTTGGAGTAGTCTCCATGAAAGGGATCAAGCTTCAAAGGGTCTCTCAACACTTCAAGTCAAAGGCCTCTTGGTTTTAAATGAAGACTCCGATGTTATGAATGAAGTTGATGATTTTTGTTAGAACTCACAGCGAGATTTTGAAGGAAGTCTTAGAGAAAAGGAAAAAGATTCAATATGCTAAACTCTAATCAAAACAGGGTTATAGCGGGAAATGCCACGGCCAATCCCAATGTTTCTGCAATTCAGCACCCCCTTCTCCAAGATCCAAAGCACAAGGTGTAGCTCAGATAAAGTTGGGCCATAGCACTAGTTGCATCCGAAGATCCGTCATTAGTTCAACTCAAGAAGAGTCAAGCAAGCATACTCATTTGGGACTTTATCACACCAAGACCTTATCCTCCGCGACTTCAACGGCACCGCAAGACATTACTGCATCTTTTGACATAAGCCCTCAGCCATTTGGGTATCGACCACAATGAGGCCATTCATCTCCCCAGTAAGAGCAAGAAGGAGATCTCTATCAAAAATTCTACTAAACGGTACATCCGCTCTCAATGCCGAACCGATCACAAGATAATTTGGGGGCTTTACATCGAAAGGTCTTCACACTCCACCGTCTTGAAGCTCGCAAACAAGAAGTCCATGACATTTGGGGCTTTGCAATCTCTCGAGGCTTGGTATCAATAATCTACTCTTGGGATTTGCTCACACCAACAACAAAAGGCGATTTATTTGAATGGGCCAAGAACTGATTTATCTTGGGGCTATGCAAGCCACTCAAAATTTGGCATCAAAGGCTTTCTAGGAGCTTTACAATCAGCAGCCCCTTATCTCGGCATCAAATGCCTTTTGGAGCCCCATAATCGACAAATCTCTTGGGGCTAGACATCAATTTCGTTGGACACCACAGCAACAACGATAGAATTCAACAAGGCAATCCGGACTTCGATTGAACACGACTTGATCTTGGTTTGGCTTCACAAGCACACAATGGTTAAAATGGTTCACCCATGAACTAAAAAAAAAAAAAAAAAAAATTCTTTTTCTCCTTCTATGTGCAAAAGTATGTGCTTTACTTTGCCTTGCTCCATAGCTTCTTCCCCAGAGTTCTCCATCATCCTTGAACTACGCTGGTCTGATTCCCTTCAAGGGATACGTAGGCAGCCTTTGGCACGACCAACCCATCATCCAGAGTACTATATCGCCAACCCATCATCAAGAGCGTTCTCTCATCAACATCCAAAGAATGGACATTCTCCGTCAAAGCATCCTCCGCGGACATCAGAAATCCATCTCCACTCAAGCGGCAATGGTAAGTGAAGGTATGAATACATCCAATGCTTTCCTCAAAATCACACCGCACACAAGATCACTCTCTACATTCTTACTTCTCTCTCATTGCAAGGGTGTTCCAAAATCCCATCACACCACGAGCACAATTTCTCTCTCTTCATTTCACACTTCATGCATCTTCTTGCAAGAACACATATACCTGTCAAGCACACACATAACAGGTACCACCACGAATTCAACAGCATCCGCTACTCAAGGCACTTCATCCCCACCAGAAAGTGGTCAACCGTGCCCACACCCCACAAAGTCAACAACATAAGCAGATGCGGCTCCAAGTCGGCAACTCGGTCCATATCGAGACAAGCTCCCATGAGCTCCAAGTCGGCAACTCGGTCCATATCGAGACAAGCTCCCATGAGCTCCAATTCGGCAACTCGGTCCATATCGAGACAAGCTCCCATGAGCTCCAAGTCGGCAACTCGGTCCATATCGAGACAAGCTCCCATGAGCTCCAAGTCGGCAACTCGGTCCATATCGAGACAAGCTCCCATGAGCCCCAACTCAACAACTCGGTCCATATCGAGACAAGCTCCCATGAGCTCCAATACAACACTCCAGCAAAAGTCGCTCATGCAGGGAGCGCACCTCTATCTATCGCAATTTCAAATTCCTACTTTTATCGAGTCTTTGTTTTCTTTTCTTCTTTTTTTTTCTCTTTGTTGATGTCCTCGGCGGGTGTTTTTACTTTCGTCGACGCGTTTTGCTTTGCAATCCACGTCGCTGAGGGGCTCTGTAGACACCCCGCCTTAGACCTCTCACCCCGATTGCATACAAAGTATTTTTATTTAACTTATTTTTGTTGATTTCTGTTACTTCGGTTAAGTTCCTAACTGATTCCGTTAGTTTTGGACTAAACTGCATAACAGAGTTAACTTTTAGGGTCATTCTGTCCTTTTCTGCCGCGGGCGCTTCCGGAACTGTTAACGGGCTGCGCGCGCGTCTCACCCCAAAAGCGGGACTCGCGCGCTTCCCACTTTAGCAGTAACGGATTGCACCTTATTTCCCTCCTTTTCCTAGTTCACAAAATAATCTCTTTTTACATCCAAGTTCATCCCCCCTTTGTTCCAAAAACTCCCAATCCCATTATTCTAGCCCTTTCATTAAAACAAAAATATTTCTTTTTATTAATATTTGATTTTCTCTTTATTATTTATTTATTATTTTTTATTGGTCAACTCCATCTCACATGGATTGACCAATTTCCCTCAAAGTCTTCCCTCCTCTTTTTACCTATAAAAGCCATCTTCTTCTACCTTAGAAAAGGACCAACTTCATCTTCCCTACAAGAATTATACACAAGTTCTCTCAACACATTTTCCCTACAAACAAACACTACACAAAGTGTTGCACAACCATTTCTCTACAAACAACACCATCTTCAAGTCAAAGTCTAAGGTCCTCTTTTCTAAAGGTACTTTTATTCTTCTTCTCTTTTATTCTAGTCTTACTAGTATGCAATCCCCATCAATTGGGACATGACCAAATGACCACTTTACTACATTAAATTTGGTTAAGGTTAACTCCCTACATTTTAATCTCTACTTTAATTTCCTATACATTTCTTAATGTAATTGTTTAGCATAAATTTATAAATAAAACAATTCTCTTTTCTTCCCCTTTTTCTTTACATTATAATTGTTAGCACTGTTAATAAATTGAAGGACATTTAGGATTAGAACACCAATAGTAGCAAGACTCGCATAAGCGGGGCGGAGTGGGTGTTTAAGTACTTCCCACTTCGTCACCTAACCCCCGAACCCTTCTCTCCCGAATCTCTGGTTTTGTACATAAATTAGGCTATTTCTAGGTTTTTCTTATGTTCCTTTAAAAACATAGGTGGCGACTCTACAAAATAAAATCAATTAGACATCCTAGGATCCTTCCACCGCTCTAGCCAAGCCGTGGGCTCTCCCGGGGTATCTACATCAGCGTTTCTGCATGACTGGGTTAGACTGATCGTCGGCCTTGATGCTAGACAGTTTGTTGTAGAGGGAGCCTCGTATGATGACTTCATTCTGACATGCCTTAGGGGCCCACGCGCTGTGGTAGAGGAGAAACTGCGGGTGGTCATTCGGAGGTTCTGCAAGAAGGTGGCAAAGGGCATTCAGAAGTTGGCGGAGTACGGTGTTTCTCCTCCTTCTAGTCACGGTGATGACGGTATTCCGACTAGTAGGTGTCCTCCTCTGAGGAAGTGGACTCGGGGTAATGCTAGTGGATCAGCCTCTCAGATCTGCAGTTTGTTAGTTGTAGCACAGACAGTAGAATAGTATATCTTCATGGATGACTGTATAAACATTTATATTTTTGTCTAGAAGTATGTAGAGTAGCATGTAGCACGTAGATGGCATGTAAATAGCATGTAGATAGATGTAAATTGCATGTAGATAGTCTAGGAGCATTGCACAGGCTAAGGGTACCCTGGTTAGGTTCAAAAACTACTGCCTAAAGGAGATTTAGGGATTTTGACCTATGGGAGATGGGATGCAGGACCCAAGGGTGTCTTAAGTTGTAGGGTATATGGTGTAGGACCGAGTAAGTTAGGACATCACGGAGATGAGACAAAAGATATCATGTAAATTTAGTGGAGATCGAGCGTGCGGGTTTATAAACAACGTGTCATGATAGAAAATACTTTTGAAAACGTAATGACCTAATAAAGATGCCTCATAATTAATTATGGTACTTGTTGGGTATGCTTATTATAAACCACTCGTATTACCTAGATTTGATTGATCCCATAACCTAATTTTTTCTTTTGTGGACTTTAGGATATATTGTGAGAAGTGTTAAACTTCATTTTTAGAATAGTCCATTTTGATAGTATAGGCTTTAGATTTATAGGCTGAAAAATCCAAAGTCTGGAAAATCTAGTGGTCAAGACCTTGACCGTGAGAAGCTCTCCTTGACCGGAAAGAGGCTCACCTCAACCGTGGCAGATCTGTCGACCGTGAAAGACCATCTGACCGTGGATCATTCGACGGTGAAGTCTCGACCGCAAGTATAGAAGGTACTCAAGAATCCAAGTGTTCAAACTTAACCATGGTCAAACCATAGTTAGTTTAGAACGTTTCAGAACTCAACTTGGACCCCAAGTAATTCAAATTTGAATCTATAGGGACCACCTTCATTCTGCAACAACAGGATAACTTAGAATGAGCTCCAATCAGAATTCAACAGCTCATTGTCCAAACTTGGAGCCTAAGAAATTCTAACAGCTAGTTTCTTCTCAATTGACTATAAATAGGCATCACTTTCTTCATTGAAAAAAAAAACTGAGATTCAAAGAGAGAAATTGTTGTTGAAATACTTGGTGATTGAAGATCATATTCAAGATTTTCAGAATCCTTTGAATCTTCAAAGAACTCACCTTCAAACCTTCAAAGCTCTCCAGCAACATTCAAGTCATCTCAAGCCTTGTAACACTCAAGATTCATTAGGCTTTACAATCACTTAGATTTTAAAGAGCTTCTGATTCTTAAACACACACTCACCCCAATTGATCAATCACATAGATTGAATCAAAAGGGATACACTGGTCTAAGTCTAGGATTTATTCTTCATAGAAACTAGGTGTTGATTCAAAGCTTCATCTCTGTAATCTGTACACTCAAGAATCAATATATACCTCCATTCAAAATCCAAGACTGACCATCTTGGTAAAGGACGTAGATCTTTTAACAGATCGAACCTTTCCAAATACTTGTGTCATTTTACTTTCTGCAAATTTACTTTCAAGTATTGTTCATCTAGCTCTTTATTGTTCATATTAATCTTGTTTGTCGTTTAGTGTTTGATCTTTCAGATTTAAGAACTGTTGTGAATTGTGTTTGTTTGTTCTCCACATTGCCTAAGTTAAAATCTGACTAACTTATCATTTGCCAAAACTTCTAAGACAACAACTTTCAAAATCTCAAGCTCTTGACCGCATTTCTCTTGACCGCACTTACCTTGACCGGACTCACTTGACCGCAACCTGGTTGACCGTGAGTGCTGGTGTTCCTTAGAGATTTTTGTCAAAAACAACCTTACTTCATTTCTATCGAAAACTTCCGCTGTGCATATTACACCTTGACCGTGTGGTTTTTACTTGACCGCAAATTCAAAATTGTAAGCACTTGGTTGAATTTTGAAAAAGGGTTGAAATTTTAAGTAGGCTATTCACCCCCTCCCCCTCTAGCCTCCTTTCTCATACCCTTGTTGTGTCTTTGGGACCAACAAGTGGTATCAGAGCAAACACTTTTATAAAACTTCTGTTTTTCAAGCTGTTAAGCTTGGGTGCCGATTCAAAATGGCAAGTCAGAAAACTATGGCAACTGTTAACTTCACTCACGTTCCAGCGTTCGACGAAGATAACTTTGACGTATGGAAGCACAGCATTCTAACTCAGTTCTACTCCATGGACGAGCAACTTGGTGATTGTCTTACCATTGGACCATACTTCCCAATGAAAGCTAATCCGAATCCAGAAACCAATGCAGACATACCATCAATCAAGAAACCAAAAGCTGAATGGACCGATGAAGATAAAAGACTGGTTGGAATGGATGTGAAAGCAAAAAGCATACTTTTAAGTACCTTGAGTACGTCACAGCGTCGACAGATCATGGAATGTTCTACTGCAAAAGAACTTTGGGATGCAATTGAAGATTACATCGAAGGAGATCAAGCTTGTAAGGAAAGCAAAAAGTTTGCAATTCAAAGAAGATTCAACAACTTTGCTAAGATCCCCGGTAAATCACTTAGAGCCACTTATGATCGTTATTGTGAGATCGTGAGTACTTACACCGCACTCGGAAAGAAGCTTACCAAGAAAGAAATCAATGTTAATTTTCTTGCCGCTCTTGGTTCTCAATATCTCCACAAAGGAAACACTCTTGAAGATACCAAGCTACTAGATGATATGTCTCTCAGAAGCCTCTATGCCAACCTCAAGGTTTTTGATATCAAGCTCCATAACATTGAAGAAATGGAAGGAAAAACTAAGAATTTATCATTGGTCGCTCAAAAGGAAGAAGTGATTGAGGAAGAAGATCCAAAAATCTCCACATCTGATTTATTAGATATGGACGATGATGACTTTGATATGTTCGTGAAAAGATTTCAAAAATTCAGAAAATCAGCAAGGCCCGGATCATCCAGCAAAGCTCCAGCAAGGTTCTCAAGGAGCAGATCAACAAGTAAGAAAGAGTACTCCAACTTCTCAAAGAAGAAAGAGGATCTCGTTTGTCTTAATTGCAGGAAACCCGGTCATTTCGCATCAGAATGCCCAATTCCCAAGTATGAGTATATGAAGAAGAAAAGCAACTTCACTCCAAGATACTCAAAGCAAAAGGGGATGGTTGCTGAAGAGGACTCTACCACAAAAGAGTTAGCTACCTGGATAGAGTCAAATTCTGATGAAAGTGATGAGGATTCTGAAGAAGGTCACATTTGTTTGTTCGTTCATTCCGATGATGAGGATGATAATGAAAATCTTCGCTCACCAAATGCAAAACCTAAACGGATAAGCTATACGGCTGATGAACTTGCTGAAAAGGGATTCCTAACCCCAGTTCAAAGGAATGGTGATCTTCTATTTTCAAGATGTGATGTGAGTGCAGCAAAGAAGGCTCTACTAAACCCCAAAATGAAGGAAGTTCTATTTACCACTCCTCAAGTCAAGTTTGACATTTCCCCCGATGAACAAGAAAAGATGTTTGCAAAAGCTGAACAGGTAATTAGTAAATTCTCTGGTATGAAGGAAGCTTTAGCACTTTCAACTGATGAAATTTCCCAGCTTAAGATGGAGAAATCTCTACTAATATCTGAGCTCACCCTCCTTAAGGAGCAGATCAAGAGCATGACTCCTTTTACTGAACGAAACCGTTTCTTAGAAGAACAAAATGCCATATTTAAGGTTAAAAACGAAGAATTGGTTGCTGAGATAAACGACCTGAAAAGGATCACTAATGAGTGGACCAATTCTCGTGTCACTATGGAACAAATCTTAGAATCCCAAAAGTCTAGTGGTGATAAGGAAGGCTTGGGATTCCAAACTAGTGACAACTTTAAATGTGCATCTTGTTGTGAAAGAGATGAGAAATTTACCAAGCAAACTTTGGAAGGGTCAAAAGCTAAACATCAAGAATCTAAGGGTAAAAGACAAGAACCAAAGAACAAACTAGAGTTCCACTATGTCTACCCTAAGTATCAAACTGGCAAGGCTTCAAAGTTGAAAGAAAAAGTCATGGAAGATTCTACCACAGAGGAATACTCTGGTAAGGTACTTGGACACGACCGCGAATCAACCTCAAGACCCGGTCGAGTAGCCTTCAGCGGCATGTCGACCACAAACAAGGGTCATGCGGTCAAGTTCAAGAAATTGAACTTTGTTCAGGAGCGATTTTCCATACCAGTTAACGATGTTGTGCTCAAGACCACAACGAAGTTTGTTAACCCTCAGTTGGGTGGCTTCCACCATTGTTCTGTGTGTGATGGTTATGGTCACAAGGCTGCTGAATGTCTTTTGAGATTCACACCTAATCCCAGAAAGAGTAACCCTCCTTCTGTGAGGCAAGTGTGGGTTGTCAAAAGTTGCTAACCCTTTGGACCCAAAAGAATAAAAAGGGGACCTTGTTCTTAAATGTTTATTTTATAGGTCCTCTGCTTAATGGCTAGACACTCCAAGGATAAATCAAGCTTATGGTATCTCGATAGTGGCTGCTCAAGGCACATGACCGAAGATATCAATTTATTGGAAGATGTCCGTGAAGAAAAGGGGCCATCAGTAACCTTCGGAGATAATAACAAAGGAAAGACTGTAGGATATGGAGTCATCCGAAAAGGAAAAATCACCATCCAAAAAGTCTCTCTAGTTATTGGTCTACAACACAATTTACTCTCAATATCTCAGTTCTGCGACAAAGGATTGCAATGCCACTTCACCTCAAATTTCTGTCTCATCAAAGATGGCATATCCGGCGTCACTTTGCTCAAAGGGATTTGTAAGAAAAATGTTTATGTTGTTGATTTTAATTCATCTTGCATTTCTTCTAATCTTTGTTTTGTAGCAAAGAATGTTAGTGAGAATAGTTGGCTGTGGCACAAAAGACTAAGTCACTTAAACTTCAAGTATCTCTCCAAGATTAGTAGAGAGAATCTAGTTTGTGGTCTACCCAAAGTAGCTGATCACCACGATGAGAAGTGCACAGCATGTCAACTAGGCAAACAACCAAAGGAGTCTTTCTCCAGCAAGACGACACCTTCAACTTCAAGATGTTTGCAGCTGCTACATATGGATTTGTTTGGACCTGTTACTACCGCAGGTATTAGTGGAAATAGATATACCTTAGTTGTGGTAGACGATTATTCAAGATATACGTGGGTTGAAATGATGATCTCAAAGGATGATTGCTATGAAATTTTAACCGCACTCTTTAGACAGCTCCAAACACAAAAGGAAGATGACATCGTTAGTGTTTGATCCGAAAACGGTACAGAATTCAAGAACAACGGTGTAGCTCAGTACTGTGATGACCATGGTATTAACCACAACTTCTCTGCTGCTGGAGTTCCTCAACAAAATGGTGTTGTGGAAAGGAAGAACAGAACGTTGATAGAGGTTGGAAAGACCATGATTGCAGAAGCAAAGCTACCACAATACTTTTGGGCTGAAGCCGTCAACACATCATGCTTCACTCAAAATAGATCCCTCATCAACAAGACCTACAACAAAACTCCTTATGAACTTTGGAGAGGAAGAACCCCCAACATAGCATACTTCATGATATTTGGATGCAAATGCTTCATACTCTACAACGGTAAAGAACATCGAGGTAAATTTGCTCCCAAGGCCGATGAAGGTATATTTATTGGGTATGCTAAACACTCAAAATCTTTTCGTGTATTTAATAAAACCACTCTTACGATAGTTGAAACTGTCCACGTTACTTTTGTTGAACATTCTCTCCTTGAGCCACATATGGCTCCAAATGTTGCTGATGATTTTGTCGAGCTTAATGAGACAGGTACAAATCAACCACAAAATCAATCAACTCAAAGAAATCCATCTACCTTAACTGCACCTCCATCTACCTCTCATGAAGCACCAGAAGCTACCACATCTGCTGCTACCTCAAATGGAGTTGAAGTTGAAACACCCATCAATGTGGAAGAACCTATCCCTCAAATTACTTATGATTGTGATGGCACAAATGATGTACCACTAGAAGATTTACAACCACCATCCACTCAACCAGATATACCTCAAGAAGTTCGTGAGGTTAGAGATCACCCAATTCAGAATATCATTGGTGATTTGCATTCTGGTGTTCGAACAAGAAGATCAAACTATGATGCACTTACCGCATTTATATCTCAAGTTGAACCCAAGAAAGTTGATGAAGCACTCCAAGACTCAAGTTGGGTTGTTGCTATGTAAGAAGAGCTCAACTAATTTGAAAGATGCAAAGTTTGGACCTTAGTTCCAAAGCCACAAGATCAAGGAGTGATTGGTACAAAGTGGGTGTTCCGAAACAAGATGGATGAGAATGGAAGCATCACAAGGAACAAAGCTAGGTTAGTTGCACAAGGATACAGACAAGAAGAAGGCATTGATTATGATGAAACTTTTGCCCCCGTTGCAAGACTTGAAGCTATAAGGATATTTTTAGCTTATGCCTCTTTCAAAAGATTCAAGTTATATCAAATGGATGTGAAGAGTGCATTCCTCAACGGTGAACTTCAAGAAACAGTCTTTTTTGCTCAACCGCCCGGATTTAAAGACCCCAAATTTCCAAATCATGTCTACAAACTCCGTAAAGCTTTATATGGACTCAAACAAGCTCTACGTGCATGGTATGATACTCTATCTAAATTTCTCTTAGAGAAAGGCTTCAAGCGTGGTAAGATCGACACAACTCTATTCATTTCTAAATATCATGATCATACTTTATTAGTTCAAATATATGTAGATGATATTATTTTTGGTTCTACTAATGAATTGTTGTGTAAGCGATTTGAGAAGCTAATGAAAAGCAAATTTGAGATGAGCATGATGGGAGAATTAACATTCTTCCTTGGGATTCAAATTAAATAATGTGCTGAAGGCATCTTCCTCAATCAAGCAAAGTACACAAAGGACCTTATTAAGAAATTTGGACTTGAAAATGCAAAGGCATATGACACTCTTATGGCTGCTAGTAACAAGTTAGATAAAGACTTGAAAGGTAAAAAGGTTGATCAAACCTTATACCGAGGCATGATTGGTTCTCTTCTTTACATAACTGCTAGTAGGCCAGATATCATGTTTAGTGTTTGTGTTTGTGCTCGTTATCAAGCGGATCCTAGAGAAGCACATCTTATTGCTGTTAAACGTATTATTCGATATCTATCTGGGTCTATTAACCTTGGACTTTGGTACTCCAAAGATTCAAATTTTGATCTTATAGGTTACTCAAATGCAGATTATGCAGCATGTACAATAGACAGGAAAAGCACAAGTGGAACTTGTCATTTCCTTGGAAATCGACTCGTTTCATGGGCAAGCAAGAAACAAGCCTCAGTCTCTGTATCTACCACAGAAGCTGAATATATAGCTGCTGGAAGCTTCTGCTGCCAAGTGCTCTGGATGAAGCAACAATTGGTTGACTACGGAATCAACGAAGAAAATTGTCCAATCTATTGTGACAATACATCTACCATTGTTGTCTCCAACAACCCTGTCATGCATTCAAAAACCAAACACATTGATATCAAGTACCACTTTCTCAAGGATCATGTGGAAAAAAGTAATATCCATCTAGAGTATGTGAGTACTGACAATCAAATTACAGATATTCTCACCAAGGCTCTTGATTTGAAGAGATTTAGGTATCTTAGAGGAGAAATGGGCATGCTAGAGCTTTAATTACTTGTCCATATATCTTGATTGTGCTAATGTCTTGTGTTTTATCTAATTCCAAAACCAAGCAGGTATCAACGGTCGATGACATCTCACCGGTCAAGTAACCACGGTCGAAGCTTCAAAATCTATCAAGTGTACCGACCGCACCTTGTTGACCGCATAATGTGTCGACCGCATGAAACAAGTAAAATTTGTTTAAGGCTTTAAAGAAGCCTACCGCATGGGAAAATGATGACAATGGTTCACTGCTTTATAGAAGCATCTCTTAACCAAGGTACCCTCCTGACCGCATAAGGTCACGGTCAAGCACCTGACCGCAAAAAGCTAGGTGACCAGGTAAGTGTTTCTAACTTAACAAATTTTTAGGATCATCTTAGTCATCCAAAGGGGCAATTCTATAATTTCCTCTTTTCCCTCATCTTTATTTAATTCAAATCATTTGCAATTAATTTTATTCCCTTATTTATGTCCGCCGTCATTATCCATGCATTTATGGTGAAAGGACATTACTGGTCAAATCCCTGAGTTTTTACAGAGTTAACCTCCCACTTCTCTTACACAAACCGTTCCACTTCCCTTCAACTCCACCTCTCTGCAACAACTTTTTCTGAAACCCCTCTCCACTCTCTACTTTCTCTCTCTATACTCTGTCTCTCTCTACTTCTCTCTACAAAACCCAGTTCCTCTCTCTCTCTCGTTTCTTAATATTTTCTTCTATAAGTGGCACCAAAATCAACTCAACCAACAAAATCATCCAAGAAATCACAAGAACTACCCTCTGAAGACACAATGGTATGATTTCTTGACCCAAAACTCATCATTTTTTTCAATTTTCATTTCTCAGTTTTGGCGGATTTAAAACCCTTGGTATTCATGTTCGATTCTCTCTGTTTCTGGGTTAAATTCTCGTTTTTTTACTAGTTATTCTTGTTACGAGCTCAACATAATGTTTAGATTCATATTCTAGTTGTTAAATCTCTCTATGCCATGAATTTTTCAAAGCTTTTAGTTCATATTTTTGATTTTTTTTTGCCCTTTCGAATTCTGAGATTGTTATGTTCCTAACAGTGAAATTAATGCTATAATGTTGCTTAATCGGTTATTATGCTCATGTGTATGTAATTTTTATGGATTTTCATGCTCAGAATCGTTTTCTGGGTTTTCGCCATGAATAGTGTTCTTGGTGTTCTAATGATGTTCCTCATGTTCTTGATATAGTCATTTTTTGATTCTCATTCTTGGCTACACATAGTGTTTTGGTGTTTGTGTGTGTTTTTAGAAATTTCATTGAATATTTCTAAGTATTTTCTTGTCTACCGTCGTCTCTGTCTACCTTGTGCCTGTCGACCGCACCATCTTGATTCTTCGACCGTACAATGGGCGACCGCACCAGTGTTGCTAACTTCTCAATTCTTTTTAGGAAGAACAATCATTCATTCCTGGGTGCGTTATAGATTACGAAGATCTTCAAAAAGATGCTATTGGGAGACACTTGATCAAAAGGATGAAGAAATCTGACATTCTCCATTATTTTACCTTGAACTAATCTGATCATTACCTTGCCGCAGTTGGAGAATTCTATTCTACCGCTAAAGAAGTCAAAGGGAGAGATGAACAAAACAACTCTCTTAACTGGATTGCTGCTGAAGTATATGGTCATAAGATAGAAATTGACTACACTGATATTGCCTCCACCCTTGGTCTTGACATTGACAATGAGGCTCCTATCTCCCTATCTGATGATGAGTATGATGGATTGGCAACAAGACTAATTGGATCTACTGATGTTTGCAAGCCCTACCCCAAGACATTTCCTGAGGTAATGTACTATATTGGTCATCTGGTTGGCCACGGTCTTCTGTGTAAAAGTGGCAACCATGGCAACTTCAATTCTACTCAATGGAAGCTCTCAACTGCAATCTACCTGGGCAGAAAGGTGAACTGGCCCAAGATTCTGTATGGACTGTTGTTAGACCACATCAACGATTACAAGAAGCAGCTATATGATCAAGCACCTACCAAGTACAAGAAAAACTCCAGATTCCTTTCCCTCCTGTTCAAATTCATTCCTGAACTTTGAAGGGAAATCAACAAGGATAAAGATGCCAAGGTGCCTATCTCTCTATCCAAGGTCTTTGACATCAAGACCATGAGATCTACCTACCGCAACTGGTTTAGTGATGATCAATATCAAGAATACCGGAATCGTGAACCGGTACACAAGAGAGAAAAATACATCCCTCCAAACTACACCAAGGCTGCCAGAATAGCCTTAGGGATCGATGCTCCTGGAAGATCGTCATCTGCTCATGATGATGATGAAGAGATTAAAGAAGCTGAGGAAGAACTTGAAACTAGAAGTATAGTCAAAGGTAAAGGAATTGCTAGTGCATCGACCGCTCCTCCCAAAACCAAACCTTTGACCGGAATTGTTATCAAAGAACCCTCAACTGTTAAGTCTCCTTCCAAAATCATTCCTACCATTCCAGTTAAAGCCAAGTCAACCACACCACTCTCAAAATCCACGGTCTCCAAACCAACCGTGTCCTCTCCGACCGTTCCATTCAAATCCTTCAAAACAAAGTCTTCTGCACTCCCCGCTTCGTCTCAAGAGGAGAAATCCAAGAAAAGGGATCTTTCTCTAATTCCCATCCAAGCCGCAAAGAAATCTAAGGTATCTCGACCTCCTCCTTTGACCGCCTCTCCAGTATTCACTCCATCCGGTTCACCCATGCAAAGTGACCGTGATGAGGATGCCGATGTCCCTCCTACTCAACCGCAAAGACATCAAGCAAAGCATACTCTTGAATTAGTAGATGAACCAGATGATGTGGAGTTGGTAGAATCTAGTGATGAATCTGGAAAACAAGGTGTTGAAGCAGGTGTTGCTGAAAATGTTGAGAAGACTGTGAATGTACAAAGTCCTGATTTTAGTGATGAAAATGATCAAGTCCCTCCTGTTGAAGCAACCTCCACTGATGTTGAGTTTCAGGGTCACAGTCAAGATGGCGATCGTGTACCCAGTGATCATGATGATGATGCGTTGGATAAGACTCTTGCTCCCTCTCCTAGAACAACTCAGGCCAGGACCGCTTCTGATAGCTCGGTCGATCCAATGGCTCACCTTATGACCGCCATTGAGTTCTTGACTCAAATCAACTTGGATACTCAAGGTGAGGTTGCCAAACTTTCTGCAAACCAGGTTAAGTTGCAAAATGAAGTTGATATGATCAAGGCCTCCATTGTTGAGACCATTAAGGGGGAGAGTCAAAATATAACAAAGGCGATTCTCGAAAGTCTAGCTACCGTGAATTCAAATCTCTCAACGACCGCATCCACCTCAACCATCTCTCTTTCTCGTTCTGACCTCAAAGAAGAGCTTAAGTCATAATCTAATACCATTGACCGTTCTGTGGTCAAGATTGTTGATAAAGCTAGCAAGGAAATATCAAAGGTGATGTCAAGCAACAAGAATTTCTTATTTAAGAAGATGGATAAAGTGAAGACCTCTCTTAAAGCAGAAATCAACGCCTGTATTTCTGTAGGGTTGCTCTCGGTCGCTGATAAGTTCGTGCCAAAGATAGAAGCTATGAGACAAGCTATGCAAGTCCATACTCAAAGGCTAGAAGTCCAAACTTCCAAGATTGATAGGGTTTATGAAATTTCTAACACCAATGTGCAGGAAGTGATCAACAAGATCTCAACCCTTCAATTGACAGTGGACAACATTGCTGGATCTCAAGGCTCCTCCTCTCAAAATCAAGAGACTGGACATGGAAACAGGATAGCAAGGGTAGATGAAGATGAAGGTGAAGATAGCTTTGAATTTCCAACCGTGAACAACTCAGACTTTCCCGAAGTCAATGACCTCAAGGACCCCATCATCATTCCTGGAGTTGGCCTCTCAAAGAAATTTTGCCACTTTGAAGGAGATCCATACTTTGATTAACCGCACCATTTGATATGACCGTGTGTGGTCTTTGAAACATTTGTTAATGTTTGTCCCAAAACAAATTTTATTTTCTGTTTGTTTTATGGTTTGTAAAACTTTAATCACCTCTTTTGATTTGCACTCCCTATACTTGAATGGATATTTTTGTGGAGTGCCTTTGAATGTTTGTTTGATGCATTTGCTTTCTTATTGTTATTTCTCTCAAAAATGCACTTAAACCTTATATTTCTATTTTGCTAGGATTAGAATTTTATTTTATCTTTTTAGGCTGATAGAAATTTATGACATTGGCTTAGAGTGTGCAATGACTTGGGGCATGATATTTAATAAAATAATATTTCTTGAAAACATGCTATTACCAAGTACAATGAATTAGCCTTTGTTATAGTAGGTAATGGTCTCAATCAAATAGGGGGAGATTGTTGGGTATGCTTATTATAAACCACTCCTATTACCTAGATTTGATTGATCCCATAACCTAATTTTATCTTTTGTGGACTTTAGGATATATTGTGAGAAGTGTTAAACTTCATTTTTAGAATAGTCCATTTTGATAGTATAGGCTTTAGATTGATAGGCTGAAAACTCCTAAGTCTGGAAAATCTAGGGGTCAAGACCTTGACCGTGAGAAGCTCTCCTTGACCGGAAAGAGGCTCACCTCAACCGTGGCAGATCTGTCGACCGTGAAAGACCATCTGACCGTGGATCATTCGACCGTGAAGTCTCGACGACAAGTATAGAAGGTACTCAAGAATCCAAGTGTTCAAACTTAACCATGGTCAAACCATAATTAGTTTAGAACGTTGCAGAACTCAACTTGGACCCCAAGTAATTCAAATTTGAATCTGTAGGGACCACCTTCATTCTGCAACAACAGGATAACTCAAAATGAGCTCCAATCAGAATTCAACAGCTCATTGTCCAAACTTGGAGCCCAAGAAATTCTAACAGCTAGTTTCTTCTCAATTGACTATAAATAGTCATCACTTTCTTCATTAAAAAAAAAACTGAGATTCAAAGAGAGAAATTGATGTTGAAATACTTGGTGATTGAAGATCATACTCAAGATTTCCAGAATCCTTTGAATCTTCAAAGAACTCACCTTCAAACCTTCAAATCTCTCCAGCAACATTCAAGTCATCTCAAGCCTTGTAACACTCAAGATTCATTAGGCTCTACAATCACTTAGATTTTAAAGAGCTTCTGATTCTTACACACACACTCACCCCAATTGATCAATCACATAGATTGAATCAAAAGGGATACACTGGTCTAAGTCTAGGATTTATTCTTCATAGAAAGTAGGTGTTGATTCAAAGCTTCATCTCTGTAATCTGTACACTCAAGAATCAATATATACCTCCATTCAAAATCCAAGACTGACCATCTTGGTAAAGGACGTAGATCTTTTAACAGATCGAACCTTTCCAAATACTTGTGTCATTTTACTTTCTGCAAATTTACTTTCAAGTATTGTTCATCTTGCTCTTTATTGTTCACATTAATCTTGTTTGTCGTTTAGTGTTTGATCTTTCAGATTTAAGAACTGTTGTGAATTGTGTTTGTTTGTTCTCCACATTGCCTAAGTTAAAATATGACTAACTTATCATTTGCCAAAACTTCTAAGACAACAACTTTCAAAATCTCAATCTCTTGACCGCATTTCTCTTAACCGCACTTACCTTGACCGGACTCACTTGACCGCAACCTGGTTGACCGTGAGTGCTGGTGTTCCTTAGAGATTTTTGTCAAAAACAACCTTACCTCATTTCTATCGAAAACTTCCGCTGTGCATATTACACCTTGACCGTGTGGTTTTTACTTGACCGCAAATTCAAGATTGTAAGTACTTGGTTGAATTTTGAAAAAGGGTTGAAATATTAAGTAGGCTATTCACCCCCCCCCCCTCTAGCCTCCTTTCTCATACCCTTGTTGTGTCTTTGGGACCAACAATACTAATTAATTCATGTACTTGTCCTTCATTGAGTTTGTTGATTATGGTAGTCCTTCGGGTGAGCACGATTTTGTCGGGTCGCCGGTGATCTCTAAGTTGCCATGCAATTGACCTAATTTCTTTTGGGGAAGCCCCAGTTTGATGGGGGGATCTTGAAAGAAGTCAACCATGTTGAGCATCGATGGAGAGAGATGACTTTCTACGGGGAATGATCTTGTTGGAGCATCAGTAGTCGGTCCAATTCCGTTGGGGCAGACCCAGTTTGGTGAGGGCATAAGGTGGGGGATTCTACCTCCTTTTAGACGCACCCTGTTTTTTCTCTAGACCGCCCTTGCGGGTTGTCAATCTAGGTGGGTATATTCTTTTTGCATCGTATTTTTTTTTTTTTAATTTCAGTTGACTCGAAATAAAGTAAAAAAGACAGAAATGTACGGACGACTTGCAAGAGCCTTTTCGATATGGTGAGAAAAGAGAGAGAGAGAGAAACGAGAGAGGAAATTCTCGCATTTTGACTCTTTGGACAGCTTAGTGTATATATGTACAAAAGGAAGGAAGCCCCTACTTAACAGAAATGAAGTGTTTAGCTCTTTCCTAGATTTTAGAACAGAAGACTTGTCGAGACATTTGAAAATTGTTTTATTCAGAATTGTCTTTTGATTGCTCGAGAATGGACCTCGTTGATTAGTTACGTATCTTATGGTTACGCTTTAGACAAGTTGTCTCGAAATAATAAACACGTTGATTAATTGAGAAAAAGAATAGAAATTGTGGTGTATGGGGAAGAGAGAAAAGAATGAAAGTTGGCTCGAGGTGGGTTGTGTATATTTTGTGGACCAGACCAAGAGGTTTCCTACGTTCCTCTCGGTGTGAGAGGCTCAGGTCCGCGTAGTTTGAGGATGACCCTGTTGATAATGATACCGGGCTTGAGTAGTGGTTGCTCCATTGCAGGTTTTTGCTTTGGACCGCTTCGTTTGTAGTTGTTCCTTCGGACTGCTGCCGTCGAGTTGAGTTGAAATCCTTTGAAAAGAAAGAAAAATAGAAAATAAGAAGTGAAAAGAAAGTGGGACTTTTACTTTCTATGATGATAGCCCCTTCTATTTTTCTTTGCTTTGATTTATTCTTTTGTGCACACCCTTATTTTTGCCTAGGTCGCCCTTGCGAGTTTTTAACCTAGTGGGCTTCTTTTTTGTGCAATTGCTCTAACTTTTTCTTAGGACGCCCGTTGAGGGTTTCGACCGAGCAAGCTTTTTTTTTTTATTATTATATATATACATATGAAACGTTGGGCGAGATGAGCCCTTAGTTCGCTTTCGTCTTTGGGAGGGAGAACTCGTGGAGGGGGTTTGAATAGCCCCTTGCATTTCGATGACATCTTCGAGGAGGATAGATAACCCCAGTATATCGCCATGTCGGGAACAGGCAGCGTTTGTGATTGTGCGGGTGCTTCTTCGATGGTGAGCAGCTCCGCAGTCATCGTCTTCTTCATGGGAAGATGGAAGTGTATATGGGGAGTATTTAGTGGGTGTACACGAAGGAAATATATGGAGGGTGCACACAGTGGGTGTACACGAGGGGTATATATATGGAGGGTGCACACAGTGGGTGTACACAAGGAGAGTATATATAGTGGATGCGCACAGTGGGTGTACACGAGGGGTATATATATGGAGGGTGCACACAGTGGGTGTACACAAGGAGAGTATATATAGTAGTTGCACACAGTGGGTGTACACAAGGAGAATATATATATAGAGGGTGCACACAGTGGGTGTACACGAGGAGGGTATATATAGAGGGTAGGTTTAGAGAGTATATATAGAAACAAGAAAACGATTCGATTGATCAAAGCGTTTGTTATTTTGAGACCAATTGTTTATTTAATTATGTATGATGGTTTGTGGGTCCATTTACCTTTTAATGAATCTTTATTAATGAGTATGTTAGTGATTAATTCATCATATAAAGATATAGCAATCAATTGACAATTGAGATTAATACAATTTTCATGGAATTGATTTATGCATGCAAGATTATGTCTCAAGTCTAGAGAGAAAAGAAATAAAGACGCTTTTATTATTGAAACTAAACGACTAGTCCAAGGTGGACTTTAACAATCTAACTAGGGTCGTAAGTGGACTTTTGCTAGTAAAATAAAAGACTAATGTCCGAGGTGGACTTTGACTAAAAGACTCTCTAGAACCTACGAAGACTGAAAGACTTTTATTTTTTTATTCTATTTTTTTAAGGAGGTAGCCCCGGTGTAGTTTCTTCCTTGCTTAGACCTTGCTCACGCCCATGTACTCCCTTTGAGGACGAGGGTCCCATCATCGATTAGATCTTGGATCTTGTTCTTCAAGGTGAGGCAATTTCTGGTGTTGTGACCAATTACGTTGTGATATCTGCAGAACTTGGAGTAATCTGCATTCTTCCCCACATGTTGTGGTTTTTAGTCTTCTAAAGGGGTTAGCTTGCCCGATCTGATGAGACCTTCATAGAATTCAGCTAAAGACATCCCATAATCATCGAACATGCGTTCATAGATCTTTTTTTCGTGGACCATCTTGGAGGGTGGTTTAGGTGCCAGTATTCCTTGCTGATGAGTGGTCATAGGAGACATCCTAAAGGGGGGAGTATGTGGTGGTGGCCCATAACTTTGAGGAACATATGGGTGTTGAAACTGAGCAGGAGGGAGAGTGCGGTTGAGGCACTCATAGATGCCATAAATGTCTAACCGGAGACTCTCCTTGGTGTCCTTTAGAGTCATGCACATTACTTTCTGAAAGCGGTCTGTTTGCTTGAGGAGAACAGTCTCAAAGAAGGCTTCTTGTTCATCGAGAGCGGTTCGGGAGAGGGTTGCTTGCTTATTGAGGATAGTCTCATAGTGGGCCGCTTTCTTGTTGGCGATAGCCTCGTAGTGGGCCACTTACCGGTTGAGAGCGGTGTTAAGATGGACTGTTTGCTCGTTGAGGAAGGTGTTGAAATGGGATGCTTGTTCATTGAGAACGCTGTTGGGTGGAGAGTTGTCTCTAGACCATGGGTGGCAGCTTCGGTTGAGACTTTGATGATTCCTTTGGCAAACATGATATAGGATTCTGTAATGGTTGCGGAGGAATTAAGTATTTGAATTAAGCTAGACTTATAATTAATGACAAGGCATCGTTTATAAAATCATTTTTTATGAAAAGACTCGATCTCCGTATTTTTTGAAATGTACTTTGAATGAAAAGGTTAAAAGTTTGACCGGGCCGGAGCTGCCTACGTTCCCCTTACCATGCGGGAGAGCTCCCACACAATAAGAGGCTCAGGTCACCGTAGTTCGGGTTAAGTAAGACAAGCGAGAGAGAGAGTGACCGCAAGAGGTCAGTGATTTTTAAAAATCATAAGTATTAGAAGATGACCGTAGAGGTCAAAAAAGAAAGAGAGATGACTCGGTCCTTGGTCAAGGTGACGGGTTTGACCTAGACAGTTCGAAATTTTGACTAGAGTTGATCTAAGGTAGACCCACGCAGCATGACGACATTAAAGATGATTTTAAGATAATCGCTTTGGTAAGTGTTCTTAGACTCGATCAAGGTGCATGGTTTAGACACGGACAAGGTTTAACCTCAACCGCTCGCAAGCGTACACAGTGAGTTAGATAACCCGGGTACCACAAAGATAAAGGCGACAGGATGACCTGAATCTGTGCACTCAGCGGATTATCCGGATTAGGGTGTGCAGTGTGACACAGACTAGTGGTAGTGTGCGATTTGATTACGATTTTTAGGAATGATGTGCAATGCATGAAGAGTTATACTAGCATAACAATTCATAGTAACAGTATCTAAGCATGAAATAAACATAATAGAGCAGATCTAGAACATTTAAGCATGTTATGAACACATAAACCTGCAGGAAATCGTTAGAACCAGTTTTACAGAAAAGGGGAGCCGTACGGCTAGAACACAGGCGGACGGGTCCAAAGAAGCCGTACGGATTGCAGTTATAGAAATGTAAGAATTTGCAGAAGTATAATTTTTTGAAGAAAAGGAGTGCGCGGGGCAGTTAGAACACACAAAATCATGAAGTAATGAAAGTTAGACCCCCTTAAGTTTTGAATAAGGTTTTTAAAAATAATAGTCCCCAGCAGAGTCGCCACTGTGAATACGTCTGATTGAAATTGAGAGTCGCCATGTTGTTTTATTTGTAGTTAAAACATTGAGAAAACCATTTACAAGAATAATAGGGTTCGGGGGTCAAGTTACAATAAGATAAGAATATTAAGGAGATCATTTCTATTGCCCGACGAATCGGTATTTCTATCATGATCAATGTGTGTGTGTGTGTTAGTGATTGAGACCGAATCAGAAGATTGCCTACGTTCTTCTCAACATGAGAAGCTCAGGTCAGCGTAGTTCATTGATAATTTGAATAGAGATGATGAAGCGGGATCATGCATAAAGAAGGAGGAGGAGAAAGAAACATGCAAAGATGATCAAATCATCTAAGCAACAATGATTAACCACTAACATGATCGGTGGGATTCATCGTTGTTCATCATCGGAGATGTATATTGATCATGGGAATATTAACCTAAAGATTAGGGTTTAGAAGTAGTTCCTAGATCTTATTAGGGTTTGATGAAACCCTAGATCATCATAGGCTATGTTATATGAACATAATAGGGATTAAAACCCTAGATCTAGTATGTTATGTAGAATAAGTCTTAGATCTAGCATAATAATAAGAACATCATGAAACAATATGAATGAACATGTGAACATGAAGATCGCTACCCTAAACATGGCATATATTATGAGTCTAGACTAAGAACATGAAGAACATATGAATATGGATGCGTAAACATAATGAAAACATACATAAAACAGATTTAGCCTAAGAACATAACAAGAACATAATAAGAAAAGTAAGGAGACTTACCTTGATCGGCAAGAACTAGGATTGAAGCTTCTTGATGATTCGAAGAGGCTTCGAGGGTGCCAGAAAGGCTTAAACTTGGAGTTTTCTCATCAGTTTTGACTCTGAAACTCGCAGAATGAATTGTGTGTTTGATTTGTGAAGCTGAGGCCCCTATTTATAGGAAAACGGAGTGGAATGGAGGAAGTGGCCGCACGGCCAGGTGCAAGCCGTACGGTGGGTGATGAGCCGTACGGTTGTGACTTTTTGGATTTCGTGCTGATCAAGATCTCAGCGAATCCTTATCAGTTTATTCTCGGGATTTGGTCGATATCTTGATGGAATTCGATCTAGAACTAATTTCGTCCATCTAGAACTCTGGAAAGCTATCGGATAAGTCCCTGTCAGGTTATAATTGCCTAAAATGTCCTTGGAGGCTCCTAAAGGTCTAGGAATTCCTTTATCTTCAGATCGGGTACTAACAAATGTGCAGTCGAGGGTTTCTCAGATTCGAACTATTCAGGAGATGTTGATACAAGAAGATCGATGACCGGATATGTGTTCACACTTGGTGGGTCAGTTTTAAGTTGGAAGGCTACATTGCAGGCGACAGTGACGTTGTCTACAACAGAAGCAGAATACATGGCATTGACAGCGATCTTGGGATACATCAGGATCAGGCTATTATTTATTGTGATAGTTTGAGCGCAATTTGTTTAGCCAAGGATCAAGTTCATCATGAGAGGACCAAGCACATTGATGTCAGATATCATTTCCTAAGAGATGAGAAACGGGTTGTCACGACCCGAAAACTAGGCTCTATTTTATTGGTAATAAATAATTATTATTTATTTATTTCTTATTTATTTATCTAAATTATTATTTATTTAATTATTTATGTGTGCATTTTATGTTTCATAATAATTATGCCTAGCATTTTATTTGGGTCATTTGTGCTGGTGTAGTATTGTTGGGTCTTAATTATTAGTGGGGAGCTGTTTATATTGGGTAGTGTAGGGGAGGGGCCCTAATTGTAATATTTCAAAATAATCCCCCCTACTCCCTCTCTTCTCCCTCACCTCCCTACTCTTTCACCTCACCTCTCATCATCCATCTCCAGCAAACTCTCTCTCTCTCCTTGTGGGTAAGTTTCTTTCTCTTTCCTTCTCTCTTAATTTTCTTCATCTTCTCCTTGTTACCTCTCATTTCTTAAAACATGAACCTTGTTTAGATCGTCGATAGGATCGCGTAGAACCAAAAAGAATTGAATTCCGTCAACTTTGAGATTTATCAAGTAAGTTGCTTTTCCCCCATTTTGATGCTAAAATGTTCATATCATGTTTATATGATGTTTGATGTGTTATATTTGAAGTTTGATTGAGTTTGGAATTTATTGGGAATTTATTTTGGGTTTTGATCAAAAAAATGGTGAAATCTTGAATGTTGGGATTTGATATTGATATTGGTTATTAAATGTTGTTGTATGAGTCCTTTTGGACTTACAAGTTGTTTTGGTACATTAGTAAACTAGTTGGAAGGTTGAAGTTTTGGTTGAAATGTGTTTTGGGTTGAAAATGGAAGAACCCAGTTTGTTCTTCCCGATTTCCGGCAGTCCAGAATATTGTGCGACCGCCCAAAAATGTCTGGGTGACCGCACATCTATCTGAAAGCTTTTGTTCTTGTTTTGAGGGATTTTGGGCGACCGCACAGTCCATATTGGGCGGCCGCACAGATCTCTGAAAGTTTACATTTGTTAATTGGTGCGATTGAAGAATGCGTTTTGGTCTAAGTCTTGGGTGTCCTTCTAGTCGACCTTAGTGAACATTGTAGTACACTCTAGTGATAGAATTGGGTCCTTTGTGATCAAGTTTGTGTTTGAAATTAATTAAGTGTTAATTGGGACCTTGGAACATTTTATTGAGGTATTGTTGGTTTGACTTATCTATGTGATGATCATTTGGTATAGGTTTGAGCATCTTGTGATGGGTTCGTGATTGTTCCAATCGGATTGATTTTGGATAAGACTTGGTCTAGGTTTTAGGTGATATCCTATAGTACCTAGAGGGTTGTTTTGGAACTCTAAAGTGTAGGGTTTAGTCCGGTTGTGATCACGTTCTAATAAGAGTAACCTTTTGGATGCGTTTGGGGTGTTTAGAATTGGTTCGTTATGGGCGGAGGTAAAGCGTGAATTGGCGATTGGGTACTTACGGTTTGATTAACCTTAAGGTGTATTCATTCTGATTTCCTACTTTGAAATTCCAGGTGTGATGAGATGGTTGAGTTCATAGTCCTAGTATATCTTTATGAGTAAATGTTTAGGGTCATTTTGGTAATAGTCATTGTGCCATTTGTGAGCGACCGTTTGGGTTGTGCTCTTTATGATTTACTTGTGGGTATCGTAATTAGGATGTATTTGATACGTGCCTTGTCTTGGAATCATCTTGTTTTAATGATCAATGTTGTTGTGCTCTTTATAAGAAATTCCGTTTATCGTTGTTGTGCTCTTCATGAGAAACTCTTGTTATCGTTGTTGTTAAACTCTTCATGAGTACCCGTTGCATCTTTATGGTGATTATTTGGTATGGTTCCCTACTTTGGAATCCTTAGTTGTTTACCGTGCTAGTATTTTATTTCTTAGCATGATTGAAAGTCCAGCTGGTTAAATTGTGTATCGAGTCAGGCAATGGATAATGCTATAATGGCACGAGCCAAGTCCAGTATAGCATCGTCCATTGGTCCTTCTGTCCTCATCCAGATTGGCCTTAGTTGGGATGAGCTAGCTCCGTTGTGGGTATTCTAGCTAATCGTTTTGGAGCATGACTTTGTGGCATGGCTCCCGCCCCTTGTGGCACTTTACATTGTTATTGGTTCCGGTACCGGGTTTCTCTTCAGCTTTCATGCTACTATGAAGATGGTTTGTTTGATTGATGAGTTGATTGGTCGCTTCTGACCGGGGATTTCCCTTCAGTTTTCATGCTATTATGAAGATGATGAATCGTTGGTTATTGAAGCTGCGCAGCGACCTTTATTTGGTTCGTTCAGTTGGGAAACCTTGGCTAATATCCTTTGTTATGTGTTTACTTTCCGCTGCTATCTGTTGATTGTTAATTGTTACATGCTATGTGATATTTATCATAGTTTATTGCTTATTACATTATAGCATGTCATGTAGTTGCATTAGTAACTTACTGAGATTTTATCTCACCCCGTTTATTTCCATCTTTGTTTTCCTTAACCCCCCCCCCCCCAGGAGGAAAAAAGGATTAGGATTCGCGGATCGAGGAGGACGTCGAGAGGATTGAGATTTTGGGGAAGGTTGTTATGGATCGGTTTACATTATTTAAATGTATAACCTTTTGGGGGATAGTTTTACCATTATTGACGTCATTAAGAATTATATATTTTATTCTTTTGGGCATAAGCTGTGGAGCTTATGTTAGATGTACTTTGTTGATTTAAACTTGGATTTGTAAAACCTTGTGTTATCATCTTTTGGGTTCAAATTGGAATTTTTTTTAACTTCTATATTTTAGAGTTTTGGTTTTAAGTCGACGTCCAGCTCGTGTATTCCGGACCCGCGGGTTCGGGGTCGCGACAGTTGGTATCAGAGCTATGGTTTAGCTCTATGTATAAGTATAGATGGATTAGTATGACCTAGGAGGGTAGTGTGTTCGGAGTGAGTAACAATTGTTGTTTTATGCAGGTACTTGTTTGAAATGGCTCGAAGGAGAAGTGGTGAAAGTAATACAGGTAATGAAAATCAGAATGAAACAAGGGATGAAGCCCGTGCAATGTTTCAGGGCATGTTTGAGGCGGCCATGAAGGCCATACATGATCAAGGTCCGAGGGTAGAACAAGCAGCACCACCCCGCTACGGATTGGAACAATTTCTGAAATTGAAACCGGTTGAGTTCAATGGGGAACCCGATGTAAGGAAGGCCGAGCTATGGATTGAGTCGATGGAGAAAATTTATGATGTCTTTGGTTGCACCGATGAAGACAAGGTCCGGTTTGCGGCTTATAAACTTGTGGGTGCCGCCGAGCATTGGTGGAAGGGTGTTAAAGCGAGTTGGGATGATACCCACACAGTGTATGCATGGGAATTGTTTGTGCGAAAGTTCAAGGAGCATTTCATTCCGGTAGAGGATCAAAACCGAAAGGAGATCGAGCTTCTCAACTTGGAGCAAGGTTTGTTGTCTATAGCTCAATACTCGGCTAAGTTCACAGAATTAGCCCGGTATTGTGACTATCTTGTGAGGACCGAAGAACAGAAGGCTATGAGATTCATCCGGGGTTTGAAGACTTCTATTCGGACTCAGCTTATAGCCCAGAGGATTGTGACATTTCAGGATGCGGTAGACCGGGCATACTTGATCGAGCAAGATATTGGGGAGCATAAGAGGAAGACCGAGGTTACAATTGCGGGTAAACAAGTAAGCCAAGCTAAATCTCAACCACATCACCGTTCAGATAACCGAGGTAATTTGGGAGCACCATCTCAGTTTAAGGAACAAACCGCGCTAGGGAATCCGGGTACTACTCCGGGGAAACAAGGGAAACAAGGTAGGTGGCTTTACACTTACTGTCAGAGGGAAGGCCATTTGGAGGATAAGTGTTGGAAGAAACAAGGAAAATGTATCAATTGTGGTCAACTGGGTCACTTCATAAAAGACTGTCCGAGGTTTAAGGTTCAATCATCAGGAATGGGAACCAGTACTTCACCGGGTCAGAAGAGAGATGCTTCGGGGAACCCTAAGGTATAGGACAGAGTAATTGCGACCAATCAGCACTCACCAGGTAACGGATAATTTCAGGAGGTATTATTTTGCGTCGTGAGAGCGAGCGCTTGCATTTTAGGATCATCGCTTTTATGTGTTTCTGTGCATTAGTTGCATTTATTTCTTCTGAGTCTTTGACTTATGTGTTGTAGGTGTCTACTCCTATGGAGGAGTTTAGGGTATCTGATGAAGTCTTGTGTGCTTATGATGTGCTTAAGTATGGTTATGTCTCACCTGCTAAATTAGCCATATGGCTATTGCAAGATTTTGATGTTACTATTGCTTTAATCTATTGTTGTAGGGATTGTTATATTCTCCATTCCTAATTTCTTAAAACTGTTTGAGACCGTTCCTTTGGGTAGAGTTATACCTATCTTTTCTTAATTGAAATCCGAGTATTTAGTTTCGGTCAATTTGTTGGGTGTATTTATCATTCATAAGATTTTCATTTTCTTCCGAATAGTACCTAGTGTTTGGGGAGGAGCTTGGGTTAAATTGGGTTGTTGTGATACAAGGTTGTAATGCTTATATTTAGATCAATATCCATATTGTATCGGTTGGGTTATAGAAGTTGAGGATTCAATGAGGATCTCTTGAGGAAAATTTTAGTCACTTTTAGTACATCTCCGTGAATGCATCGGAATTGATTAGTATGGAGAGGTGTACGATTTGTTATGGATGATGAGTTCGAGTATGACCATTAAAGGTGGTAAGCGTGTTCAGTTAGAAAGGACTAAGTACATTTTGGGAGAGTAATAATTTCTCAATCTATGTTAAAGGCATTTTGAAGTTTTGGGTAGATAGTGGTTCTAGGGTTCTAAATCCCTTCTTGGTGGCGTTTCCCGAATTGGATCAAGGGTATGTGAAGGAAGTTGATTATCAATACTTGGGCATAATTAAGGAATATCATGAATTGGTATTGGGTCAGTTGGAACGTCGCTAACTAATCGGTTTATTATGACGGTAGTACTATTGAGCCTAAGTATCATTGGGTTAATAAATGTATGCGTGAAAGACTAACTTGGGTCAGTTATTGAGGATTTGAGATTTGTTGATTTCCTTGGGTATATGAGCACATATTATTAACTAAAAAGGGAGTTAGAGGAAATCCCTTGAAGATAAAATTTAGATCATTTCGGACTATTGAGTATTCGTAATTATTTTAGGCTTTCAAGGATTGGAGTGTTATGACGATGACATTATGGCGTAAATTTAAGTGAACATTTTGTATTAAAATTTTGGGTTTACATTACACCTTTAGTTTAAGGTGCTACCTAGAGCGAGAGCACTATAATGGGAATCCTTAGAGATAGAGCCTTTGGTGAATATTATGAGGATGGAAAATTTCTTTAGCCTCTCATATCTTAAAAGCTAATTTAGCTCGAGATGGTAATGTTTTGGATTTCTGGGAAATAATACTAAGTATGCGATTTACAAATGGAAGTACCTTTGCGGTGTAGTTAAGGTTATGAATAAGGCGAGTTTGAGGTACCTCGAGGATTATGTGTGGAAATAATTTAAATTCTTCGATTTTGAGTACGGATTTTGATTAGTAATGAAGTTAATGATGGAATGATTCGGTTCGAGAGGTGGTGTTATCGTAAGCATTATTTAAGGTTACCTTGTAGTGGGTTAGATTGAACAATTGAGGAATTTGAGAAATGGCGGAACTATCGTATCCGTAGCTATTTGGTCTTTCGGGTAAGTCCCGTTAAAATTCGGGTCGAATTTTCTTTAAGGGGGAGTGAATGTCACGACCCGAAAACTAGGCTCTATTTTATTGGTAATAAATAATTATTATTTATTTATTTCTTATTTATTTATCTAAATTATTATTTATTTAATTATTTATGTGTGCATTTTATGTTTCATAATAATTATGCCTAGCATTTTATTTGGGTCATTTGTGCTGGTGTAGTATTATTGGGTCTTAATTATTAGTGGGGAGCTGTTTATATTGGGTAGTGTAGGGGAGGGGACCTAATTGTAATATTTCAAAATAATCCCCCTACTCCCTCTCTTCTCCCTCACCTCCCTACTCTTTCACCTCACCTCTCATCATCCATCTCCAGCAAACTCTCTCTCTCTCTCCTTGTGGTTAAGTTTCTTTCTCTTTCCTTCTCTCTTAATTTTCTTCATCTTCTCCTTGTTACCTCTCATTTCTTAAAACATGAACCTTGTTTAGATCGTCGATAGGATCGCGTAGAACCAAAAAGAATTGAATTCCGTCAACTTTGAGATTTATCAAGTAAGTTGCTTTTCCCCCATTTTGATGCTAAAATGTTCATATCATGTTTATATGATGTTTGATGTGTTATATTTGAAGTTTGATTGAGTTTGGAATTTATTGGGAATTTATTTTGGGTTTTGATCAAAAAATGGTGAAATCTTGAATGTTGGGATTTGATATTGATATTGGTTATTAAATGTTGTTGTATGAGTCCTTTTGGACTTACAAGTTGTTTTGGTACATTAGTAAACTAGTTGGAAGGTTGAAGTTTTGGTTAAAATGTGTTTTGGGTTGAAAATGGAAGAACCCAGTTTGTTCTTCCCGATTTCCGGCAGTCCAGAGTATTGTACGACCGCCCAAAATGTCTGGGCGACCGCACATCTATCTGAAAGCTTTTGTTCTTGTTTTGAGGGATTTTGGGCAACCGCACAGTCCATATTGGGCGGCCGCACAGATCTCTGAAAGTTTACATTTGTTAATTGGTGCGATTGAAGAATGCGTTTTGGTCTAAGTCTTGGGTGTCCTTCTAGTCGACCTTAGTGAACATTGTAGTACACTCTAGTGATAGAATTGGGTCCTTTGTGATCAAGTTTGTGTTTGAAATTAATTAAGTGTTAATTGGGACCTTGGAACATTTTATTGAGGTATTGTTGGTTTGACTTATCTTTGTGATGATCATTTGGTATAGGTTTGAGCATCTTGTGATGGGTTCGTGATTGTTCCAATCGGATTGATTTTGGATAAGACTTGGTCTAGGTTTTAGGTGATATCCTATAGTACCTAGAGGGTTGTTTTGGAACTCTAAAGTGTAGGGTTTAGTCCGGTTGTGATCACGTTCTAATAAGAGTAACCTTTTGGATGCGTTTGGGGTGTTTAGAATTGGTTCGTTATGGGCGGAGGTAAAGCGTGAATTGGCGATTGGGTACTTACGGTTTGATTAACCTTAAGGTGTATTCATTCTGATTTCCTACTTTGAAATTCCAGGTGTGATGAGATGGTTGAGTTCATAGTCCTAGTATATCTTTATGAGTAAATGTTTAGGGTCATTTTGGTAATAGTCATTGTGCCATTTGTGAGCGACCGTTTGGGTTGTGATCTTTATGATTTACTTGTGGGTATCGTAATTAGGATGTATTTGATACGTGCCTTGTCTTGGAATCATCTTGTTTTAATGATCAATGTTGTATTGCTCTTTATAAGAAATTCCGTTTATCGTTGCTGTGCTCTTCATGAGAAACTCTTGTTATCGTTGTTGTTAAACTCTTCATGAGTACCAGTTGCATCTTTATGGTGATTATTTGGTATGGTTCCCAACTTTGGAATCCTTAGTTGTTTACCGTGCTAGTATTTTATTTCTTAGCATGATTGAAAGTCCAGCTGGTTAAATTGTGTATCGAGTCAGGCAATGGATAATGCTATAATGGCACGAGCCAAGTCCAGTATAGCATCGCCCATTGGTCCTTCTGTCCTTATCCAGATTGGCCTTAGTTGGGATGAGCTAGCTCCGTTGTGGGCATTCTAGCTAATCGTTTTGGAGCATGACTTTGTGGCATGGCTCCCGCCCCTTGTGGCACTTTACATTGTTATTGGTTCCGGTACCGGGTTTCTCTTCAGCTTTCATGCTACTATGAAGATGGTTTGTTTGATTGATGAGTTGATTGGTCGCTTCTGACCGGGGATTTCCCTTCAGTTTTCATGCTATTATGAAGATGATGAATCGTTGGTTATTGAAGCTGCGCAGCGACCTTTATTTGGTTCGTTCAGTTGGGAAACCTTGGCTAATATCCTTTGTTATGTGTTTACTTTCCGCTGCTATCTGTTGATTGTTAATTGTTACATGCTATGTGATATTTATCATAGTTTATTGCTTATTACATTATAGCATGTCATGTAGTTGCATTAGTAACTTACTGAGATTTTATCTCACCCCGTTTATTTCCATCTTTGTTTTCCTTAACCCCCCAGGAGGAAAAAAGGATTAGGATTCGCGGATCGAGGAGGACGTCGAGAGGATTGAGATTTTGGGGCAGGTTGTTATGGATCGGTTTACATTATTTAAATGTATAAGCTTTTGGGGATAGTTTTACCATTATTGACGTCATTAAGAATTGTATATTTTATTCTTTTGGGCATAAGCTGTGGAGCTTATGTTAGATGTACTTTGTTGATTTAAACTTGGATTTGTAAAACCTTGTGTTATCATCTTTTGGGTTCAAATTGGAATTTTTTTAACTTCTATATTTTAGAGTTTTGGTTTTAAGTCGACGTCCAGCTCGCGTATTCCGGACCCGCGGGTTCGGGGTCGCGACAGTTGGTATCAGAGCTATGGTTTAGCTCTATGTATAAGTATAGATGGATTAGTATGACCTAGGAGGGTAGTGTGTTCGGAGTGAGTAACAATTGTTGTTTTATGCAGGTACTTGTTTGAAATGGCTCGAAGGAGAAGTGGTGAAAGTAATACAGGTAATGAAAATCAGAATGAAACAAGGGATGAAGCCCGTGCAATGTTTCAGGGCATGTTTGAGGCGGCCATGAAGGCCATACATGATCAAGGTCCGAGGGTAGAACAAGCAGCACCACCCCGCTACGGATTGGAACAATTTCTGAAATTGAAACCGGTTGAGTTCAATGGGGAACCCGATGTAAGGAAGGCCGAGCTATGGATTGAGTCGATGGAGAAAATTTATGATGTCTTTGGTTGCACCGATGAAGACAAGGTCCGGTTTGCGGCTTATAAACTTATGGGTGCCGCCGAGCATTGGTGGAAGGGTGTTAAAGCGAGTTGGGATGATACCCACACAGTGTATGCATGGGAATTGTTTGTACGAAAGTTCAAGGAGCATTTCATTCCGGTAGTGGATCAAAACCGAAAGGAGATCGAGCTTCTCAACTTGGAGCAAGGTTTGTTGTCTATAGCTCAATACTCGGCTAAGTTCACAGAATTAGCCCGGTATTGTGACTATCTTGTGAGGACCGAAGAACAGAAGGCTATGAGATTCATCCGGGGTTTGAAGACTTCTATTCGGACTCAGCTTATAGCCCAGAGGATTGTGACATTTCAGGATGCGGTAGACCGGGCATACTTGATCGAGCAAGATATTGGGGAGCATAAGAGGAAGACCGAGGTTACAATTGCGGGTAAACAAGTAAGCCATGATAAATCTCAACCACATCACCGTTCAGATAACCGAGGTAATTTGGGAGCACCATCTCAGTTTAAGGAACAAACCGCGCTAGGGAATCCGGGTACTACTCCGGGGAAACAAGGGAAACAAGGTAGGTGGCTTTACACTTACTGTCAGAGGGAAGGCCATTTGGAGGATAAGTGTTGGAAGAAACAAGGAAAATGTATCAATTGTGGTCAACTGGGTCACTTCATAAAAGACTGTCCGAGGTTTAAGGTTCAATCATCAGGAACGGGAACCAGTACTTCACCGGGTCAGAAGAGAGATGCTTCGGGGAACCCTAAGGTATAGGACAGAGTTATTGCGACCAATCAGCACTCACCAGGTAACGGATAATTTCAGGAGGTATTATTTTGCGTCGTGAGAGCGAGCGCTTGCATTTTAGGATCATCGCATTTATGTGTTTCTGTGCATTAGTTGCATTTATTTCTTCTGAGTCTTTGACTTATGTGTTGTAGGTGTCTACTCCTATGGAGGAGTTTAGGGTATCTGATGAAGTCTTGTGTGCTTATGATGTGCTTAAGTATGGTTATGTCTCACCTGCTAAATTAGCCATATGGCTATTGCAAGATTTTGATGTTACTATTGCTTTAATCTATTGTTGTAGGGATTGTTATATTCTCCATTCCTAATTTCTTAAAACTGTTTGAGACCGTTCCTTTGGGTAGAGTTATACCTATCTTTTCTTAATTGAAATCCGAGTATTTAGTTTCGGTCAATTTGTTGGGTGTATTTATCATTCATAAGATTTTCATTTTCTTCCGAATAGTACCTAGTGTTTGGGGAGGAGCTTGGGTTAAATTGGGTTGTTGTGATACAAGGTTGTAATGCTTATATTTAGATCAATATCCATATTGTATCGGTTAGGTTATAGAAGTTGAGGATTCAATGAGGATCTCTTGAGGAAAATTTTAGTCACTTTTAGTACATCTCCGTGAATGCATCGGAATTGATTAGTATGGAGAGGTGTACGATTTGTTATGGATGATGAGTTCGAGTATGACCATTAAAGGTGGTAAGCGTGTTCAGTTAGAAAGGACTAAGTACATTTTGGGAGAGTAATAATTTCTCAATCTATGTTAAAGGCATTTTGAAGTTTTGGGTAGATAGTGGTTCTAGGGTTCTAAATCCCTTCTTGGTGGCGTTTCCCGAATTGGATCAAGGGTATGTGAAGGAAGTTGATTATCAATACTTGGGCATAATTAAGGAATATCATGAATTGGTATTGGGTCAGTTGGAACGTCGCTAACTAATCGGTTTATTATGACGGTAGTACTATTGAGCCTAAGTATCATTGGGTTAATAAATGTATGCGTGAAAGACTAACTTGGGTCAGTTATTGAGGATTTGAGATTTGTTGATTTCCTTGGGTATATGAGCACATATTATTAACTAAAAAGGGAGTTAGAGGAAATCCCTTGAAGATAAAATTTAGATCATTTCGGACTATTGAGTATTCGTAATTATTTTAGGCTTTCAAGGATTGGAGTGTTATGACGATGACATTATGGCGTAAATTTAAGTGAACATTTTGTATTAAAATTTTGGGTTTACATTACACATTTAGTTTAAGGTGCTACCAAGAGCGAGAGCACTATAATGGGAATCCTTAGAGATATAGCCTTTGGTGAATATTATGAGGATGGAAAATTTCTTTAGCCTCTCATATCTTAAAAGCTAATTTAGCTCGAGATGGTAATGTTTTGGATTTCTGGGAAATAATACTAAGTATGCGATTTATAAATGGAAGTACCTTTGCGGTGTAGTTAAGGTTATGAATAAGGCGAGTTTGAGGTACCTCGAGGATTATGTGTGGAAATAATTTAAATTCTTCGATTTTGAGTACGGATTTTGATTAGTAATGAAGTTAATGATGGAATGAATCGGTTCGAGAGGTGGTGTTATCGTAAGCATTATTTAAGGTTACCTTGTAGTGGGTTAGATTGAACAATTGAGGAATTTGAGAAATGGCGGAACTATCGTATCCGTAGCTATTTGGTCTTTCGGGTAAGTCCCGTTAAAATTCGGGTCGAATTTTCTTTAAGGGGGAGTGAATGTCACGACCCGAAAACTAGGCTCTATTTTATTGGTAATAAATAATTATTATTTATTTATTTCTTATTTATTTATCTAAATTATTATTTATTTAATTATTTATGTGTGCATTTTATGTTTCATAATAATTATGCCTAGCATTTTATTTGGGTCATTTGTGCTGGTGTAGTATTATTGGGTCTTAATTATTAGTGGGGAGCTGTTTATATTGGGTAGTGTAGGGGAGGGGACCTAATTGTAATATTTCAAAATAATCCCCCCTACTCCCTCTCTTCTCCCTCACCTCCCTACTCTTTCACCTCACCTCTCATCATCCATCTCCAGCAAACTCTCTCTCTCTCTCCTTGTGGTTAAGTTTCTTTCTCTTTCCTTCTCTCTTAATTTTCTTCATCTTCTCCTTGTTACCTCTCATTTCTTAAAACATGAACCTTGTTTAGATCGTCGATAGGATCGCGTAGAACCAAAAAGAATTGAATTCCGTCAACTTTGAGATTTATCAAGTAAGTTGCTTTTCCCCCATTTTGATGCTAAAATGTTCATATCATGTTTATATGATGTTTGATGTGTTATATTTGAAGTTTGATTGAGTTTGGAATTTATTGGGAATTTATTTTGGGTTTTGATCAAAAAAATGGTGAAATCTTGAATGTTGGGATTTGATATTGATATTGGTTATTAAATGTTGTTGTATGAGTCCTTTTGGACTTACAAGTTGTTTTGGTACATTAGTAAACTAGTTGGAAGGTTGAAGTTTTGGTTAAAATGTGTTTTGGGTTGAAAATGGAAGAACCCAGTTTGTTCTTCCCGATTTCCGGCAGTCCAGAGTATTGTACGACCGCCCAAAAATGTCTGGGCGACCGCACATCTATCTGAAAGCTTTTGTTCTTGTTTTGAGGGATTTTGGGCAACCGCACAGTCCATATTGGGCGGCCGCACAGATCTCTGAAAGTTTACATTTGTTAATTGGTGCGATTGAAGAATGCGTTTTGGTCTAAGTCTTGGGTGTCCTTCTAGTCGACCTTAGTGAACATTGTAGTACACTCTAGTGATAGAATTGGGTCCTTTGTGATCAAGTTTGTGTTTGAAATTAATTAAGTGTTAATTGGGACCTTGGAACATTTTATTGAGGTATTGTTGGTTTGACTTATCTTTGTGATGATCATTTGGTATAGGTTTGAGCATCTTGTGATGGGTTCGTGATTGTTCCAATCGGATTGATTTTGGATAAGACTTGGTCTAGGTTTTAGGTGATATCCTATAGTACCTAGAGGGTTGTTTTGGAACTCTAAAGTGTAGGGTTTAGTCCGGTTGTGATCACGTTCTAATAAGAGTAACCTTTTGGATGCGTTTGGGGTGTTTAGAATTGGTTCGTTATGGGCGGAGGTAAAGCGTGAATTGGCGATTGGGTACTTACGGTTTGATTAACCTTAAGGTGTATTCATTCTGATTTCCTACTTTGAAATTCCAGGTGTGATGAGATGGTTGAGTTCATAGTCCTAGTATATATCTTTTATGAGTAAATGTTTAGGGTCATTTTGGTAATAGTCATTGTGCCATTTGTGAGCGACCGTTTGGGTTGTGCTCTTTATGATTTACTTGTGGGTATCGTAATTAGGATGTATTTGATACGTGCCTTGTCTTGGAATCATCTTGTTTTAATGATCAATGTTGTTGTGCTCTTTATAAGAAATTCCGTTTATCGTTGTTGTGCTCTTCATGAGAAACTCTTGTTATCGTTGTTGTTAAACTCTTCATGAGTACCCGTTGCATCTTTATGGTGATTATTTGGTATGGTTCCCTACTTTGGAATCCTTAGTTGTTTACCGTGCTAGTATTTTATTTCTTAGCATGATTGAAAGTCCAGCTGGTTAAATTGTGTATCGGGTCAGGCAATGGATAATGCTATAATGGCACGAGCCAAGTCCAGTATAGCATCGCCCATTGGTCCTTCTGTCCTCATCCAGATTGGCCTTAGTTGGGATTAGCTAGCTCCGTTGTGGGTATTCTAGCTAATCGTTTTGGAGCATGACTTTGTGGCATGGCTCCCGCCCCTTGTGGCACTTTACATTGTTATTGGTTCCGGTACCGGGTTTCTCTTCAGCTTTCATGCTACTATGAATATGGTTTGTTTGATTGATGAGTTGATTGGTCGCTTCTGACCGGGGATTTCCCTTCAGTTTTCATGCTATTATGAAGATGATGAATCGTTGGTTATTGAAGCTGCGCAGCGACCTTTATTTGGTTCGTTCAGTTGGGAAACCTTGGCTAATATCCTTTGTTATGTGTTTACTTTCCGCTGCTATCTGTTGATTGTTAATTGTTACATGCTATGTTATATTTATCATAGTTTATTGCTTATTACATTATAGCATGTCATGTAGTTGCATTAGTAACTTACTGAGATTTTATCTCACCCCGTTTATTTCCATCTTTGTTTTCCTTAACCCCCCCCCCAGGAGGAAAAAAGGATTAGGATTCGCGGATCGAGGAGGACGTCGAGAGGATTGAGATTTTGGGGCAGGTTGTTATGGATCGGTTTACATTATTTAAATGTATAACCTTTTGGGGATAGTTTTACCATTATTGACGTCATTAAGAATTGTATATTTTATTCTTTTGGGCATAAGCTGTGGAGCTTATGTTAGATGTACTTTGTTGATTTAAACTTGGATTTGTAAAACCTTGTGTTATCATCTTTTGGGTTCAAATTGGAATTTTTTTTAACTTCTATATTTTAGAGTTTTGGTTTTAAGTCAACGTCCAGCTCGCGTATTCCGGACCCGCGGGTTCGGGGTCGCGACAGTTGGTATCAGAGCTATGGTTTAGCTCTATGTATAAGTATAGATGGATTAGTATGACCTAGGAGGGTAGTGTGTTCGGAGTGAGTAACAATTGTTGTTTTATGCAGGTACTTGTTTGAAATGGCTCGAAGGAGAAGTGGTGAAAGTAATACCGGTAATGAAAATCAGAATGAAACAAGGGATGAAGCCCGTGCAATGTTTCAGGGCATGTTTGAGGCGGCCATGAAGGCCATACATGATCAAGGTCCGAGGGTAGAACAAGCAGCACCACCCCGCTACGGATTGGAACAATTTCTGAAATTGAAACCGGTTGAGTTCAATGGGGAACCCGATGTAAGGAAGGCCGATCTATGGATTGAGTCGATGGAGAAAATTTATGATGTCTTTGGTTGCACCGATGAAGACAAGGTCCGGTTTGCGGCTTATAAACTTGTGGGTGCCGCCGAGCATTGGTGGAAGGGTGTTAAAGCGAGTTGGGATAATACCCACACAGTGTATGCATGGGAATTGTTTGTGCGAAAGTTCAAGGAGCATTTCATTCCGGTAGTGGATCAAAACCGAAAGGAGATCGAGCTTCTCAACTTGGAGCAAGGTTTGTTGTCTATAGCTCAATACTCGGCTAAGTTCACAGAATTAGCCCGGTATTGTAACTATCTTGTGAGGACCGAAGAACAGAAGGCTATGAGATTCATCCGGGGTTTGAAGACTTCTATTCGGACTCAGCTTATAGCCTAGAGGATTGTGACATTTCAGGATGCGGTAGACCGGGCATACTTGATCGAGCAAGATATTGGGGAGCATAAGAGGAAGACCGAGGTTACAATTGCGGGTAAACAAGTAAGCCATGCTACATCACACCACATCACCGTTCAGATAACCGAGGTAATTTGGGAGCACCATCTCAGTTTAAGGAACAAACCGCGCTAGGGAATCCGGGTACTACTCCGGGGAAACAAGGGAAACAAGGTAGGTGGCTTTGCACTTACTGTCAGAGGGAAGGCCATTTGGAGGATAAGTGTTGGAAGAAACAAGGAAAATGTATCAATTGTGGTCAACTGGGTCACTTCATAAAAGACTGTCCGAGGTTTAAGGTTCAATCATCAGGAACGGGAACCAGTACTTCACCGGGTCAGAAGAGAGATGCTTCGGGGAACCCTAAGTTATAGGACAGAGTAATTGCGACCAATCAGCACTCACCAGGTTACGGATAATTTCAGGAGGTATTATTTTGCGTCGTGAGAGCGAGCGCGTGCATTTTAGGATCATCGCATTTATGTGTTTATGTGCATTAATTGCATTTATTTCTTCTGAGTCTTTGACTTATGTGTTGTAGGTGTCTACTCCTATGGAGGAGTTTAGGGTATCTGATGAAGTCTTGTGTGCTTATGATGTGCTTAAGTATGGTTATGTCTCACCTGCTAAATTAGCCATATGGCTATTGCAAGATTTTGATGTTACTATTGCTTTAATCTATTGTTGTAGGGATTGTTATATTCTCCATTCCTAATTTCTTAAAACTGTTTGAGACCGTTCCTTTGGGTAGAGTTATACCTATCTTTTCTTAATTGAAATCCGAGTATTTAGTTTCGGTCAATTTGTTGGGTGTATTTATCATTCGTAAGATTTTCATTTTCTTCCGAATAGTACCTAGTGTTTGGGGAGGAGCTTGGGTTAAATTGGGTTGTTGTGATACAAGGTTGTAATGCTTATATTTAGATCAATATCCATATTGTATCGGTTGGGTTATAGAAGTTGAGGATTCAATGAGGATCTCTTGAGGAAAATTTTAGTCACTTTTAGTACATCTCCGTGAATGCATCGGAATGGATTAGTATGGAGAGGTGTACGATTTGTTATGGATGATGAGTTCGAGTATGACCATTAAAGGTGGTAAGCGTGTTCAGTTAGAAAGGACTAAGTACATTTTGGGAGAGTAATAATTTCTCAATCTATGTTAAAGGCATTTTGAAGTTTTGGGTAGATAGTGGTTCTAGGGTTCTAAATCCCTTCTTGGTGGCGTTTCCCGAATTGGATCAAGGGTATGTGAAGGAAGTTGATTATCAATACTTGGGCATAATTAAGGAATATCATGAATTGGTATTGGGTCAGTTGGAACGTCGCTAACGAATCGGTTTATTATGACGGTAGTACTATTGAGCCTAAGTATCATTGGGTTAATAAATGTATGCGTGAAAGACTAACTTGGGTCAGTTATTGAGGATTTGAGATTTGTTGATTTCCTTGGGTATATGAGCACATATTATTAACTAAAAAGGGAGTTAGAGGAAATCCCTTGAAGATAAAATTTAGATCATTTCGGACTATTGAGTATTCGTAATTATTTTAGGCTTTCAAGGATTGGAGTGTTATGACGATGACATTATGGCGTAAATTTAAGTGAACATTTTGTATTAAAATTTTGGGTTTACATTACACCTTTAGTTTAAGGTGCTACCTAGAGCGAGAGCACTATAATGGGAATCCTTAGAGATATAGCCTTTGGTGAATATTATGAGGATGGAAAATTTCTTTAGCCTCTCATATCTTAAAAGCTAATTTAGCTCGAGATGGTAATGTTTTGGATTTCTGGGAAATAATACTAAGTATGCGATTTACAAATGGAAGTACCTTTGCGGTGTAGTTAAGGTTATGAATAAGGCGAGTTTGAGGTACCTCGAGGATTATGTGTGGAAATAATTTAAATTCTTCGATTTTGAGTACGGATTTTGATTAGTACTGAAGTTAATGATGGAATGATTCGGTTCGAGAGGTGGTGTTATCGTAAGCATTATTTAAGGTTACCTTGTAGTGGGTTAGATTGAACAATTGAGGAATTTGAGAAATGGCGGAACTATCGTATCCGTAGCTATTTGGTCTTTCGGGTAAGTCCCGTTAAAATTCGGTCGATAAGGGGGAGTGAATGTCACGACCCGAAAACTAGGCTCTATTTTATTGGTAATAAATAATTATTATTTATTTATTTCTTATTTATTTATCTAAATTATTATTTATTTAATTATTTATGTGTGCATTTTATGTTTCATAATAATTATGCCTAGCATTTTATTTGGGTCATTTGTGCTGGTGTAGTATTGTTGGGTCTTAATTATTAGTGGGGAGCTGTTTATATTGGGTAGTGTAGGGGAGGGGCCCTAATTGTAACATTTCAAAATAATCCCCCCTACTCCCTCTCTTCTCCCTCACCTCCCTACTCTTTCACCTCACCTCTCATCATCCATCTCCAGCAAACTCTCTCTCTTTCCTTGTGGGTAAGTTTCTCTCTCTTTCCTTCTCTCTTAATTTTCTTCATCTTCTCCTTGTTACCTCTCATTTCTTAAAACATGAACCTTGTTTAGATCGTCGATAGGATCGCGTAGAACCAAAAAGAATTGAATTCCGTCAACTTTGAGATTTATCAAGTAAGTTGCTTTTCCCCCATTTTGATGCTAAAATGTTCATATCATGTTTATATGATGTTTGATGTGTTATATTTGAAGTTTGATTGAGTTTGGAATTTATTGGGAATTTATTTTGGGTTTTGATCAAAAAAATGGTGAAATCTTGAATGTTGGGATTTGATATTGATATTGGTTATTAAAGGTTGTTGTATGAGTCCTTTTGGACTTACAAGTAGTTTTGGTACATTAGTAAACTAGTTGGAAGGTTGAAGTTTTGGTTGAAATGTGTTTTGGGTTGAAAATGGAAGAACCCAGTTTGTTCTTCCCGATTTCCGGCAGTCCAGAGTATTGTGCGACCGCCCAAAAATGTCTGGGCGACCGCAGATCTATCTGAAAGCTTTTGTTCTTGTTTTAAGGGATTTTGGGCGACCGCACAGTCCATATTGGGCGGCCACACAGATCTCTGAAAGTTTACATTTGTTAATTGGTGCGATTGAAGAATGCGTTTTGGTCTAAGTCTTGGGTGTCCTTCTAGTCGACCTTAGTGAACATTGTAGTACACTCTAGTGATAGAATTGGGTCCTTTGTGATCAAGTTTGTGTTTGAAATTAATTAAGTGTTAATTGGGACCTTGGAACATTTTATTGAGGTATTGTTGGTTTGACTTATCTTTGTGATGATCATTTGGTATAGGTTTGAGCATCTTGTGATGGGTTCGTGATTGTTCCAATCAGATTGATTTTGGATAAGACTTGGTCTAGGTTTTAGGTGATATCCTATAGTACCTAGAGGGTTGTTTTGGAACTCTAAAGTTTAGGGTTTAGTCCGGTTGTGATCACGTTCTAATAAGAGTAACCTTTTGGATGCGTTTGGGGTGTTTAGAATTGGTTCGTTATGGGCGGAGGTAAAGCGTGAATTGGCGATTGGGTACTTACGGTTTGATTAACCTTAAGGTGTATTCATTCTGATTTCCTACTTTGAAATTCCAGGTGTGATGAGATGGTTGAGTTCATAGTCCTAGTATATCTTTATGAGTTAATGTTTAGGGTCATTTTGGTAATAGTCATTGTGCCATTTGTGAGCGACCGTTTGGGTTGTGCTCTTTATGATTTACTTGTGGGTATCGTAATTAGGATGTATTTGATACGTGCCTTGTCTTGGAATCATCTTGTTTTAATGATCAATGTTGTTGTGCTCTTTATAAGAAATTCCGTTTATCGTTGTTGTGCTCTTCATGAGAAACTCTTGTTATCGTTGTTGTTAAACTCTTCATGAGTACCCGTTGCATCTTTATGGTGATTATTTGGTATGGTTCCCTACTTTGGAATCCTTAGTTGTTTACCGTGCTAGTATTTTATTTCTTAGCATGATTGAAAGTCCAGCTAGTTAAATTGTGTATCGAGTCAGGCAATGGATAATGCTATAATGGCACGAGCCAAGTCCAGTATAGCATCGCCCATTAGTCCTTCTGTCCTCATCCAGATTGGCCTTGGTTGGGATGAGCTAGCTCCGTTGTGGGTATTCTAGCTAATCGTTTTGGAGCATGACTTTGTGGCATGGCTCCCGCCCCTTGTGGAACTTTACATTGTTATTGGTTCCGGTACCGGGTTTCTCTTCAGATTTCATGCTACTATGAAGATGGTTTGTTTGATTGATGAGTTGATTGGTCGCTTCTGACCGGGGATTTCCCTTCAGTTTTCATGCTATTATGAAGATGATGAATCGTTGGTTATTGAAGCTGCGCAGCGACCTTTATTTGGTTCGTTCAGTTGGGAAACCTTGGCTAATATCCTTTGTTATGTGTTTACTTTCCGCTGCTATCTGTTGATTGTTAATTGTTACATGCTATGTGATATTTATCATAGTTTATTGCTTATTGCATTATAGCATGTCATGTAGTTGCATTAGTAACTTACTGAGATTTTATCTCACCCCGTTTATTTCCATCTTTGTTTTCCTTAACCCCCCCCAGGAGGAAAAAAGGATTAGGATTCGCGGATCGAGGAGGACGTCGAGAGGATTGAGATTTTGGGGCAGGTTGTTATGGATCGGTTTACATTATTTAAATGTATAACCTTTTGGGGATAGTTTTACCATTATTGACGTCATTAAGAATTGTATATTTTATTCTTTTGGGCATAAGCTGTGGAGCTTATGTTAGATGTACTTTGTTGATTTAAACTTGGATTTGTAAAACCTTGTGTTATCATCTTTTGGGTTCAAATTGGAATTTTTTTTAACTTCTATATTTTAGAGTTTTGGTTTTAAGTCGACGTCCAGCTCGCGTATTCCGGACCCGCGGGTTCGGGGTCGCGACACGGGTAAAGGTGAAGAAGGTAGGGACGGCGGACAACCCTGCAGATATGTTCACGAAACCCGTGACTGGGGGCAAGTTCCAACATTGCTTGGACTTGCTTAATGTTCGCAGCTATTAGATAGCAGAAGAGGCGAGGGGGGTGGAAAGATTTGTTGTCATGGAGATTCAAAGTCAAGGTGGATATTGTTGGGATAATGCCTTTGAATGTGGGACGCCATATTAAAATATTGTACAGCAGATGGTTTCATAATGCCTAGACCGAGCAGAAAAGAAGACAAAGCAAAGGAGGAATAACCGTTACACGAGTCATGTACTGCAGCACGAGTAGTTACACGAGTCTGAAAGTGGACTTGCTTTACATGAGTCGTGCACGAGTGCTACACAAGTCGTGTATATTTACACGAGTCGTGTAATATGGCAGTTTTTGGCCCAGTTTGCGCAGAAAGAGCAGAAAACGTGGGACTCTATTTTGTTTCCTTTGGGGACTCAAATTTAGGAATCCTTATGTCTTCAGGGTTAGGTTATGACTATTATAAATAGAGTCTATCATCCTAACAATATAGATTGATGAAAATCCATAGATTGCTCAGAGAAGATCAATAATTCTAGATCTAGGGTTTTAGCACAGTCAGAAATTTTGTGATCAAAATTCGTGCTAGCATAGATTAGTGTGATCTTGTAAAGAATTCTCCAAATTGATAATAATATTCTCTCCCATCCCTGTGGACATAGCCAAGTTGGTGAATCACGTAAATCTGTATTCTTGTGATTGCTTTCCTTTCACATCAAGTCTTGTTTAATTTCTCTAACACAAACCATGGCTCTGATACCACTTGTAGAGACCGCGACCACCACCACCACTCTCCACATTAGTATAATATTGTTCGCTTTGGGCCTAGCCCGCACAACTTTGTTTTTGGGCATCCCCCAAAAGGCCTCATTCTTGACTGTTTGAAACCCTTGGCCCGTCTAACCAAAGCTCTGAAACCACTTGTAGGGACCGCGACCACCACCACCACTCTCCACATTAGTATGATATTGTCCGCTTTGGGCTTAGCCCTGACAGATTTCTTTTTGGGCATCCCCCAAAAGGCCTCATACTAATGAAGTGGGTGAGTGCTCTAATATACCTTGCAATTGTTTCCTCAATTGCCGTTGTGGGACTTTGGGTTGTGTAGACACCCCGCCTTGGACCTCTCACCCTGATTGCATACATAGTATTTTTATTTAACTTATTTTTGTTGATTTCTGTTACTTCGGTTAAGTTCCTAACTGATTCCGTTAGTTTTGGACTAAACTGCATAGCAGAATTAACTATAGAGTCATTTATGTCATTCTGTCCTTTTTAGTCTCGGGCGCCTCCAGCATTGTCAGTGGGCCGCGCGCGCGTTTGGTCTAATAGGCCGGACCCGCGCGTTTCCCACTTTGGCAGCGGATTGCACCTTATTTCCCTTCTTTTCCTAGTTCACAAAAAAACCTCTTTTTACATCCAAGTTCATCCCCCCTTTATTCCAAAACTTCTAATCCCATTATTCTAGCCATTTTTTTAAAACTAAATATTTCTTTTATTTATTATTTGATTTTCTCTTTATTATTTGATTTTCTTTATTTTCTTATTGGTTAGAAAAGCTTCATTCCCTCCTTTCTCCACCTATTTAAACCTCTCATTTCTACCTTAGAAAAGGACTTCAAATTCTCTCAACACTTACACTATACACAATTCTCCGAAGAATTTTTCCTACAAGATTTCTAGCAACAAAACTCTACACAAAACTCTTCACAAGTGAAAGTTTGAAGTTCTCCTTTTAAGGTACAAATTTTATTCTTTTATTTTATTTGTGTCTTACTAGTGTATGCAATCTCCATAAAAAGGGAACATAACCAAAAGGCCACTTCACTATTGAAGTTTGGTCAATGTTATATTCTAACATTCTAATCTCTAGTTTAATTTACTATTCTTCTCTTAATGTAATCTTTAGCATAAATCAATTAAACAAGTTTCTTTTTATTTATCTTTTTTAATTCCCCTTTTCTTTACATTATAATTGTTACCACTTTTCTCATATTAAAATAAGGACATTTAGCATTAGAACACCAATAGTAGCAAGACCCGTGTAAGCGGGGCGGAGTGGGTGTTTAAGTACTTCCCACTCCGTCACCTAACCCCCGAACCATTCTCTTCCCGAATCTCTGGTTTCGTAATATTAAAATAGGCTATTTCTTTAAGTTTTTCTTATGTTTCCTCAATAACATAGGTGGCGACTCTACAATCTAAAATCAGTTAGACATCCTAGGATCTTTCCACCGTTCTAGCCAAGTAGTGGGTTTTTTCGGGGTATATACAGTGGCGACTCCGCTGGGGATAATTTAGAGGGTTAAACTTGCGTTTTCATCTTTTGGTGTTCTTTTATTCTGTTTTCTGAGCATTCTGATAAAAAGGGTTGGAAGCGTGCGCCTCTGGCCTTCTTGGCCTAAAGCACGCGCATCCGACCCCAATTACCAGAATTGCCCGCCTCTCATCTCGTTCTTCAATTCCATGTTTTTGTGCTAACAATTACTGTAGGGGAAAGTTTTATTATTTAGGGTCAAGGCAGTCCCTTGAACCCATGAATTTGCAGTTTTTTACCCAGAACCGGGCGCCTCTGCTCCAATTCTCCTAACGCGCGCGCCTCCTGAGTAGTCACCCAAATGCGCGCGCTTCTGGGCATTTTCCAGAAATAGAACAGTGCACAGAAACAGAACAGTTTTGGCAGTGTGTGGGCACCGGGGCCTGCACGTGACTGATTTTATTTTCTGTTTATTTTATCGGTCACACGGGTGATTCGAATGTTGTACATATGTGTTTATTTGTTTCTCCTTCATAAAAGTAAAAAAAAAAAATGTTTTGTCACTTGTTGGACCTCACACTACGTGCACTAATTCTTATCAATTGCTTACTATCGAGTCGCACAAGTTCATAACCCTAAACCCGTCGAGGCCTGTCCTAGAGAGTTTCAAGATCCACCCGACCTTGACTCTTTCGAAGCGGTAAACCTCAACCCCTGGCGTAGTTCATGACTACATGACGGGGGTGACCTTAAGCCTCTCTTTAACCGAGCACAAGCCAACGCAATTCTAGTTAGGGTCTAACACTCCGTGACCAAGTCGTTTTTCATGTGATGAGATTTCCCTAAACTAATGTCATCAAATCATACATGCCTTTTCCAAGAGAAACAAGTGGTTAACGTGGACGAAATAAAACTCCGTCCCCAAGTGGTTATTATGGATGAAATAAAACTCTGTCCCCGCATGTATGCTTTATGACATTAATTTAGTTTAATCCCGTCACATGTAGGTATCACAAGCATGGTGGAATCCGATGAGTATATGGGACCGCGAGAAGGTCTATATACTAGTGTGACGATTCCACTATTTTTCTAAAAACCCCAAAAAGGACTACGTCCTGCCGACTTTTGTAAAAAAAAAATAGTCATTTTTCCTTATGTGGTTGAGTCTTTTCCTGTTTGTGGGTTAATTTACTTTACTCAAAAGGTGTTTGTGGGCCAATCTAAGATCAACCGTGCTCTTTCAATAGGTCCAATGGCTTCCAACGGCAACAACATCAAGGATGAGAACATTTCCGTGTCCAACGAAAGGCTTTTCAACATAATAAGAGCCATGGGGGAACAAATGGATAGACTTGTCGAGGATGCCCGCTGCAAGGATGATTTATGGCAAGCCCGTTTTGATCTCGAGGGAAGGATTCATGAGGAAGAGGTCTCCGAACTTAGGGCCCGTTTGAAAGAATTCACTAACAACAAGACAAAGGTCAACGGTAAAACATGCTCAAGTGGCCCGCCCCTCAAAAGTCAAAAAGGTGCCGCCAACAACTGAATTTTTACTCCTCTCCTAGGAATGACCCAAGTCGAAGCATTTGAAGTTTTGGTAGAAAGTGGAAAGGTGAAACCTTTGCAAGGGTACAAGCCCAATGCGATCCGTACAAATTGTCACGACCCGAAATATAGGCTCTATTTTATTAGTAATTAAATGATTATTTATTTATTTGCTTAATTATTTATTTAAATTATTATTTATTTAAATATTTATGTGTGCAATTTATGTGTTATAATAATTATGTCTAGCATTTTATTTGGGTCATTTGGGTTAGTGTGGTATTGTTGGGTCTTAATTGTTAGTAGGGAGTGTAAGTATTTGCGTTAGTAGTTTGGGAAGGGGCCTTAGTGTAACATTTTGAATTATTTCCCCCTACTCCCCTCTCCCTACACCTCCTTCTCCCTCATACACTCCACCTCCCTCCATCATCTCCCTGGAAACTCTCTCTCTCTCCTCCATTGGTAAGTTTTTCTTTCTCCTCCTTCTCTCTTCATTTTCTCCATCTTCCCATCATCATCTCTCATTTCTTAAAACGTGAAACATGTTTAGATCGTCGATAGGATCGTAGGAAGCCAAAAAGAATCGAAATCCATCAACTTTGAGAAAATCCAAGTAAGTTACTTTTCCCTCATTTTGATGCTAAAATGTTCATATCATGTTTAGATAATGTTTGATGTGTTATATTTGAAGTTTGGTTGAGTTTAGAATTTATGTTGAATTTATTTGAGTTTTTGGGTAAAAAATGGTGAAATCTTGAATGTGGGGATTTGGTGTTGGCTTGGATGATTAAAGGGTGTTATTTAGGTTCCCTTTAGGTTGGATTGTTGTTTAGGAGCTTTAGAAATGTATTGGGAAGCTTGGATTTTGATAACTTAAGTGAAGGATTGTGTTTTGGTCGAAAATGGCATTTACCCAGCTATGTTCTTGGCCAACCCGTAGACCAGGCGCCCGCCTGCCTTGACCCGAGCGCCCGCCTGCCCCTTGTTTTCCAGCGACCCAAACCTACTGGCCAAACAGGCGCCCGCCTGCCCCATGCCAGGCGCCCGCCCGCCCCCTGTCCAGGAATTTGACCCTTTTTCTTGGTTTAAGACTAATGGCTTAACTAGTTTAGGTTTATTCCTTCTAATCAACTTAAGATAACACCGTGGAACACCTTATTGTGTGGATTTGATTCTTTTGTGAATAAATATGATGTGGAATTTATTTAAGTACCGTTTTGGGAATGTTGGTTCATCCTTGATGTGTTGTTTGGATTGGATTACCTTTGTGGTAATTTAATTGGATTGGTTCCCTACTTTGGAACCTTAAGTTGTTCATTTATGCTAAATTATTATTACTTAGCATTTATTTGGAAGCCCAGCTGGCATATTTGTTTCATCGGGCGATGGGAAAGATTATAATGGCAAAGCCAAGTCCATTATAATGTTGACCATTGTTTTGCCCCCTTCTTTACCCCTTTTCCAGATTGGCCTTGAAAAAGTCAAGTTAGCGTTCCTCTGTGAATGTATCTAGCTACCGGGCATGACTTTGTGTCATGGTCCTTGTCCTTTGTGACACTGTTATGGTTATTGGTTCCGGTACCGGGGTTTTCTCTTTGGCTTTCATGCTATTACGAAGATGATGATTTGTTGATTATTGAAGCTGCGCAGCGATCCTTTATTTGGATGTTCCGGTTTGGAAAACCTTGGCTATATCCTTTGTTATGTGTTTATTTCCGCTGCTATCTGTTAAGTGATAAATGCTATGTGCTATGTGATATTTATTATTGCGTATTGTATATTGCATCATAGCATGTCATGTAGTTGCATTAGTAACTTATTGAGATTTATCTCACCCCCTTTTCTTTTATCTTTGTTTTTCCTTAACCCCCCCCCTAGGTGCTAAGGATTAGTCTCGCTGATCACGAGAAAGAGGACGTTGAGTGTGGAACATTCTTTTGGGGAAGGTTGTTATAGGTTGGTTTACATTATGTAAATGTGTAACCTTTTTGGGATATTTGTACCAAACATTGACGCCATTAGGATTTGTGTATTTTGTAACTTTAGTGTATAAACTGATGGAGTTTATACTATTTTCACCTTGTTGTTCAAATGATTTGTAAAACCTTGGATCATCACCTTTTGGTTAAATGAAATTTTTAACTTCAGTAATTCATAGTTTTGGTTTTAAGTCGACGTCCAGATCGCGGTCTCGGGCCCGCGGGGTCCGGGGTCGCGACAGTTGGTATCAGAGCTATGGCATTAGCTCTAAGTATAAGTCTAGGTGGATTAGTATGACCTAGGTGGGTAGTAGTGTGCGGAGTGATTAACGGTTGATGTTTTATGCAGGTACTTGTTTACAATGGTTCGTAGAAGGAGTGGTGAAGGTAGTACCGGTAATGCAAATCATAATGATACAAGGGAAGAAGCCCGTGCGATGTTTCAAGGCATGTTTGAGGCGGCCATGAAGGCTATACATGATCAAGGTCCGAGGGTAGAACAATCACCACCCCGCTATGGATTGGAGCAATTTTTGAAGTTGAAACCGGTTGAATTCAATGGGGAACCCGATGTTCGGAAAGCTGAATTGTGGATTGAGTCGATGGAGAAGATTTATGAGGTATTTGGTTGCTCGGGTGAGGACAAGGTCCGGTTTGCGGCTTACAAGCTTGTGGGAGCCGCCGAGCATTGGTGGAAGGGTGTTAAAGCTACTTGGGATGACACTCACACGGTGTATGCGTGGGAGTTGTTCGTGCGCAAATTCAAGGAGCATTTCATTCCGATTGTTGATCAAAACCGAAAGGAGATCGAGCTACTCAACTTGGAGCAGGGATTGTTGTCTATAGCACAATACTCGGCTAAGTTCATAGAATTAGCCCGGTATTGCGACTATCTGGTGAGGACCGAGGAACAAAAGGCTATGAGATTCATTCGGGGATTGAAGACCTCCATCCGTACTCAACTTATTGCTCAACGGATTGTGACATTCCAAGATGCGGTGGACCGAGCCTATTTGATAGAGCAAGATATTGGGGAGCATAAAAGGAAGACCGAGGTAGCTAACCTGAGTAAGCAAGGAGCTCAAGGCAAGCCTCAACACCGTTCCGACAATCGAGGTAACCCGGGAGCATCATCTCAGTTTAAGGGGAAAATCACGCTGAGGAATCCGGGTACTACTCCGGGGATTCAGAATAGGAAGCCTTGTACCTTTTGTCAGAAGGTAGGCCATTCGGAGGATAGGTGTTGGAAAAAGCAAGGCAAGTGCACCAATTGTGGTGAAATGGGGCACTTTGCGAGAGAGTGCACGAGGTAACGAGGACAAGCATTCGGGTCAGGGGTTGGTAATAATCAGGGTCAGAAAAGGGATGCCGCAGGGAAGCCCAAAGTTCAAGGGAAGGTTTATGCCATGAATCAACAACAAGCTACCGATGATCCATCCGTTATTGGAGGTATTATTTCTGTGTCTAATGTGAGCGCACGAGCGTTAGTAGATCCAGGATCATCTCATTCATACATTTCTGTGCAATTTGCTTCCATGTTAAATGCTGCATTCGAGTCTTTACCGTACGTGCTAGAGGTGTCGACCCCTATAGGAGAATGTTTGATTTCTGATCGAGTCTTTCGTGCTTGTGATGTGGGTATTTGTGGTCGAGTCCTTTGTGCGGATTTGGTAGTTCTTCCTATCCAAGACTTTGATGTCATTTTGGGTATGGATTGGTTGAGCAAGTTTCATACTTCCGTTGATTGCCGTAAGAAAACTGTTACTTTTTCTATTCCCGATGTGCCTAAATTTGTGTTTGAGGCTAGTCCTCTGAGTAGAAAGGTTCGCTTAATTTCTTTTATGAAAGCGAGAAAATTATTGCATAGTGGTTGTGAGGGGTATTTGGCTAGTGTTCTTGATACTAGGAAAGAATCCCCTAGTTTTGATAGTGTTCGGGTAGTTCGGGAATTTCCCGATGTTTTCTCTACCGAGTATGATATGCCTCCCGATCGTGAGATTGAGTTTTGTGTAGACCTTTTGCCGGGTATGGCTCCAATTTCGAAAGCACCTTATAGGTTAGCTCCCGCAGAGTTGAAGGAATTAAAGGTTCAGTTGCAAGAGTTGCTTGATCGAGGGTTTATCCGTCCTAGTGTTTCCCCGTGGGGAGTACCGGTTTTATTCGTGCGGAAGAAAGATGGTTCGTTGAGATTGTGTATAGATTACCGGAAGTTGAATCAGGTTACGGTGAAGAACAAGTATCCTCTACCGCACATTGATGATTTGTTTGATCAGCTTCAAGGGTCCGTGGTTTTCTCTAAACTTGATTTGAGGAGTGGGTACCATCAGTTGAAGGTTCGATCGGAGGATATTCCGAAGACTGCTTTTCGCACTCGGTATGGTCATTATGAGTTCTTGGTTATGCCGTTTGGGTTGACGAACGCGCCGGCCGTATTTATGGATTTGATGAACCGGATTTTCCATCTGTATCTTGATTCGTTCGTGGTAGTCTTCATCGACGACATTCTTGTTTATTCGAAATCTCGAGAGGAGCATGAACAACATTTGAGGACAGTTTTATCCATTCTTGCGAGGGAGAAATTGTTTGCGAAGTTTAGCAAATGCGAATTTTGGCTTGAGAAGGTTTCGTTTCTGGGTCATGTTATTTCGAAAGATGGGATTTCGGTGGATCCTTCAAAGATTGAAGCCATAGTGGATTGGAAGAGACCCGAATCAGTGACGGAGATTAGAAGCTTTCTTGGTTTAGCCGGGTATTACCGAAGATTTATTGAAGGGTTTTCGAGTATTGCTACTCCGATGACTCAGTTGACCCGGAAGAATGTTCCGTTTGTGTGGACTGAGAAATGTGACAAGAGTTTCGAGGAATTGAAGAAGAGGTTGACTACCGAACCGATCTTGACTTTGCCTAATGGGAGCGATGGCCTAGTGATTTATAGTGATGCTTCGAAAGAGGGTTTGGGTTGTGTGTTGATGCAGAATGGGAAAGTAATTGCGTATGCTTCGAGGAAGTTGACCCCTAGTGAACAGAATTACCCCACTCATGATATGGAGTTGGCGGCTATTGTCTTTGCGTTGCACAAATGGAAGCACTATCTTTATGGGGCGAAGTTTGAGATTTTTACCGATCACAAGAGTTTGAAGTACCTTTTCTCCCAGAAAGAGTTGAACAACCGACAGCGTCGATGGATGGAATTGTTGAAGGATTACGATTGTACGATTTCTTATCATCCGGGGAAGGCGAATGTGGTGGCCGATGCGATTAGTAGAAAGTCTTATGTGGCTTCGATGATGGTCCGTGAATGGAAAATGCTTGAGGATATTCGAGATTGGTCTCCTCGTGAATCGAGACATGGGGCTATTTTTGCGAATATTAGGGTGTCTCCGACCCTAATTCAGAGGATAAAGGAAGCACAGAAAGAGGATCCCGAGTTGGTGAAAATAATGGGTAAATTGAAGAAAAAGAACTTCGAGGATTTTTCTTTGGGTTCGAGTGGAGTGTTGACTTTCCGTGGTCGTTTCTGTGTTCCGGATTTTGGTGGATTAAAGAGGCAAGTTTTAGATGAGGGCCACAAATCGAGGTATACTATTCATCCAGGTAGTACGAAGATGTATCAGGATTTGAAGCAACAATTTTGGTGGATTAATATGAAAAGGGAAATAGCCGAGTATGTATCGAGGTGTTTAACGTGCCAGCAGGTCAAAGCCGAGCATCAGAGACCCGCGGGATTACTTCAGCCGTTAGAGATTCCGGAATGGAAATGGGAGCATGTGACTATGGATTTCGTTACGGGACTACCTCGTACCCGTAGGAAGTATGACAGTGTTTGGGTAATAGTGGATAGATTGACCAAGAGTGCCCATTTCTTGCCTATTGACCTCAGGTATTCGATGGAGAAGCTTGCGACCCTTTATATTGATGAGATTGTTAGATTGCATGGAGTTTCAGTTAGAATTGTGTCAGATCGAGACCCGAGGTTTATTTCTAGATTCTGGAAGGCGTTTCAGGAAGCTTTGGGTACAGATTTGCGATTCAGTACAGCTTTTCATCCTCAGACCGATGGTCAATCCGAGAAGACTATTCAGATTTTGGAAGATATGTTGCGAGCTTGTGCGATAGACTTCTCCGATTCTTGGGATTCGCACCTACCGTTAGTGGAGTTCTCTTACAACAACAGTTATCAGGCTAGTATCGAAATGGCACCGTTTGAGGCCTTGTATGGAAGAAAGTGTAGATCACCTATTTGTTGGGATGAGGTTGGTGAAGCGAAGATTGTGGGTATTGATTTGCTTCGGGATTCAGTTGAAAAGGTTAGAGTTATCCGGGATCGATTGAAAACAGCCCAGAGTCGACATAAGAGCTACGCAGACAACCGAAGGCGAGATCTTAGTTTTCAGATTGGTGATTTGGTGTTCTTGAAAGTGTCTCCAAAGGTGGGTATTCGTAGATTTGGGAAGAAAGGCAAGTTGGCTCCGAGGTTTATTGGCCCGTTTGAGATTTTGGGAAAGGTTGGACTTCTAGCGTATCGTCTTGCGTTACCGCCATCCTTAGACCGGTTGCACAACATTTTCCACGTTTCTATGCTTCGGAAGTACGTTCATGATCCGTCTCACGTGCTACCGAGGATACCGGAAGATATTGAGTCCGATATGACTTATGAGGAACGACCGGTCCGGATCCTAGATTCTAAAGTCCAAGAGTTGAGAAACAAAAGCATTGCGTTGGTTAGAGTCCTTTGGAGGAATCATCATATCGAGGAGTCGACGTGGGAGCTCCGAGATGAGATCGAGAGGAAATTTCCGTGGCTTTTTGTTTGAGGTGAGTCTCCTTAAAATTCAGGTCGAATTTTCTTTAAGGGGGAGTGAATGTCACGACCCGAAATATAGGCTCTATTTTATTAGTAATTAAATGATTATTTATTTATTTGCTTAATTATTTATTTAAATTATTATTTATTTAAATATTTATGTGTGCAATTTATGTGTTATAATAATTATGTCTAGCATTTTATTTGGGTCATTTGGGTTAGTGTGGTATTGTTGGGTCTTAATTGTTAGTAGGGAGTGTAAGTATTTGCGTTAGTAGTTTGGGAAGGGGCCTTAGTGTAACATTTTGAATTATTTCCCCCTACTCCCCTCTCCCTACACCTCCTTCTCCCTCATACACTCCACCTCCCTCTATCATCTCCCTGGAAACTCTCTCTCTCTCCTCCATTGGTAAGTTTTTCTTTCTCCTCCTTCTCTCTTCATTTTCTCCATCTTCCCATCATCATCTCTCATTTCTTAAAACGTGAAACATGTTTAGATCGTCGATAGGATCGTAGGAAGCCAAAAAGAATCGAAATCCATCAACTTTGAGAAAATCCAAGTAAGTTACTTTTCCCCCATTTTGATGCTAAAATGTTCATATCATGTTTAGATAATGTTTGATGTGTTATATTTGAAGTTTGGTTGAGTTTAGAATTTATGTTGAATTTATTTGAGTTTTTGGGTAAAAAATGGTGAAATCTTGAATTTGGGGATTTGGTGTTGGTTTGGATGATTAAAGGGTGTTATTTAGGTTCCTTTTAGGTTGGATTGTTGTTTAGGAGCTTTAGAAATGTATTGGGAAGCTTGGATTTTGATAACTTAAGTGAAGGATTGTGTTTTGGTCGAAAATGGCATTTATCCAGCTATGTTCTTGGCCAACCCGTAGACCAGGCGCCCGCCTGCCTTGACCCGAGCGCCCGCCTGCCCCTTGTTTTCCAGCGACCCAAACCTACTGGCCAAACAGGCGCCCGCCTGCCCCATGCCAGGCGCCCGCCCGCCCCCTGTCCAGGAATTTGACCCTTTTTCTTGGTTTAAGACTAATGGCTTAACTAGTTTAGGTTTATTCCTTCTAATCAACTTAAGATAACACCGTGGAACACCTTATTGTGTGGATTTGATTCTTTTACGAATAAATATGATGTGGAATTTATTTAAGTACCGTTTTAGGAATGTTGGTTCATCCTTGATGTGTTGTTTGGATTGGATTACCTTTGTGGTAATTTAATTGGATTGGTTCCCTACTTTGGAACCTTAAGTTGTTCATTCATGCTAAATTATTATTACTTAGCATTTATTTGGAAGCCCAGCTAGCATATTTGTTGCATCGGGCGATGGGAAAGATTATAATGGCAAAGCCAAGTCCATTATAATGTTGACCATTGTTTTGCCCCCTTCTTTACCCATTTTCCAGATTGGCCTTGGAAAAGTCAAGTTAGCGTTCCTCTGTGAATGTATCTAGCTACCGGGCATGACTTTGTGTCATGGTCCTTGTCCTTTGTGACACTGTTATGGTTATTGGTTCCGGTACCGGGGTTTTCTCTTCGGCTTTCATGCTATTACGAAGATGATGATTTGTTGATTATTGAAGCTGCGCAGCGATCCTTTATTTGGATGTTCCGGTTTGGAAAACCTTGGCTATATCCTTTGTTATGTGTTTATTTCCGCTGCTATCTGTTAAGTGATAAATGCTATGTGCTATGTGATATTTATTATTGCGTATTGTATATTGCATCATAGCATGTCATGTAGTTGTATTAGTAACTTATTGAGATTTATCTCACCCCCTTTTCTTTTATCTTTGTTTTTCCTTAACCCCCCCCAGGTGCTAAGGATTAGTCTCGCTGATCACGAGAAAGAGGACGTCGAGTGTGGAACATTCTTTTGGGGAAGGTTGTTATAGGGTGGTTTACATTATGTAAATGTGTAACCTTTTTGGGATATTTGTACCAAACATTGACGTCATTAGGATTTGTGTATTTTGTAACTTTAGTGTATAAACTGATGGAGTTTATACTAGTTTCACCTTGTTGTTCAAATGATTTGTAAAACCTTGGATCATCACCTTTTGGTTAAATGAAATTTTTAACTTCAGTAATTCATAGTTTTGGTTTTAAGTCGACGTCCAGATCGCGGTCTCGGGCCCGCGGGGTCGCGACACAAATGGTGTGCCTATCATCTACATAGCGGCCACACTACCGAGGGATGCTTTGATCTAAAAAATGTCATCCAAGATTTGATCGACAATGGTGAATTTACTGTGGGTGAAGAGCAACCGTTAGAGAGTGACAACATGCAAGAACTCATCAAAGAAGAGGCTTGGTTTTGAAATGGGGCTTCAACAAGAGATCATGTTACAAGGAGGACTACAACGACAAGGATGACAACAGCAATCTCCGTTTCTCTTTCTCTACCTAGTAATAGGAATAAAAAAAAGAGGGTCAAAAGTCCTCTTAAGTGTGCATTAAAGTTTTCTCTTGTCCCATGTTAAATTTTGAGTCATCAAATAAAATTCGTTCTTGTCCTCATACACTCTTCCAAGTTGTTCAATCTAATTCTTGGCAAAATGATGAAAATATGTCTAAACAAGTTTTAGAACGAAAACTATCACTTGAACGCCTAGGGGCTACACATCGTGACGAAGACGATAACATCAACGACGAAGCAAAGAAGCAAAACACCATGGAGAAATCAAGCAAAGTTTTCAAAGGGGGATTAAAAAAAAAAAAAACTCACTAGGTTGAAATCCTCAAATCAACCTAGGCAAAAGTTAGAGCACAAAAAAAAAAAAAAAAAAAAAAATCCCCCTCAATCAAAGAAGTACAAAATCAACATCATTCCACCAATGAAGGACGAAACTACATCGACAACCATCACGACGAAGCAACAATTCCATCACGAAGAATGGAGGATCCACAAGAACTACGGTGACCTGAGCCTCTACACTGGAGGAACATAGGCAACCTGCGGGTCCGGTCTCATACAAGAAAGAAGATATGTTTATCCCTAGTGCGTTATGGTGATTGGCCTTCATCTCGAACTTGTCAAGACATCTTTGTACGATTCATTTTCCAATGAATTAATCACCAAAAAGATTGAACAACTTTCTTAGATTTTGAATCGCTTTGCGTTCTTTATCTAGTCTAGGGGCTTCTTATCTTCCAGTGATACTCCCAGTGTCTTGCAATCAAATTGGGGCTTTCCTTCTCTTCTCTCTTAATGACTTACTTGCCTTCGTGAGTCGTTCAAAAAAATATAAGTACATACTAGGGACCACTTCCCTAGTCAAGTCAATGTCACTCATCATTAGTGACAAAAGGTCTCCACCGCAAAATCACATGTCTCTCATCCTCAGCTAGAGTCTAGGCAAACTTCCCCATTAATTGAGTCAAAATGAACACGCAAAAGAGATGCCCGCTAGATTGAAAACCCGAAAGGGCGGTCTAGGCAAAAAACAGGGTGCGTCATAAAAAAATGAGAGAGTGAGAGAGAGAGAAGGGAAAGAGAAATGGAGATCCCCGGCCTCTAAAGAAGACAACTACACAAGTTCTACATTGAATCTCCTCATCAAGTCAATTCCCCGCCAAGTCAACTTTGGAATTGCAAAAGGCTTGACAAGATACGGCACAATCAAAGGTCGTTTTGAGTTATTGGCATAAGAGAGATTGAGTTATTGGCATAAGAGAGATTCTTCTTGCAATGTGCATTTTTGGGCTCATGGGAAAGAAGGCCCGTCCGAGAATGAGCTCATGATCGATATGTCATCAAAAAGTCAAAAAGGGGTACGAGGTTGCACAAATAGTCCCCAGTGAGTCAATTGGCTTGGGCAGCGAGTGGAAACAACGTGTGACTCAGTTTTCAAAGCTTCTTCAAGCATGTCAAAAAGTTTCCCGAGAATGAAGTAGCTCTTGCCATGTCCTCTTATGTTTGTTCCCCCACACAAGGACGAGTCTCTTGCTCGACAAATGATGACGCCCTAGGGGCTATGTGACTCTAGAACGAGAGCTTCTTTTGGCTTTGTTTGACAATTAATGAGCCCTAGGGGCTATGCTCAACAAAGATGTGTGAGACTATACTGAAAGTCTCTCAAAAAGAATGCTGAAAAGCCTTCTCGTTCTACTTGCAATCAATAGTGGCACCCTAGGGGCTACAATCAAGTTTGAAGGGCTCCCTTAGCAAGAAGCAATTTACTTCACCTCCCCCAATGGTGGCCCTAGTAAAGACATATGTAACATTGGAAGCTTCCTCAATTAGTTTGGCACCGAATGCCTTAAGGGGCTTCGCAATCTACAATCTTTGGGCTACGGCATTACAGTAATCCAAGCGAAGGGCAATATTGGGGATTCGCAATTGCCAATATTTTGGGCAATGGTACTCGAGAAATACAATGTGGGGAGTGGTCCAAGATTAAAGGGTCTCCTAGTACTTCACGTCAAAAGGTCTTTTGGTTTAAAAGGAGGACTCCGAAGTTATGAATAAATTTGATGATTCTTGTTAGAACTTACAACGAGATTATGAAGAAAGTCTTAGAGAAAAGGAAAAAGATTCAATATGCTAAACTCTAGGGTTATAGCGGGAAATGCCTTGGCCAATCCCAATATTTCTGCAATTCAGCACCCCCTTCTCCAAGATCAAAAGCAAAAAGTGTGGCTCTTGCGCCTCAAGCACTAGTTGCATCCGAAGATCCGTCTTTAGTTCAACTCAAGAAGACTCAAGCAAGCATACCCATTTAGGGACCTTATCACACCAAGACCTTATCATCCGCGACCTCAACGACGCCACAAGACACTACTGCATCTTTTGACATAAGCTTTCCGCCATTTGGGTACCAACCACAATGAGGCCATTCATCTCCCCGGTAAGAGTAAGAAGGAGATCTCTATCAAGAATTCTACCCGACGGTGCATCCGCTCTTAATACCAAACCAATTCCAAGACATTTTTGGGACTTTACATCGAAAGGTCTTCACATTCTTGAAGCTCGCAAACAACAAGTACATGACATTTGGGGGCTTGTTAATCTCTCGAATCTTGGTATCAATAATCTTCTCTTGGGGCTTGCTCACGTCAACAACAAAAGGCGATTTATTTGAATGGGCCAAGAGCTGATTTATCTTGGGGCTATGCAAGTCACTCAATGTTAGGTATCGAAGGCGTTCTAGGGTATTTACTATCAGCAACCCCTCGGTATCTCAACAAAAGTCTTTTGAAGCCCCATAATTGATAAATCTCTTGGGGCTAGACATCAATCTTCGTTGGGCACAATAGCGACAACAGAATTCAAGGGAGGTAACCCGGACTTTGACCGAACATGACTTGATCTTGGGTTGGCTTTACAAACATACAAACACACAATGGTTAAAATGGTTCACCCACGAACTAAAAAAAAAAAAAAAAAAAAAAAAAAAAAAACGACAAAAAGATTTTTATTTTTCTTTTTCTTGTAAATAAACTTTGTTTTCTCCTTACTTGTGTAAAAAAGTATGTGCTTCATTTTTATTTGGTCCTAGCTTCTTCCCCAGCGTTCTCCACCATCCTTGAACTACGCTGGTCTGATTCTCTTCAAGAGATACGTAGGCAGCCTTTTGGCACGACCAACCCATCATCTAGAATGTCATCTCACCGACACTCCCTCAAAAGTACAAGCGAATCATCTTCATCAAAAGTGTCGACATCCTTCATCAAAGCCACGGCATCAGAAATCCATCCCGAATCAAGCGGCCATGGTAAGTGAAGGTATGAACATCATTCACACTTTCTACAAAGCACATCGCACACAAAAGCAGTTTAGCATTAAAACACCAATAGTAGCAAGACCCGAGTAAGCGGGGCGGAATGGTTGTTTAAGTACTTCCCACTCCGTCACCTAACCCCCGAACCCTTCTCTTCCCGAATCTCTGGTTTCGTAATATTAAAATAGGCTATTTCTTTAGGTTTTTCTTATGTTTCCTCAATAACATAGGTGGCGACTCTACAATCTAAAATCAGTTAGACATCCTAGGATCCTTCCACCGCTCTAGCCAAGTAGTGGGTTTTTCCGGGGTATCTACAGGTTGGACCCCAACAATCCTCCCCTCAAACTAAGGACCACACCACTATGGCCCGCAGTGTTTCCTCTGGCTCAGATCCAGCAAAATCTTGTACCAACTGCCCGCTGAACACCACCGCCCTTCATTGCAAAACTCTATTCGCAAATGTCAGACAAGGGAACCCCACCCTATAAAGCACACACACGGTCCACCCGGTCGGGTCTATCCGAACCATGGCTCTGATACCACTTGTAGGGACCGCGACCACCACCACCACTCTCCACATTAGTATGATATTGTCCGCTTTGGGACTAGCCTGCACGGATTTGTTTTTGGGCATCCCCTAAAAGGCCTCATTCTTGATTGTTTGAAACCCTTGGCCCGTCTAACCAAAGCTCTGATACCACTTGTAGGGACCGCGACCACCACCACCACTCTCCACATTAATATGATATTGTCTGCTTTGGGTCTAGCCCACACGGATTTGTTTTTAGGCATCCCTAAAAGGCCTCATACTAATGAAGTAGGTGGGTGTTGTTATATGCCTTGCATTTGTTTCCTCAATTGCCGATGTGGGACTTTGGGTGAGTGGTGGGGGCTGGGCCCAAAGCGGACAATATCATACTAATGTAGAGTGGTGGGGGTGGTCGCGGTCCCAACAACTGGTATCAGAGCCCAGGTTGGTTGATGTGCCAGACGTAAAGTGGACCGCGTGCGAGATGTGTGGTATTCTCCTATGTGTGATCTTGCGAAAAAGACCCTTGTGTCGAAAGTCTTCCCGATAAAGGTGATCGGACGGCGTGTCCCGCAGATGGTGTTAGCGGCGGTAAAAGTTTCGTTGGAGGTACTTGGTTAAGGGGAGGTTTGTTGGGGTGTCAACCTAAGTCCCACATCGGCAATTGAAATAAGAATTGCATAGTATAAGAAATAGTCCACCCACTCCATTAGTATGAGGCCTTTTGGGAGATGACCCAAAAACAAATCTGTGCGGGCTGGGCCCAAAGCGGACAATATCATACTAGTGTGGAGTGGTGGGGGTGGTCGCGGTCCCAACAAGTTGTATCAGAGCTTGGTTGAAGGGGAGAATTCGCATCGATAGAAGAGATCCAAAATAGAAAAAAAACAAGAGAGCAGATCTGGTCCGTATTTGTTCAGCGCAGCAGTGAAGAAAGAGGCGTAGCACATTCGTTAACCGTTGGATCGTTCTGAAACTTGCAGTGTTGGTTCAGGACTCATAAATCTTCAATCTGAACGGTTGAGATTGGATTTCGAGGTACCTAGAATCGGTAAAAGTTTCCAGACAGAAGTAGCAAGATTTGTGGGGGACGATCAATGGAGTTTGAAGATCATGGTTACAAGATGGTTATGGTGGACCACGTTTGTGGTGTTTGGGATTTACCCTTGTGTGAACTCGCGGATGGAGCCTTGTGTCAAAAGTCTTCCTGATATGGTGATCAGGCGGCGTGTTCCGCTAGTGGATAGCGGCGGTACAAGTTTCACAAGTTGTGAGGAAAACACCAGAGGTGTTGAAGATGACCGATGACGATGAGACAGAACATGGATATCATGGAAGATGGAAGTTGAAGATGACAATGATGTGGTAGAATTTGAGTCAAGGGGAGATTTGTTGGGATTTTGGCTCAAATTCTAATCCAAATTGGATTGTGAAAATCATGTGTATGAATTTATTTCCTAATTGGACAAGAAGTGAGAAGATTGTTTCCTAATGCAAGTAGGAGAGGAATTTGTGAGTCCTTATGGGTGTAGGACAAGGATTCCTTATTGTACTAGGAAATAGTTTTATTTAAAGCCTTTATAAAGGGTGAGAGAGCTATTATTTTGTGTGTGCCTTGGTGGTGCCAAGAGGGGCTTCCCTTAGGGGAGAGTGTGAGGAAGAGGGGATTAGTGGGTGTGCCTCCCCTATACAAATAGGCTTCACCAATATGAATTTTTTTTTTTTAGGGTTCTTTGTGTGTGTATTTTCAAGAATGTTGAGAAGGAGAGATACCTCCATTCTTGTAATACCAATTTGAGAGAGCAGTGAGTCTTTGCGAGTTTCTTGAAGAAAACTCGTCATCTTGTAATTCCATGATATTATAGTGAAAAGTTGATCAGTGTGGACGTAGCCCATTGATGTTGGGGTGAACCACGTTAAATCTTGTGTCTTGTTCTTGTTTTATGTGCGTGGATATTTTGTTATCTCTTATTGCGATTTCTCTTGTGGTGAGCGATCCCAACACTTGCACCCCAACAGCGTGTGATTTTCGAATGACTGATAGCTTAGTGTTAGAAGTTCCGTTACAAACGCAGTTTATTTCTTTCCACACTAACCAGTCAAATTCGTTTTATTGTTGTATAAACTCCCTTCTGATTGATCAGGGAACTCGTTCAACGAAATACAATAGTTCATACGAATCTCTCTCTATATATCTCTAATCTTTGTTACTTATTTGTCTTCCTCGGTTTGAGAAGCCATTATTTGTATCAAAAATGACTTAAACATACCAAAAATCTAATATTAGAAATGTTATTCAAATGCGTGTTTTCCATCTTGTTCATCTAGATCTGTCTTCATCCTCATAGCTAAATGGTAGAGGCACTGTCTTAAACGCACGATACTTCCCAACGTTGTTCAAATGCTCGTTTTCCAACCTGAGACAAAATAGAAAAATCATCTCCACGGACTCATAAATGCCAACTTGCACATAGTAAAACTGTCTTGAGACAAACACAAAAGTCATGTAGTATGATAACACACCTGAAAAAATTCCATATACCACGACGAATGATTTCCAAACTAGCAACTATACCAATGATTGCGTTTCTGTGCAATGAAGTAGGCGACCCGTAAATGCCTAGCACCGTTTGCATCCAAGCAAGTCTTAACACCACATTTAGTACCTGCACTCAACTCGCACCAATTCAATATTTGCACTATCAAGTTTCACTATTGTAATCGATTAAGTCATTCATTTTTTTTTAAAAAAATAAACTCTTTTTTTTTAAAGGGAAGAGTAATAATGTTTACAGCTCTACTCACCATAGCAACAAAGTAGACAAATTTGTTTGGTACTAGAAGTTTATCTCTCAGCCACGGGTTTTTGGAGTCCTTACATAAAAGACCCCAATCCCAAACCAGATCCCAGTACGTCGCGAAAATTGTAGCCACTGCTGAAGTTACTGCAGCTATAATTCTCAAGCTCATTCCTCCTCTTTGTTCATAATAAGTTCTCATGACAACTGCAACAATTATTGAGAAGTACTTGAGTCCATTCCAGGCTTGCATTGAATCTTTCTCTTCAAATGTACGTCGCAAACACTATATATATCATCATTAGGTAAGTAATCAGATTCACATACACACAAAAAAAATGTTAAATGTTGTGTGATGAAGCGTTTAAGGTTGAATTTTACCTGAAGAAGGCGAACCGTAAATGGAATAATGGCAACAATTATGGAAAGGATTTGGAAAGGACGGGTCTGACCACAACTGTGTGACCTGTTCTCAAAGTCTCCCCAACCGTAGTAGCATATGTAGAATTCCAAACTCCTGAATGACTGAACCTGAAAGCAAGAATGCAATAGCTAGTACTCCCTCCGTCGCAAAATAAATGTCCGAAAAATATTCAAATTCGCTCTTTAAGTAGGTAGCAACACGGAACTATGTCAAACCTGGCTCGTTAGCTGATCTGCCAAGAAGAAATCTGGAAGGGTAACCTGAAAATGCAGAGAAAGCGAGCGTAAAGTAAGTCTCAACTTCGGCATATGCATTTTTACCAGTACGACGATTCTAGGATCAAACTACCTTATAAAAAGGAGCACAAACGCAGTGCCATATGCATTGAATGATGAAGAAACGATTTGCACTGTAGAAAATGTTGAACGGGCAAAACAATATTGAGAAGACAACCTACAAATAATTAAGAGTAAAATAGATATGCTTAGAACTGGTTTTGGTAACGTTTCGAGAGGGAAGAAATAAAGCATGATTCTTACAATGACCAAGGCTGCAGGGACAAGTTCAGCTACTGCACTGAAATTTTCAGTACTGTGGTCAATATCCATTTCCAAGTTTGAGATTACAGCTACCAAAGTGAGCAGTGCAAGACCTGAACTAAGGAATAGGATTTCTCTAAATCCCAAAACAATTCCTGGCTTTACTCCAAATATGAATGCATAATTGACCCGGAAACGCTTCCAGTAGTATACGTTTCCAGCGTACAAGAGCATATGCAGGACTATAAATCCGAATAAGCTGTCAAAAAAAAAAAAACAAAAAAAAAAAACCCTGAAATAAGCTAATTGTTCTCATAGTTGCTAGTGCAAATGACAATAGATATTGCACGGAACAACGAAAAATACCTATATAGTGGGAATGCAGTACCCATAAACTGAATACCCTCTTCATGGTTAAGCACATTTCTGGTATGTATTGCCAGAATTATACCCACTACAAGTGCTACAGAGCAGCCCAAGAAAACGCCTGCCCGAATATTATGGTCAGTAGTTTTCTAACTGGTACTCCGAAAATGAGAGCGTCGTATGAAAAAGATGTAAGGTTACCTGAGAAAAATGTAACTCGATGCTTATCTCTCTTAACGTTGGGCCTTAAACTGTTCATTCCTTTACGCCGATCACCATCTGAAAAGTGCTTCGTGAAGGTGGACTCCAGTCTTACTATGAGTTTAGCAACCTGAATTGAAGAAATAACAAAACAGAATCGGGCACTGATTAAAAAGTCGGAACCGTTCCCGAAATGGAATTAGTCAAGGGAAGTCAACAACACTGTACCTCATCAGAGTAGCCTAGATAAGATTTCTCAACCATCTCTAAATACACTTTTGATGCATTTCTAGATGTTATCTACACCAAGAATAGTCAATCTAAGCATTGAGTTGATATAGTCTAAGGAGATTAATTTGTATTGTTACAGAAGGAAAATTCAGTACCTTATCATATTTCTTCATGATCTTGGAGAATGCCATTTGATTATTGAAGCTGCAGTACATGTATACAACAAGTGTTTCATTTCTAAATAAAAAATAGAAATCGCGAGGGAGTAGGAATTAATTACGTACCAGTAGTTTTTAAGAAGGCAAAGCTTGTGATGGCATTCGATAAAGGCCTTTTTCAGGAGCCTTTCTACATTTTTCAGCTCCACCTTACCGAATGAAAAGTCAGATGGCGAAGATTTCCAAACATTTTTCATGGTGGATATCAGAGTTGCTCGTGCTACATTGATCTTTACATTATTCAAAACCTCCATTGATGCATCGTTATGATCCGCTCCATCTCCCTCATCTGAATCCATTTCTTCGCTCATCTCTACTTCTTGAATTCCATCCATGTGCTGCATCTCTTAAAGTCGAACCAATTTAAAAAAAAAAATTTAATACAAAATGATCCAAATTTGACAAAAAATAAGGTTAGGGGATTCATAAAAGGTTGGTTAATTTACCTGTTATTTCTGGGTTGAAGGAATCAGAGGCTGAAATGGGACATGAAGAAGTAGCATTGGGATAATGAAAATTGAAGCGAAGAGCGAGGAGAGCATTCATCTGTTTATCCAACATGGATGCTTCTTCCATTACCTCCTCCACTTTAGCCTTATAAAACCTGACCACTTTGTTAAGCTCGTCATCAATTCTTCTGAAAAACAATAGCTCCAACTCCCCTCCTTCGTCTGATGGCCCGAGAAATGCTGTCTGATAAATACCTTGGCCTCCTCCTCCTTCTTCATCCTCTACCCGCACTGCACTCACTAGTATTATTTCGTCCTCCTTTTCTTCATCAACATGTGGAAAACCGTGTTCAAAAGTACGCGTGAGTCCACTGAAAGCTCTGTACAACACAGATTTAGTTTGAACGAGCTGTGGTTTGTTCATCTGTTGGATCTTGAAGATGTCTTTCAAGATGGATTTGAGATCACTGTAATTCATGTATGCGTCTTGCCATTCCAGTACCATCTTACACATAAATTCCTTCCCATACTTCATATATTCCCTCACCAAAAAACTTATAAAAAAAAAAAATTTGCTGTGAGAAAAGCCCTGCCTAATGCCACTCAAGGCTCCCCAAGGTCTAGCAAATGTGACTAATTATAGGTGCACTTCATTACCTTTCCATATATATATATATGTATATATACTTCCTCCGTCCCATAACAAAATACGTACCCATTTGCTTTTAGAAGGTATTTTCCCAAATGTTTACAAATACGCGACCTAAAGCAAGCGAGTCAGCACCACACAATCAAATTCAAAGCGGGGGACTATATTTTTGACATGAAGGGAGTACTAATCCAAGCTTAAAATTAATGATGGTATACTAGTATGTTGGAATTATTGAGGGATGCATTGTGTGTCAGTACAGCAATTCAACCAAGTTGTGCTGATGAACAGGCCGTGCATGGATATTATTGATGGCATAATGTACAGGGAGAGGGCAGGGAGGTGGGACCACATACAACTGGACACAGTAAATGTTTAACAACTAATTTCTAAGACCATCCACAGTGGTTTCAACAAAAAAAAACCATTCAACACCCACTTTATCACTTCACATCAGCTTCTCTCTCTTCCAACTCATCCATTCAACACCCATTCAACAAAACACTCTACAATGGTTTGTTTAATCCTCCCATTCAACACTTTTCTCACTCATCATCCTATACCCCACCACTTAAAATTTATTTTTTATTTTTTATTTTTATGATTAGTGTTGAAATGATTATTATTGGGATCCATTTCAAGAAAAATATGGTTTTTTTTTTGTCGAAATACAATGAAACTTACGTCAATTTAAAGAGAAAAAATTAAGAAATTTGGTGTAAAAAAAAAAAAATTTAAAAACATTTTTTTTGAAATAATTGAGCTCAAATAATTGGGATAAAAGAAAATAATTCCTCAGCTAATCACGCGCCGACACATGGCGCATACAAAGAAACTTGCTGACATTTTCTGGATTCACGGGTGTTGAATTTATTCAACACAATTGCAATTCAACCCCCGAATTCAACACTTCATTGTAGCAATTCAACCTTCTTTTTTGTTGAATCTTACATTCAACACCCCAAATTCACACCCATTGTACATGGTCTAAAGGCTAAAATTCAACTTTATTTGGATGATTTGATGGATCAATATAAATTCATGGAAACTATACACATGCTTGGCTTAATGTAGACAACACTGCTTTCTTCCGCGGCTTCAGACACCAGAGGCAGACCTAAAGCATTTTGTAAGTGAGTGCACCAAAAAAAAAAATGGGACTGGAACTTGCAACGTGAAGTTAGGTTAAAATTCTAACATTTTAAGCACATAACCTCGTGACATTTGAATTTGAGTAAATGGGTTCAATGTCATCCATATATATACATAAGATTAAATTTATTTTCAACCATTGTACATTCACCTGATTTTTACTTTAACCATCCTACTTTATTTTTTGCACGAAAACCACTCTATTTTGGAAAACCGCTCATCCAAACCCAAAAATCGCGGATTAGGGCACGGATTAGACACAAATTTGTGGTTGCGATAGGAGGTTTTCAAAAGGGGAGTGGTTTTCGTGCAAAAAATAAAGTATAATGGTTATAGTAAAAATCAGGTAAAAGTACAATGGTTGAAAATGAATTGAAACCTACTCCCTCCATCTCAATTTAAAGTTCCTAGTTTGACTTTGCACAGAGATTAAGAAAAAGTAAATGTTGTGAGTATGAAAAGTAAAGTGAGAGAGAGAAAGTGGTTAGAGAGTTTTTGTTGTAAGAATAACAAGTGGGTCCTTAAATTGGGACAAACTAAAAAGAAAAGTATGAACCTTAAAGCGGGACAGATGGAGTATATACATATATATAATCCCTCCGTCCCACCCGAATTAAGATTTTTAGGTTGGGCACGGGAATTAAGGAAAAAGTGTTAGTGGGGTAGGTGTTGTAAGTATGAAAAGTAAAGTAGGAGAGAGAAAGTATGATAGAGAATAATGAGTGGAAAGTTGTTGTGGGTGTGAATGTGGGTCTCATTAAATAAAACATTTTCATTTTTGGGTTCTCCTAATTCGAATGGACACTCAAAATAGAAATTTGTCTTAATTCGAGTGGGACGGAGGGAGTATATACTCCCTCCGTCCCACCACAAGTGCTACTAGAATTGTGGGCACAATAATTAAAAAAATAAATAATACGAGTAGTAAATATGGTAGAAAATGAAGAGAGAGAATGAGTGGGTTAATATTATTGTTAATTGAATAAATTGTGTGGTTGAAAATGAAGAAGAGAATGAGTGTGGTTAAATAGTAGAGTTGGTTGAATATAAATATATTAAAACATTTCCATTTTGGGCAATCTCACTTGTGATGGAACGAACCAAAAAAAAATTAGTCTCACTTGTGTGCGGTGGAACGGAGAGAGTATATATATACTTGTGTCCGCCTCTAACTATAACCTTTTTAATTCACATGACAGTAACTCTAACCGATACGAGCTAGAGCTGAGGCTCTTTTTCTCCAAATTACAGGAATAACATGAAAACTAAAGCTATCAATGGATTACTATTAGATTCCAATGACTAGCTCCCAAACAATGTCAGTGTGTCTGTCATATGATGGCTAAATGTTAAGAGTAATTAATTTGGTGGGCTCACCTGTCTGGCTTGTTAGCTGGATCATCTATTCATGGAGATTAGCCAAACTTCATTTGCCTGCTGATTTTTTTTGCTAGGTATTAGTTTTTAATCGATGAGTGTATTCACAAAATTTCTATCATGCCTTGTAAATAGTTTAACCGTTTTCTCATAAGTTTTTAGTAATTTTGACCTGCGTACTATTTAGGCGTAGTCAGGGCGGGATCTATTAAGGAATAAGAGGGGGCGACGGCCCCACTGAATTTCCCGGATTTTTTTTTTTTTGAAATAATGGTTATATATTTTAACTGTTACAAGAGAGCATACATTTTCGTTTGCCACAGTTGTTGAGCGGGCATTCTAGTACTTGAAGGTTCCGTGTTCGGGACCCACCCACTGCCATCTTCTTTATTTTCCCTCATTAATCATGGAAACCCACTAAAACTGCTTTTATTAGTAGAAACCCACTACAAACTGGTTTTATCTCTTAATAATGTAGAGTTTAAAAGAAAAAAATATACAGTTTATTATATTAATATATATATATATATATATATATATATATATAAATACATTATAAATGTGCCCAAAAATCTACTGTTACCTTTTCTTTTCAATACAATTTGATGTTGGGTTTTTTCTAATGCAATTTGTTGCTACTCTATCAGTAAAAGCATGCTAGCACATACTCCTCTGTCCCATTTATATTATCCACATTTGATATTTTTGATCAACACAAGTAGATTTTGACTAAACACTATTGTCAATCTAATCATTTAGTGAGATTTTTATAATTGTTAATGCTAAAACACTAAATAATGAGCAAAAATTACCTTTATTTTTTTGTGTATTTATATCATTTTTATTATATAATTAACATTATAAAAAAATAAATGTCGCAGTCGACTCAGTGTGATTTTTTTTTGGCCCCCACTGATCACAATTCCTGGATCCGCCACTGGGCGTAGTCAATGTGGCATGAGTACTTCATAAACAGCAAATGTGTCCAGCGTACTTTAGTTTCGTTTTCAATTTGACCTATTTTTCTAACGACAGTTAAAATTTAACGAAACAGTCAATGAAAGTTAACGTACTAGTTAGTTTGAAATTGATTTTCCTTTTAAGGGCTACATTGAAAATTCTATATGTAAAAGGGTTGTGAACAAAAAATTTGAAACATTAATATTTAAAGTTTAAAATAAATATATATTTTTATAATTTTAATTTTTTGAACATGTTTTAAAAAAATTGGATTAAAAAATATTTAATAAATAACCAATGTATCTAAAATAATCAAAACTGTTAATAAATGAACAATTTAATCTTGTATATCATTTGTTTTTCCAAAAATTCAAAAACTCGGTTGTTTTGGCTTGGTATGTATGGGTGCTACTCTCGCCGCAATAGCTTGCCTAATTCAATTCTTTAAAAAAAAAAAAAAAAACTGAGTTTTTGAATTTTTGGAAAAATAAATGATATACAAGGTTAAATTGTTCATTTATTAACAGTTTTGATTATTTAAGATACATTGGTCATTTATTAAATATTTTTTTATACCAAATATTTTTTTTTTTAAGACGCTTTCAAAAATAATTAAAATTATAAAAATATATATTTATTTTAAGCTTTAAATATTAATGTTTCAAATTTTTTGTTCACATCTGAAAGAACCTGTATCACTAATGCACTTAAACAAGGAAACTGATTAGTTCACAAGAGGTCTACTATCATCAAATGATAGGTCGACTATCTTGAGGTGCAGTGTGTGATTTGTTGAGTTTTGCAGCGGAATAATATATGAATAAAAGGAAGAAATTAATGAGTAAATAACAAGTGGTAAGTGTGTGATCTAGTGTGAGAGAATTAGAGACAAACATAACAATATAACGTGGTTCAGAGTATTGCAACCCTCCTACATCCACGCATCATTGTCCTCAACAGTGAAGAAGCAATCCACTATAAACCTTCGTCAAGTAATTACAATAAATTGCAAGGAAAATTCCCTCAGAACTTTCCAGACTAATTAGCCTCACTAACTAAGCTTGTGCTTGTTGCAAAGCACAGAAAAAGAAAAGAAAAAGTTTCACAAATGTGAAAGGTGATGATCTCTTGGTTGGCTCTTAATTAGCTAGGTGAGATCTTTATTTTATCTTAAGTAGCACAGATTTATATGATTATGTGTGCTCTTACAATAATATGCTTAAAAGCTTTTTCAGTTTGAACAAAGGCAAGAAGATGGGCAGGAGGTGTATTTGCTTCAGTTGATGAGAGCTTATTTTATAGGTCTTCATATTATGTCTGTTGGAGTGCAACGGTAAGCATCTTGGGTTTATAAAAAGTAGGTCTACTATCATTGACTGGAACAGTGCTTATGAACAGTGTCAAAGTCAGATTGACTTTGACTGTCTTGCTGAGCTGGCACAAGTTGGACTGAGAAGATCACAAAGGATGAGGTCTGCTATCTTCGATAAGGTCTACTATTCCGCCATTGCTGAGACCGCCATTGCTGAGAAGATGAAGATAGTAGACCTGACTTAGATTGATCTTTGAGTTGTACTAATAGTAGACTTCTTGTATCAATGTTTGGTTGATGTTCCTTTATGTAAACTTGTATGATTCATTTGTTTTTTGAAGAGATGTTTCATGAGAGTAAAATGTGTACTATTTTATCTCAGTTTGATTAATACTCCTTCTTTTCTTAATTAGTTTTCAAAACTCTTTGTTTAGAAACTTAGGTTCTAACAATTTCTACATTTTTGGGAAATAATTAAGCCTGCAAAATCTTGTTAAGATCATAGAATGAACATAAAAGATAGTTGAATCAAACATCAACATTAGCCCAGAATTGAGATGCAACAAACAGTTTTTGCATCCCATAATAAGAAAAACATCAACTGAAAAAATTGTTTAACTAAAATTTAAAAGGAGTTTTTGAAATAAACCAAATAAGTTTCACTGGAACTCAAGTTCCACGCTATCATTACTGTTGTAGATAGGAACAGGTTGTGCTTCACCTTGATTAACTGCAGTAAGATGCCTTTCCCTTTCAAGGTTGAGAAGATTGAGTTGCTTAGGGTGGTGCCGGAAGTAGAACTGCTTGTTGTTCTATGTAAGGCTCATTCTATTATCATACTGAACATCAAAGAGCTTCAGTTGTCTTTTGCTGTGCAGTTTTCTTTCTTAGTCAAGTCCCTTGACATTGTTGGTTCTATTGAGCCAGTGCAAAGCATAAGAAACTTTGAAGATGGATGGACTGGCTGTGGCATAGGTTGTTTGGAGAAGAGCTCTTGTTGCTGAGTGAATTCCTAGAGATACTTAAGATGTGTCAGCACTTCATCCTGGTCAACTATCTTGCCTGCAAGGGAGTCTTGAACAATGTTTGTTAGATCAACCCTGAGTCCTTTCATCAAACTTTTCATGTACTTGCCAAGGTGATTGATATCTTCTTGAGTTGCAGGAGGAAAGGGATTTGGAAAGATAGAGTTTATGGGATTCGGAACAAGAGGACAGGGGTACTGAACATATGGTGCATCTAGGCCAGGTTCATTTGGGAAGATAGGGGACACAGGTACCATTGGGCCAAAAAGTTGTCTAATGGCATACATCCCATAGGCCTTTTCTCTGATGAGCCTCCAATAAAGAAACTTAGCAATATCAAGACAATGGGTAACAATAACCCCAGATTGCATGTGCAGCAACTCCATTAAACTCAAATGTAACCATTCACCAAAGAATTTTTCCCACTCAATAATTTTTCCACCAGTTAGAATAGATGGAATCTTTCCATCTCTATGAACTAAAACATGTCCCAGGGTTGTTCTGAAAGTCTTCCACTCATTATGGATCATGAAAATTTTACCAGCGTTCTCTTGCCCAGATTTGAAGTTGAGCTTTTGAGAATGACCAGTACTCACTAGTAATAGCAGGACTCAGAATTTTTTGAGGAAAGATAAGATCTTTGTGATGCAAAGCAATTAGCAGGACTGAGTAGAAAGAGAAGTCAATAGGTTGAGATATAAACCATGGTAGTGGCACATAATAGAGATGGAATAGGTTATTTGAATGGAATGGGTCCAGTCCAGGAGTGATTAGGTCAAAAGTGGTGTTGGTGTGAAGATGGGGATCTTCAAGAGTTTAGAACTGAGAGGATTGAGAGGTATGCTCTTGGGAAGGTTGTCCTATAGTAGGAGGTCTATTTAATCCAAGCTTTTTCCATGTAACATCATGTCCATACTTTTTTTCAAGCTCTTGAAACTTGACCACTTTTCCAAATTCTGACAAGGCATTGAAAGCTTCCTTATCAAATGGATTTTCTTCTATGATAATGGCTTTCCCTTTGCCTGAAGGGATTTGGAGTGATGGGGAAGGCCTTCCAATGGTTAATTGGGTTGAAGGAACAGATTTTGGAGAATTGGGAGTGATCTAATCAAGGTCTTCTATCATTGACTCTGTTCCTCCAAGGTCTACTATCTGTTCCTGAGCATCTTCAAAGTTATCATTCCCCCTTTCTTCTTTAACCATTGGCTCAATATCTATAAATGCTTCATTCCCCCTATCAATTTCAATTATGGCATCCTCAGTTTGGGTTATAAGTCTAGGAGTAGGCATGAATGAGGAAGATAGTGGACCTGATAGAACTGGGGTGTCAACTGGAAGAGAATTGGCTTCAATGCTTTGTGGTTGAGTGATAATTTTAAGAGCTTCAGCAGCTTCTTTGGATCCTGAACTAAGGGTCTCATTGGATGAACTTTGGTGATGTGGCTCAAAGTCAAATGGTGAGCAAGGTGGAGCTTTAATCATCAACACAGGTGGATCAATCCTAGAGATTGGTTCTAAATCCTCATCTTCAAGGTCCACTATCTTGGGACCTTTGCCTTTACTACCAGGACCCTTGAAACCTTTCATCATTTCATTGAGTGTCATTCTTTCAAAGTCACTACCAGAGGGGGAAGAGATATGACCTAGGAACATTTCATCTTCTGAATTAATGGGTGGGCCTAGTTCTCTTTTCTTAGGTTCACTGTGACTACTGCCTTCTTCAACTCTACCCACCTTTTTGTATGAAAAAGTGTGAATACTAAACATCTTATACCTGTGGTGAGTAGCTTGCATATCATAAGGTGCAGGGACTCTAACTCTCAAAGTCCTACCAAAGTGCAGTAATATGCCACTCATGAACCTATACAGGCCAGGTTTAGTTGAGGATTTGAAGTTGACCTTGAGGGGATGATGACAAGACCTAAGTCTAAAGTTAGACAACAATACAAAACTCCAATTTGTTGTTTGAACTTTGTGCAAGAGACACAACAAATGTTTCCATTCTACAGGGCTCATGATATGATGAGATGAGGTTTTTCCATAGAGACCTTTCATAAATACATCAGCTAGGGTTGAGAATTGTGGAGAAAGTAATTTTATTAAACAAGTTTTTCAGAGTTGTATGTAGGCCATCCCTCAATGTCAACAGTTTGAGATGAGTAGTTTATATCAGAGTCCCAAATGTTTGTGACCATCCCAGGTTCATTAGGTGTGTCATAAGTAGCAGCAATATCATTAGGAGAGATAGTGTAAGTAGTACCTTGAAGATCAAAGTGGATGTTGTTTTCCTCCGTCCATACACCATTGTCGTAGATGTGAGAGCAGAGCAATGGGAGAATTGGTGGGTTGGCCTCCATGAATTTCTTTAGTTTGGCATTGAGGAGCAATCCCTCTATCCATCCACCAGCAGGATTTTCATAAAAGGATTTGTTAATGAGGTTTCCATGGGCAGAATTTGAGTTCATGTTTTTAGGGTTTGAGAGAGAGAAAAACAGGGGAGCACAGTGATTCGAGAGAGAGGGAAGAAAATTGATTTGAAAATGAGAGGGCTTTTGTAAGGAGTAAAAGTTTAATGAAGGGAGAGTGGTAACTGTAAAGGAGTTGAAACGATCTCCCTTAAATTCTACAAAGTGAACGTGGGTTTGTGGGTGACTAAGCAGATTGTAACTGTCATGAACAGTAACTTCGCTTCTTTTCACAGCTCTTAGAAAACTTAACTGTAAGGAAAGGTTATATATATTAATATATTCCTTATTCCTTCATTTAATTTTGACAAGATTTTGTCTAAATTCAACAAGTAACTCGGCTGGTCAAGCAACAATTTAAATTCCATATCAAATCAACATAACTGGAATTGCTACTTTTGAGGTCTACTATCAGCAGCAGGTCTACTATCATTAGTAGGTCTACTATCAGTAGAGAGAAAGGGATTAATGAAAGGTGTTTCAGACTGAACAACTGGTGGTGAAACTTGATTATCATTGATTTTGAGATTTCTGAAGGGTGGAAAGGTATGAGAAGAGCTTTTGGATATATTATAAGGAAGATAGTCAAGTTGATCATTTTTGGAATTTTGAGAGGTAATGGGTGAGGGTTCAGGAAGAGAATCAAAATTTGCAAGAGTTTTATCAAACTCATTGGATTTCATATCTAAAGCACTGGTTGATTCATCAAAATCTACATGTATAGATTCTTCGACTACCATTCTTCTTCTAATGTAAACTCTGTATGCCTTGCTAGTTGCTGAATAGCCAAGGAATATTCCTTCATCACTTTTAGACTCAATTTTGTCTAAATTTTTCTTCCCATTATTGTGAATGAAACATTTACTTCCAAAAGCATGAAAATATGAATTTGTTGGTTTTATTTCATTCCACAGTTCATAGGAAGTCTTCATGTGATACTTGTTTATCAAGGTCTTGTTTTGAACATAGACTGCAATTTTGACAGCTTCTCTCCAAAAGTACTTAGGAAGATTGTTTTCAGATAACATTGTCCTTGCAGCTTCACAAATTGTTCTATTTTTCCTCTCAGCAACTCCATTTTGTTGAGGAGTTCTAGGGGCTGAGAAATTGTGACTTATGCCTTGCTGATTACAGAAATCTTCTACTCCAGTATTTTCAAATTCAGTGCCACGGTCTGACCTTATTCTCAAAATTCGGCTATTTTTTGAATTTTGAATTTGATTAAAACGTTTGACCAAGTGTCCAAGAGTTTCTGACTTGGATTTCAGGAGAATGATCCATGCATATCTTGTATAATCATCAACAACCACAAGAGAGTATCTTTTCCCACCAAGACTCCTAGTTCTTACTAGTCCAAACAAGTCCATATGAATGAGTTCAATTGGTCTATTTGTATCCAATATGTTTGTGCCTTTAAAAGAAGTCTTTTGTTGCTTTCCACACTGACAAGCATTGCATAGCTTATCCTTTTTGAAGGATATCTTTGGAAGTCTTTTAACAAGATTGGAAGATGAAAGTTTGGCTATGCTTTTGAGGTTCAAGTGAGCCAATCTCTTATGCCAAAGCCATGCTGAATCAGATTGATTGTAAGATAGTAGACATTGGGCATTAGATACTGTAGACACCCCACCTTGGACCGCTCACCCCGATTGCACACTTGATTTTGTGTTTCTCCCTTTTTTTGAGTGTTTTCTGTTAGTTTTTGTTACTTTGGTTAAGTTCTAGACGGGCTCCGTTAAGTCCCGGGACTAAACTGAATAACAGTTCTAACTTTCTAGTCCATTCTGTTAAAATTTGCCTTTCAGAGTCGCGCGCCTCCGCCCCTTGAGGCCAGACGCGCGTGCCTTCCGCCGCCTAGGTGGGATGCGCGCGCTTCTGGGGTGTGTCAGTTACAGATTCTGCCCAAGAATCTCTCCCTTGCTGATTATACATGATTTTCCCCGGGAAAGATTTCTTGGAGACTCTTGTTTGGCTCCAAAAAACACACTTTTTACAACTATAAAAATCCCTCCAATCCATCATTGGAGGGGACCTTGGTCTCAACCTTGAAAACTCTTCTCTAAACAAAACTCTAGGCAATTTACAAAAGGTATTCTCTCCAAGTATTCAACCTCTTCTTCAAGACTTTTTTAAGAGGTGCTTTTTGAAGGATATTATAGGTAAAATGTCTTAACTTTACTCTTTACTTCTTCTTCTTCTTCTAAATTCTTCTTCTTCAATCAAATGTGCAATCACCCAAAAACCATTTGGCACATGACACCAATGGCCCTTTCATTACATTGAATTGGCCTAAGAGTTATCTCTCTACATTCTAAACAATCAAAACCCCTTTTAAAACCCCCTCTTTTATCATTTATTCAAATAGGAAGAACACATCTATCTTTAAAGTGGATTATGAACAAACAAGACCGACTTTGCTCGGGCGAAAGGGGTGTTTAAGTACTTCCCATTTCGTAACCTAACCCCTGAACCCCTAATCCTTAGAATCTCTGTTTTCGTAAATCAAACTTAGGCTCATAAACTTTAGATTTTCTTACATTCCTAAAAAACGTGGGTGGCGACTCTAAAACACAATTAGACATCCTAGGATAACTCACCGCTCTAGCCAAGCCGTGGTTCCCCCCGGGGTATCTACAGTGGCGAATCCACTGGGGACAGCTTGAGGGTTAAACTTGTGTTTCTGTTCATAATTCACTTTTCTGGGCATTCTGGAAATTGATATGGGAAGCGCGTGCCTCAGACCTTCATGGTCCAAAGCGCGCGCGTCCCACATCAGATTCTGGAACCGCCCGCCTTCCATGTGTTCTTCTTATTCTTACTATTATTTCATGCTAACAAACACTGAAGGGGTTTCATTACACAATCAGGACCAGGGCAATCCCCTGAGTCCATAAGTTTCTGACAATCTGACAGGTCAACCCAGAAGCGGGCGCCTCCTATGTACAATGCGCCAGGCGCGCGCTTCCCACAACACCAGCCCGAGGCGCGTGCTTCTGGGTCGATTTCCAGGACAAGAACAGGTTTCAGGGACTGAATAGAACAGTGGGGTGTGGGCACAGTTGCCTCCATCAGAACAGAATTGGACCTTTGGACTGTCTTAATTTTGTGTTTATTTACCGGTCACACGGATGATTCGGGAGTTATAATTTACGTGCTTATGTGTTTTTTATCTTTTCTTTTCAAAAAAAAAATAAATAAAATTTTTTGTCACGTGATAGACCTCACACTACATGCACATTACTCCTATGAATTGCTCACTATCGAGTCGCACAAGTCCATAACCCCAAACCCGTCGAGGCCCGTCCTAGAAAGTTTCAAGCTCCACCCGACCTTGACTCTTTCAAAGCGGTCAACCTCAGCCCGTGGCGTAGTTGAAGACTACATGCCGGGGGTGACCTTTAAGCCTCTCTTTAACAGAGTACAAACCACACAATTCTAGTTAGGGTCTAACACTCCGTGACCAAGTCGGTTTTCATGTACTGATATTTCCCTAAACTAATGTTTTCAAATCATACATGCAACCTTGTTGATACGGACGCAATAAAAATCTGTCCCCAAAAGTGGTTATTTTGGACGAAAATAAAAAATCCGTCCCCGCATGTATGCTTTACTACATTGATTTAGTTTAATCCCGATACATGTAGGATTCACAAACGTGATGGAATCCGATGAGTATATGGGACCGCGAGATGGTCTATATACTAGTGTGACGATTCCATTATCTTCTTAAAAACCCCAAAAGGGACCCCGTCCCTCCGACTTATAAAAAAAAAGAAGAGTCTTTTTCTTATGTGGTTCGAGTCGTGTGCCCAACTATGTGTTCTCAACCTCTTCATGGACCGAAAGTGTGAACTGAGACTGACAAGGGCTACTTATCCAATTATAGGTCCGATTGGTACTCTCCGCGTTTACAGGGATTCATCCAACAGGCTTGTCCGTGAACTGATCACTCCAACAGCTTCTACATCATCAATGGCCGGCGACTCCAGCACCAACAACGCCATGACTCTCGAAAAGCTCTCTACCATGGTTCAAGCACTCCAACAACAAGTCTCTACCCTTAACCAAGAGGCTCAAACCAAGGAAAACTTGTGGCAAGCTCATGTTGACAGCCAACAAGCGGCCCACGAGGCCAAGGTCGAACAATTGAAAGCCAAGCTCATCAAGCTCTCCAAGAATAAGGGGGTGAACGACAATGAGGAATCCGAATGGACCCAAGGTTTGTTTCAAAGCCCATATGTTAGTTCCCGTACCAAAAAAGTGGGGGAGCCAAGCACCGACAACAACGACCACAAAATGGTCGATTCCATCATGTCCTACATTGATCAGAAATTTGAAGGCCTCAACATGGGAAAAGGCTCCAACACAAGCCTTTATCAATCATCCATTCTCATGAGTACGATGGCTGCTCTCCCCGACAAGTTCAAAATGCCCAACATCAGCAAGTTTAAGGGCAACTCATGCCCGATGGCTCACATCGAGACTTACATTTGGGCTATGGTTCCGAAGAAGGTCTCCCCAAAGGTGATGGCTCAATGCTTTCCTCTCACTCTCGAGGGGCGACAAAGGATTGGTATGCAACTCTCCCACTCACTGTCCGTCTTGATTGGGATGCCGCTATACTTGCCTTGAAAAATCAATATCAAGGCAACACCACTCACCGGCCCATAAGGAAAGAGCTCGAGAACACCACTCAAAGAGACAACGAGTCCTTCATTGACTTCACAAGGAGATGGAATGACAAGCTCTCTGAAATTGTTGAGAGGCCAAACACGAAAGAGCAAATGGACATCTTCCTCAAGTGTCTCAAGATTTATCTCCGCACCCACCTAAGTAGGGCTTGCTACTCCGAATTCTCCCAAATGTATGAGGAGGGGGTACGCATGGATGACTTGCTCAAGGAGATAAAGAAAGCCACTCCTAATTTCTGTTACAAGGCCGCCTCTAGTTCAAACAAAGAGGTTTCTGTCAATGCCGTTACTACCGACAAGGGGAACTTCAAAAGGGTCCTTCCACCACAAGGCAAGCGGTTCCAAAACGACCGCGTCTACACTCCTTTCAATGGCATGACCATCACCGAGGCCTATGAATCTCTAAAGGCTAAGGGACAAATCACTCCTCTCCAAGGGTACAAGCAACCACAACCGCTCCATCCCAACCATGCCCACCACAAGTGGTGTGACTATCATCAATGCACCGGCCACCTCACCGAGGAATGCTTCTCCATCCGAAACACCATCCAAGACCTTATAGACAAGAAGGAATTCATAATCCCTAAAAAGGGTGGTGTCAATGTAATGGAGGTAGGAGAGTTTGAAGGAACCACTCATTCGATCCCATTTGTGAATGAGGGCTCCGATGGCATGAATAAACTTGACAATTCTTGTTATGTTGTGACTTACGATGAAGTTATGAGGGAAGTCTTAGAGAATAGGAAGAAGAAGCTGGTCCGTGAATGTGCTCACCCGCAGCGGCCGGGTAATAGCGAGCACCTCGGTTCCCACGAATACAGCAACCAACACCTCTTCTCAAAGATCAAAAGCACAAGATGCACCTAAAGACCCTTTATTGACACAACTCAAGAAGACGCAAGCCAACATATCCATCTGGGACCTTATTGCATCATCAAAGAAACACCGAGACCTCGTCATCAAGAACTTGGATGACACATCAGTCTCTCCCGACACAACTCCCGAGGACCTCACAGCAATGATAGGTCACATTCACTTCGGCAATGTCATCACTTTTGCCGATATGGACCTCCCACCATTTGGGTCCGATCACAATGAAGCCATATACCTCAAAGTAAAGGCAAGGTGGAGACCTATTTCAAGAGTATTAGTAGACGGTGGTTCCGCACTCAACTTAATGCCTAGCCGAGTCATGGGCATTTTGGGGCTCAAAAGCTCCGATTTACAACCTTCTACCCAAGTCATTAGAGGGTACGACAGCACTGCCCGTACAGTCATGGGAATGCTAGAAAGTCGATATCGAATTTGGAAGCATGATTATGTCCGTCCCATTTCAAGTACTTGATGTCCCGTCTTCGTTCAACTTACTTTTGGGCCGACCATGGATCCACAGTTCCAATGCTGTCCCTTCCACTCTCCATCAGTGTGTCAAGATTAGAAATGGGGACGAGATAGTCACTATCATGGCCGAGAATGTCACCATCCACAGAAATGGGGGACAACCCGTCCACCAAGTTCAACACGGGATAAAAGATTCCACTCTCTCCGGTGTCTCCATTAACGCCATCAACAAAGAAGGGGGAAGTGGGCAATAGACCCTCGGTAATCCTAAGATCCTCCGCATGATGAGGAACACGAATCACTTTCCCGGTCTAGGTCTAGGGAAGCATCAACAAGGAACATTGCATCCCGTAGAGGTTCCTTTTGTCAGAAACAAGTTTGGTTTGGGATAGGAGCCTACCAAAGATGACTTAAAATATGAGCAAGCGGTCAAGAATAAAAAGATCCGAGCTCACAAAGAAGGTCGACAATATGAAATCCCCAACTTGAGGCCTTACCGCAACACACTGAACGGTTATTTTTTTTGCCAAGGGGAAGATGTTCCGTACATGATCTTTCCCGAGCCATGGGTTAACAACAAGGGCGTCAGAAAGCCCGGTCTCGAGATCTTCACTGATTGTGAAATTCCGACACAAGAAAGGGAGCCTATTCCAATGTCACCCCGAGAGTGGTGGGGCAAGAAAGTGACTATAGAGTCCGGGGTAGAGAGCACCGTGGGGGAAGGACTGTCCGATTTAGCCTCCATGTTCGAAGAATTTACCATCATGGACGATTGTCAAGTCAACGCCATCTCCGAAAACACAGAAACGGAGAGTCCATCTATCAGCGAGATCCAGCCAAGCTCCGAGCCAATCAACAACTGGTATTCTATGAAGGGGCCCATGGTATCCGAGGAATTTTTTGTCTGAGAAATGGGTTGCATACCCCGCACAGCAACAAAGGAAGAGCGGCTCACACTTGCTTTCGAGTCCGAGAGTGTTTCTAATACCCTCACCCAAGAGGATATGGAGGCCATAGCCGAGCGTGTGTTTCCTTTCTTTGCTAATGAAAAATTTGATATTTCTGAGTACCCTGAGATTGCAAACATCATAAATGATGAATTAACTAATAACGAACTTAATGAACAAGTTAATAACGACTCAAATTATGATGAATTAGACCACGGAAACATAACATACCTAAATCAACTAGCTCAACAGGTTCGTTGTCGTGGTGAAAATGGTCCAGGGGCTGATGAGGAATTGCATATTGTTAATCTGGGTACCGATAAAGAGCCGAAAGAAACGAAGATAGGCAGCTTCTTCAAGGGGGAAGACATGGACAGATTGACTGCACTGCTCAGGGAATTTGTGGATGTATTCGCATGGTCGTACAATGACATGCCGGGTTTGGACAAAAAGGTCGTAGAACACAGAATCCTGATCAGAGCGAACGCCAAGCCAGTAAAGCAGAAGCTAAAAAAGATCAAACCAGAATGGTCCCTACAAGTCAAAGAAGAGATTGAAAAGCTCATCAGTGTGGGTTTCATCAAAGTCATTGAGTATCCGACTTGGCTAGCCAACATTGTGATAGTCAGAAAGGCAATCGGCAAGGTTCGAGTTTGTGTGGACTTTCGGGATTTGAACAAAGCTTCCCCGAAAGATGATTTTCCGCTACCAAACATCGACATGCTCGTCGATTCGACTGCCAAATATGAAGTCCGCTCATTTGTGGATGGTTTTGCCAGTTACAATCAGATTCTCATGTCCAAGGAGGACCAACACAAGACAGCTTTCACAACACCGTGGGGCACTTTCTGCTATAAAGTCATGCCGTTCGGGTTAAGGAACGCTGGGGCTACCTACCAAAGGGATGTTACGGATCTATTCCATGACATGATTCATAAAGAGATCGAGGTCTATGTAGACGACATGATCATCCATTCAAAGGGAACCAACGGTCAACATTTGATCAATCTTTGCAAGTTCTTTGAACGACTTCGACAACACAACATGAGACCCAATCCCTCAAAGTGCACTTTTGGGGTCATCAAAGGAAAAGTTCTCTGTTACATGGTCACTGAGAGTGGAATTGAAGCCGATCCCTCCAAAATCAAGGCAATCATTGACATGCCTCCTCCAAAGATGCATAAAGAAATCAAGGGTTTTATGGGCAAATTTCAATACATCAGTCAGTTTGTGCACCAACTCACTTCCATGTGTGAGATGATATTCAAGCTACTCAAGAAGAATGTGGCTCTAGAATGGACCGATGCTTGCCAAGAAGCCTTCGACCAAGTAAAGCATTACTTGACAGGCCCTCCAGTTTTGGTTCCACCGCACAAGGAGAAGCCTCTCTTACTCTATCTCACTATCAATGATGAAGCCCTAGGGGCTATGTTAGCACAAGAACAACGAGACTCCACAAAAGAGATTGCTATCTACTTTGTCAGCCGCCGGTTTCAAGGAGCTGAGAAGAATTACTCTGTCTTAGAGAAGTCTTGTGCGGCATTGGTTTGGGTTACTCAAAAGCTCAAGCATTACATGGAGGCCTTCCCAATCAAGTTGGTAGCAAAAGTGGACCCTCTCCGCTACATCAGCCTTTCATGTCAAAAAGAATAGCCAAATTGTACTTCATGCTCGCCGGCTACGATATCACTTATGTCACACTCAAATCCATCAAGGGGAAAGTGTTCAGTGATCAGCTTGCTGAATTTCCGTGTGACAAAGTGAAGGGGGAAGATGTACAGTTCCCCGACGAGCATTTAATTTGCGCTACAACAGAGGAAAATAAGTGGCAACTTTTTTTTCGATGGCGCGGCCAATAAGCATGGATATGGCATAGGAATGTTACTTGTCGATCCAAAGGACATCTATACTCCAATTGCTATCCGCCTCGAATTTGTGGCCACCAATAACATCGCCGAGTACGAAGCATGCATAGTAGAGCTCGAAACGGCCCTCGAAAGAAATGTCACAAGCTTAGAGGTATTTGGTGATTCCTTACTCATCATCAATCAGACATCTGGAAAATGGAAGATTCAAGACTCAACTCTACAATGGTATGGTCAGTATCTCGAGGAGTTGATTGAACAGTTTCAAGAAATCACCTTTAACTACCTGCCAAGGGACAAGAACCGTTTCGCTGATGCACTAGCCACCATCGCTTCACTGGTCGAAATGCCAGAGGGCAAAATGGTAAAGCCCTTTAAAATTTCCCGACGGAACAGTACGACATACTGCTTGAGTATCGAGATCAATCAGGTCCAGGCAAACTCCCCGTGGTATTCTGATATCATGAATTTTCTTAAGAATGGCACTTATCCCAAGAATAGCAATAAGAAGTCTCAAATAGCGTTGCAAAGGCTAGCCTCTCGATATGTACTAATTGGAGACCGAGTTTACAAAAGGCACCACGAAGGGATCAATCTCCTATGCGCAAATGAGACTGAAGCTCAAGAAATAATGCATGAGATCCATGAAGGTGAATGTGGGCCCCACATGAACGGGTTTATGTTTCTTGGTAGTGGTGCCCTAGGCGCGTTTAATAAACGTTGTAATTGTTATCATTTATTTCATATCAATAAAGAGATGTTTTGATTATTATTGTTGTTCATGTTTACTGATAATAATCTCCGTCCCTAGTAATTGTTAAGCACTAGTATAAAGGCTAAATGATCATGGGATGATCATGTTAGATTTATGGGTACTTGTTTGGAACAAGGTACTGGACATGACCCGCTGTATGAGATTTATGTCATGGTCTATGTCGTACATATATCTCATATTAGTTATGTTATTTGAATCCTTAGACATGAAGTTATTATAGTCTTCCACTTTGAACATTATGTTTGACATATTCAAACGCTACCTTAACTGGGTAGTTATAAAGGGTATGATTGGCATAATCGGATTCACGTAGGGAAGAATAATAAGCTAAATGGATTTGTCCTTCTTCGGAGAGATCTCAAGCTTAGGCCTCTCGTAGGAATGATGTTGATGAAAATGTTCGGCTGGACTCAAATGAATTGAATAGATTTTAATGTCATTTGGATTATCAACATATTCGGAATCAAGAAAGTATTGAACAAAAAAAACAAGTTGACCGTTTGACCATGACTTGTGTTCAATGAGACCGTGGACAAAGGGATTGTGACATATTCTAAAGGAATGCGAACTTGTATCTAGTTATACTATTTGGGTAGGTATGAAGGTTTGCTAAAACCTAATCATATCTTATGGATTCATGTTTGAACCCATTGCCAACTTAGTATAATCCTAGAGGGTCACACACAATAGAACGAATCCTAAAAGGACTATATTGGAAAATTAAGGCTCTCTGATCCTGGTGTGCGACCGCACAAACCAGGCTGGGCTGCTGCACATGTTTGGGCGACCGCACACCTGATTTTGGGCGGCCGCACAGTGAGTCGGGACAGGTTTCCTGATTTAATTAGGAAAAGGATTTTGGACGGGTTTTGACACAAGTTTCCTATTTGGAATAGGTCTAACTTGTATATAAACAGCCAAATTCGGCCAGAACTCAACCATAGCTTTTGTGAAAGTCTCTAAAGAGTTTGAGAGAGTTTTATTTTGTTCTAAGACATCCTAGATTAAAGAACAAAATAATACACAAAATAATATTCCATATAGTTCATATTAATTGTGAAAACGTGTTTCACAATTTTGGTCTAGCAACCAAGATCAAGTGTTCTTGATATTCGTTCAAGGTATGGATACCGCTAGAGGGTGAAGCTCATCATCTTCAAAGTTCGTGTTCTTACTTGTTCGTGATTAAAGCTTCAATTTCTCCACCAAGATCAAAGACCAAATTCAAAGTCATCAAGGGTTAGTTTTTCTAGTATTCATATTCCAAGTATTTGATTTAATCATATGAATGAATCTATGGTCTTTGGGTTTCATAAAATTTTAAATGCTATTTTCCGCTGCGCATGTTACTCCGAAACCCAACAGTGGTATCAGAGCCCCGTTCATGTTGATTATTTCAATACCTAGATCATGTTGTGTGTATATAAATTGTTTATGTGCCTAGCATGATATGAATATTGGATTATATGATGTTTATGTGTTATAAGATTTTATGTGGTTTATTGTTTTACAACTTTAATCGCACTATTCAATCGCACTAAAAATTATGATGGATTCTGAATTGTTTGATTATAAATTTTGATTGGATCAAAGTTTTGATAATCGGGGAAAAACAATTTTGAGACAAATTTTCGAACTTTAAAAATTATGTCTGATGCTACTGTGCGACCGCACAGAAAATATTGGGCGGCCGCATAAGTTTGGGCGACCGCACAGGTTTTTCTTGGGCGGCTGCACAGTTGTCAGGATTCTGGTTTTGATTTTCGGTAAGAGTCAGAATCTGAAATTTTGATGGGGTCCGACCAGACCAGTGAAAAGACCAGTCAGATCTGCTGATCTGGAGTGGGTTTTAGGCAGTTTGTTTGGGTGTGAATCCTGGGGTTTGATTTTCCTATTTGTTTTAGTCTTGTGATTCTAAGATTGGTTCAAGGTTTGGATGGCTAATCTACGTTCATCGAGATTGTGTTTCCCAAACTTGATCGCAATCGAAGTTTCAAGGATAAAACGAAGTTAGAATTATGAAGAGTTCATAATTGCTAAAATTGAGAAACAAAGTTCTTGATTCAAAGATTGGAGATCCATGTGGAAGTGGATGCAATTGGCCTACGTTCATCGAGACCATCTATTGCTTAGTTTCGGCCACATGGACTACTTTCTTGGTTTCTAGAATTAGTGCGGAATTGTGGATGCCTTATGGCTTAGTTTCGGCCGCACTTCTTGTTGTCTTGATTTGGAGATAATAACCAAAGTTGAAATAGTCTCATCCTCATAGTTATAGAGAAACTAATGACACATAAATATTATGCTTAAATTAATGGAGATTAATTTAGTGCCTAGACTTGATGCGTAACATGTTTATATTATGTGCTCATAAATGTGTTGTATGCTATATGTGATGAACCTTCAAAGAAAATTTTAAGTCCTTTATTGCCATGCCATGATTAAAACACTTTTTAATACATGGGTGAATTTAATGTAGACTCGCTCTAGCGAGATGCATTGACTTTATTTATGTATGAGCAAGATAGATAATGTGGGCACGCTCTAGCGAGGCACATTAACTATACGTTTAAAATTGTTGGACTTAATTAGGAGTCAAAACAGTTTTGAGCCTAGGCAAAGATGAGATTTAACATGCTTTTTGAAATTGGATTTCTTAAAGAATCTCATAAAAGGAACTAAGAGTCATATGAAATATGATTGACAAGAGTTGTCTACCTAATTAATTTGATTTTGTGTAATCCGCCTTAGCGGACTTAAAATTAAATTAAAGCGGGATCTTAACCCATTTAAATTATATTATACATTGGATGTATAAGAAGGTTATATAATTTAGTGGGAGTATTTTTTTTTTGAAAAATACATTGTTTATTTCTTTAATGAAAAATTGGTACTTATTAAATTTTGGAAATTTTGCATTATTGTAGATAATGACTAACAACACTCAATCAATTTCGTTGCGATCGATCCTTGAGAAGGATAAGCTCCAAGAGAATGGTACGAACTTTATGGATTGGATCCGTAGCCTAAGAATTGTTCTTAGGCAAGAGGATAAGTTGTACATTCTCGATGGGCCTCTTCCTGCTGAACCAGAGCCTACTACCCCTAGGGCAGAAATAGACAATTACAAGAAACATCGTAATGATTCTAGAGATGTAAGTTGTCTCATGCTTGCTACTATGTGCTCAAAACTCCATCGAAGTTTGGAACATTTGGAAGCCTATGAGATAGGCGTGGAGTTAAGATCCATGTTTCAAGAGCAAGCTAGGCAAGAGAGGTACAAGTCCATTGTTGCATTCACTTCTTGCAAAATGAATGAAGGGCAACAAGTGAGTCCTCACATGCTTAAAATGAAAGGCTATGTAGAGCATCTTGAGAAACTTGGCTATCCAATCCTATTGGAGTTAGCCACGGATCTCATTCTTAATTCATTGCCTAAAAGTTATAATAAGTTTGTGATGAATTATAACATGCATGGAATGGATAAGAATCTCTCCGAGTTGCATGGGATGCTTAAAACTGTGGAGATGAAGATTGTGGAGAAAGGTTCTCCTGTGCTCTTGGTTCATGATATGAAGTGTTGGTGTTGGTGTTGGTGCCCTAGGCACGTTTGTTAAACGTTGTATAAGTTATCATTTTATTCATGATGATAAAGAGATAATAATATTATTATTGTTGCTCATGTTTGCTTATAATAATCTTTGTCCCTAGAGCTTGTTAAGCACTAGTATAAAGGCTAAATGATCATGGGATGATCATGTTAGATTTATAGGTACTTGTTTGGAACAAGGTACTGGACATGACCCGCTGTATGAGATTTATGTCATGGTCTATGTCATTTATAAATCTCATATTAGTTATGTCATTTGAATACTTAGACATGAAGTTATTATAGTCTTCTACTTAATGAAGATTATGTTTGACATATTCAAACGCTGCCTTAACACGGTAGTTATAAAGGGTATGATTGGCATAATCGGATTCACGTAGGGAAGAATAATAAGCTAATTGGATTTGTCCTTCTTCGGAGAGATGTCAAGCTTGGGCCCCTCGAAGGAATGATGTTGGTGAAATGTTTGGTCAAACTCAAATGGATTAATTGGATCAATGTCATTTGGATTATCAACATATTCGGAATCGAGAAAGTATTGAACAATACAAGTTGACTTATTGACCATGACTTGTGTTCAATGACATCGTGGACAAAGGGATTATGACATGTTCTAAAGGAATGCGAACTTGTATCTAGTTATACTATTTGGGTAGGTATGACGGTTTCCTAGAACCTAATCATATCTTATGGTTTCATGTTTGAACCCATTGCCAACTTAGTATAATCCTAGAGGGTCACACACAATAGAATGAATCTTAAATAAGGACTATATCGGAATATTGAGTCGAAGGACTTTGGAGGAATTTGGAAATTAGGGAAATCTGGGGCAGGTGTGCGACCGCACAAAAGAGTTTGGGCGGCCGCACAACTTGGCTCAAAAAGTACCAGAACCTTCCAGATAGATGTACGGCCGCACATGTTGTTTTGGGCGGCCGCACACCATGTCGGGACTGGTTTCCTGATTTGATTTGGAAAAGAATTTTGGACGGGTTTAGACACAAGTTTCTTATTTGGAATAGGTCTAACTTGTATATAAACAGCAAAATTCGGCCAGAATCAAAGCTAATGCTTTTGTGCAAATCTCAAAGAGTTTGAGAGAGGTTTTATTTTGTTCTAAGACATCCTAGATTGAAGAACAAAATAATACACAAATAAAATTCCATATAGTTCATATTAATTGTGAAAATGTGTTTCACAATTTTGGTCTAGCAACCAAGATCAAGTGTTCTTGATATTCGTTCGTGGTGTGGATACCGCTAGAGGGTGAAACTTATCATCTTCAAAGTTCGTGATTCTTACTATGTTCGTGATCAAGGTTTCAAGCCTCCATCGAATTCAAGGTTGCAAAAATCAAAGGCATCAAGGGTTAGTATTCTAGTATTCATCATATTGTATTTTACTTAATCATATGAATGGATCTATGGGCTTTGGGTTTCATTAAATTTTAAATGCTTAATTCCGCTGCGCATGTTACTCCGAAACCCAACAGTGGTATCAGAGCCCCGTTCATGTTGATTATTTCAATACTTAGATCATGTTGTGTGTATATAAATTGTTTGTATGCCTAGCAAGATATGAATATTGGATTATATGATGTTTATGTGTTATATGATTCTATGTGGTTTATTGTTTTACAACTTTAATCGCACTATTGAATCGCACTAAAAATTATGTTGGATTCTGAATTGTTTGATTATTAATTTTTGATTGGATCAAAGTTTTAATAATCGGGGAAAACAATTTTGAGACAAATTTTCGAACTCTGAAAATCATTCTGATGCTACTGTGCGACCGCACAGAAAAACATGGGCGGCCGCACATGTTTGGGCGACCGCACAGTCTTTCTTGGGCGGCCGCACAGTGATGGTCAGAAGCTGGAATTTTGAGGTAGGTCCGACCGGACCAAAGTAAGGACCCGGCCGGACCTTCTGGTCTGGGCTGGGGTTCTTTTTTGGGTCGCGGGGTGGATTTAGTTGGTTTGATTTTCCTATTTGTTTTAGTCTTGTGATTCTAAGATTGGCTCAAGGTTTGGATGGCTAATATGCGCTCATCGAGATTGTGTTTCCCAAAATTGATCGCAATCAAAGTTTCAAAGATAAAATGAAGTTAGAATTATGAAGAGTTCATAATTGCTAAAATTGAGAAACAAAGTTCTTGATTCAAAGATTGGAGATCCATGTGGAATTGAAGATGCAATTGGCCTACGTTTATCGAGACCATCTATTGCTTAGTTTCGGCCACATGGACTACTTTCTTGGTTTCTTGAATTAGTGCAGAATTGTGGATGCCTTATGGCTTAGTTTCGGCCGCACTTCTTGTTGTCTTGATTTGGAAGATGATAACCAAAGTTCAAATAGTCTCATCCTCATAATCATAGAGAAACTAATGACACATAAATATTATGCTTAAATTAATGGAGATTAATTTAGTGGCTAAACTTGATGCGTAACATGTTTATATTATGTGCTCATAAATGTGTTGTATGCTATATGTGATGAACCTTCAAAGAAAGTTTTAAGTTCTTTTTGCCATGCCATGATTAAAACACTTGTTTATACATGGGTGATTTTGATGTGGGTTCGCCTCCGCGAGGTGCATTAATTTTATTCATGTATGAGCAAGATGAGGTTCATTAATTCAATGTGGTCTTGCCTCCGCAAGGTGCATTAAATTGAATGGTTCCTATACGTTTAAAATGGTTGGACTTAATTAGGCGTCAAAATAGTTTTGGGCCTAGGCAAAAGATTAGATTAAACATGCTTTTTGAAATTGGATTTCTCAAAGAATCTCATAAAAGAATCTAAGAATCATATGGGATATGATTGACATGATTGTCTACCTAATTAATTTAGTTTTGAGCGGTCCGCCTCCGTGGACTCAAAAGTTAAATTAAAGTTGGATCTTAGCCCATTTAAATTATATTATACATTGGATGTATAAGAAGGTTATATAATTTAGTGGGAGTATTTTTTGGAAAATACATTATTTATCTTTTTAATGAGATTGGTACTTGTAAAATTTTTGAAATTTTGCATGAGTTGTAGATAATGACAACTAACTTCATTGCGATCAATCCTTTAGAAGGACGAGCTTCAAAGAGAATGGTACAAACTTCATGGATAGGATCCTGAGCCTAAGAATTTCTCTAAGGCAAGAAGATGTGTTGTACATTCTTGATGGGCCTATTCCTAAAGAACCCAATGCCGGAAAAGACAATCACAAGAATCATGAGTGTGATTCTAGGAATGTGAGTTGTCTCAAGCTCACGATTATGTTCTCAAAACTTCAACAAAGTTTGGAACTTTGGAAGCCTATTAGATAGGCGTGGAGTTGAGTCACATGTTTCAAAGAGCAATCTAGGAAAGAAAGGTATAAAACCATTATTGCATTCACTTCTCGCAAAAGGAGTAAAGGGCAATAAGTGGAACCTCACATGCTTAAGATAAAGGCTACGTAGAGCATCTTGAGAAACTTGGTTGTCCAATTGGATTGGAGCAAGCCACGGATCTCATTCTTGATTCATTGTCCAAAAGTTATAATCACTTTGTGATGAACTATAACATGCTTGGAATGAATAAGAATCTCTTCGAGTTGCATGATATGCTGAAAAACTGCGAACATCAATACAATGGAGAAAAATTCTCCAATGCTCATGGTTCATAATGGAAAGGAGGCCAAATGCCAAAGAAAAGTAAGACAAGCTTTGTCAAACCTAAAAGAAATAATTATGGTTCAAATAATAACTCTAATTGATGCAATTTGTTAAAATGGCAATTGGATTGACCATTTAGAATTATAGTCAAAATTATGGATAATCAATAAAAGGAATGGTAGTGGGACTACCACTTGGGAATTTTATGTTATAAATTAATCTTTCTAAATTTAATTATTGGGTATTGGATACCAGAATAATTAGTAAATTGAAAGACTACTTATAGTAAAGGTTGATCTATGAATGGTAATGATGCAAGAGTTGCAACATTATTCATAGAACACTTGTAAAGTGGCTTTACTAATGAAGTAGGAAATATTATTTTGTTATAAGATAATGAAGGATATTTATTTCTTATTTGGAATAAGAAAGGTGCTTTATTTATTATGATTTACTTCATTGTGTTATCATATAAATAATATATCCTAAATCTTGAAGAACAAAGTAATAAAGGCTATAACATAAATAATTAAAATTCTTTATGCATTATTGTTTTGATCAAATAAATGAGAAATGCATATCTAAAATTCCATGGAACGGAGTTTTAAGTCATATGATTTGGAATCATATGATTTATGCAAACTTATTTACTTGGACCAAGACATCTTTTACTATGATTGGTAAAAAGCTAATATCTTAGTCGACCTAATACATTTTGATGTATATGGTGCATTAAGAAGCAATGCTAAAAGAGAATTTTGGTTATACTTGGTAAAACTATTCAAAGATTCTGATTGGATCATGATGATGAATAATTTAACCAAGAATTTGACAGTCATCATTAAAGTTGTGAAATGGTTTCACAAATTAACTTCACTAAGAACATCATTCTAAATGATGTGTCTACATGGAAGTAGAAGAACCTTATTTGGTAGGGTTCATTAGATGACAATGTCAGAATGATCTTCCATTATTTGTTTTGGGGTTATGTATTTGAGACCGCTATGATTACACTAATTTGAGTTCCATCAAAAGAGGTTAAAAGGTGAAAGAAAAACTGGGTTTGTCTTTCATAAAGATTTAAGATGTTGAGACCTTTTGGAAATGAGTTGTCTGGGACACACTCACATTTAAATATAATAAATATATTTTCATGGGATATCCTAAGGAAACTTGAGGATAAAATTTTACTCATAAGAAACAAATGGTTTGTTGCTTATGATGATACTTTTCTAGATAAAAGGTTTATTTCTAAAAGAATCAGTGGGAGTAAAACATATCTCGAATGGTTCGAGACCCAGAAAATAGTATTTAACCTATGATGGAAGTTGAACAAGTTTCCACAAAGAATTGTGAAAATCCGTTCAAGATATACAAGTACTTGCACACATGATAAAATACAATCTATTAGAAGAAATATTGGATATTTCGAAATAGAAAGTATTGAGGTAAAGTTCATTTAGAATGAAGTATTTATCACCTATCAAAGATGCAATATCAACTCCACATTTAGATTAATGGCTTGGAGTCATAAAATCTAAAAGGCAATTCATGTATAATAATCAAGTTTGGAACTTGATCATTCTAAGCTAAGGTGTAAAAACCAAAGGAGATGAATGACTTTTCTTGGAGAAAAACTTACATGGGTAGCAAGAAACTTATTAGAATTTTCATAGTCACATGTTCATATTTGGAATACGAAATTTGATAAAATGATGTCAAAACTAGCGTTCCTCAACGGGAACTCACTTAAGGATGTATTGGATACAACCTAAAGGTTTTGATAGTCAAGAAAATTCTAAAAGGTATGAAAGTTTCGAAGATTCATTGGATGGATTGAAGGAAGCTTTTGGGAGTTGGAATCTCCGTTTTGATAAGTCATAGAGTATGGCTTGATCAAGAACGAAGATGAATCTTGTATATACAAGAAGATTAATGGGAGCATGGTGCTATTCCTTATCTAATATGTGGATGACATATTGCTCATTGGAAACGACATTCCTACACTTTAATCTGTAAAGATTTGGTTAAGAAAGTGTTTCGCAATGAAGAATATGGATGAAGCCACATAAGTCATTGGCATTAAGATCTATAGAGATAGATCAAGGAAGCTAAATGGTTTAAAGCCAATGTACATACATTGACAAAGTCATAAGAAGATTCCGCAAGGAAAATTCTAAGAGAGGACATTTGTCAGTGTTAGATGGAGTTTCTCTAAGCAAGACTCAATGTCCTAAAGACAAAAGATGAGGATGAGAAAATGAATGAGATGCCATTTGCTTCGGCAATTGGATCCATGATGCCATGATAAGTACTAAGCCGGATATATCTAATGCTTGGAGCATGACGAGTAGATATCAATCCGACACCGGTGAGATTCACTGGATGGCTATGAGAGCGATTCTTAAAGTACTTTAGAAGAACTAAAGATTCGTTTATGATCTATGAAGGTATGGAAGATGATCTCGGATGCATGCTTCCAAACCAACAAAGATGATAATAGATCGCAATCAGGTTTTGTGCATATGTCAAATTGTGGAACTGTAAGTTGGAATAGTTCCAAGCGGAGTACTGTCACTAATTCTACGACTAAAATTAAGTATATTGCTGCATTGGATGCTGCGATGGAAACTGTTTGGATTAAGAAGTTCGTTGGAGAACTTGAGATGGTTCCTAGTATTGCTAATCCAATTGACCGTATTAGTAACAATAGTGGTGCTATTGAATCAAGCAAAGGAACCAAGAGCACATCCCAAATCCAAACACATATTTGGGCGTTTTCTTATCATTCGAGAAATCGTTGATAAGGGAGACGTAAATATATGCAAAGTACCAAATAATGATAACGTTGCGGACACTCTAACAAAGGAACTTCCACAAGCTAAACATGATGGTCATATTGGGTCCATGGGTATTGGATACCTAGAAATTGGGCCTAGGGCAAGTGGGAGATTGTTAATGTTGGTTCCCTAGTTGTTGGGTTTCCAAGTAACATGCGCAGCGGAAAATATCAATTAAAATTTTTATGAAACCCAAAGCCATGGATCCGTTCATATGATTAAATCAAATACAACATAATGAATAGAGGAAAAACTAACCCTTGATGACTATGAATTCTAGCTTTGAATTTGGTAGAGAACTCGAAGCTTTATCACGGACAAAATTCACAAACTTTGAAGATGATAAAATTCACCCTCTAGCAGTATCCACACCACGAACGAATATCAAGAAACTTCTTGATCTTGGTTGCCAGACCAATAATTATGAAACACACTTTCACAATTTAATAAAGAAATATATGGAATTATTTTGTGAATTATTTTGTTCTTCAATCCAAGATGTCTTGGAACAAAATAATAACTCTCTCAAACTCTTTTGAGGCACACAAAATACTAGGGCTGATGGTCTGGCCGAAATTGGCTTTTTATACACAATTAAGACCTATTCCAAATAGGAAACTTGTGCCAAAAACCTTCCCAAATCGAATTAGGAAATATTTTGCCGCCAGACCAAGCGCCCGCCTGGTCCCAACCGTGCGCCCGCTCGCTGTCCAGAAAACCCAGAATTTTCCAAAAATTCCTTTGAGGTCCTTCGACCCTAAATTCCAATACAGTCCTTTTATTTAAGATTCGTTCTACTGTGTGTGACCCTCTAGGATTATACTAAGTTGACAATGGGCTCAAACATGAAACCATAAGATATGATTAGGTTCTAGAAAACCGTCATACCTACCCAAATAGTATAACTAGATACAAGTTCGCATTCCTTTAGAATATGGAACAATCTTTTTGTCCACGATGTCATTGAACACAAGTCATGGTCAAACAGTCAACTTGTCTTGTTCAATACTTTCTCGATTCTGAATATGTTGATAATTCAAATGCTATTAATCCAATCAATCCATTTGAGTCCGGCCGAACATTTCATCAACATCATTCCTTTGAGGGGCCTAAGCTTGACATCTCTCCGTGGAGGGACAAATCCATTTAGCCTATTATTCTTCCCAACGGGAATCCGATTATGCCAATCATACCCTTTATAACTACCGTGTTAAGGTAGCGTTTGAATATGTCAAACACAATGTTCATCAAGTGGAAGACTATAATAACTTCATGTCTAAGGATTCAAATGACATAACTAATATGAGATATATGTTCGACATAGACCATGACATAAATCTCATACAGCGGGTCATGTCCAGTACCTTGTTTCAAACAAGTACCCATAAATCTAACATGATCATCCCATGATCATTTAGCCTTTATACTAGTGCTTAACAAGTACTAGGGACGGGAATTATTATAAGTAAACATGAACAACAATAATAATCAAAACATCTCTTTATTGATATGAAATAAATGATAACAATTACAACGTTTATTAAACGTGCCTAGGGCACCACTACCAACAATCTCCCACTTGCCCTAGGCCCAATCTCCCATGTATCTAATACCCATGTACCTAACATGACCTTCATGTTTAGCTTGTGGAAGTCCCTTTGTTAGCGGGTTCGCAACATTGTCATCAGTGGGTACTCTGCATATATTCACGTCACCTCTCTTAATGATTTCACGAATCACATGGTAACGCCTAAGTATGTGTTTGGATTTATGATGTGCCCTTGGTTCCCTTGCTTGAGCAATAGCACCATTATTATCGCAATAAAGGTCTATTGGATCAGCGATGCTAGGAACCACTCCAAGTTCAGTTATGAACTTCTTAATCCAAACAGCTTCCTTTGCAGCATCCGATGCAGCAAGATACTCAGCTTCTGTTATAGAATCAACGGTTGTACTTTGCTTGGAACTCTTCCAGCTTACAGCTCCACCATTTAACATGAACACAAAACCCGATTGCGATCGACTATCATCTCTGTCGGTTTGGAAGCTTGCATCCGTGTAAGCACTTACAACAAGATCATCTTCCATTCCTCCATAGACCAAAAATGAGTCTTTAGTCCTTCTTAGGTACTTAAGAATCGCTTTTACAGCCACCCAATGATTTTCACCAGGGTCGGATTGGTATCTACTTGTCATGCTTAAAGCATATGATACATCCGGCCTAGTACATATCATGGCATACATGATGGACCCAATTGCCGAAGCATATGGAACATCTTTCATTTTCTCACGCTCATCATTTGTCTTAGGACATTGAGTCTTGCTTAGAGAAACTCCATGTAAAACTGGCAAGGTTCCTCTTTTAGAATTTTCCATGCGGAATCTTCTAATGACCTTGTCAATATATGTACTTTGGCTCAGACCAAGTAGCCTCCTTGATCTATCTCTATAGATCTTGATGCCAAGTATATATGCGGCTTCACCCATATCTTTCATTGCGAAGCACTCTCCTAACCAAGTCTTTACAGACTGAAGTGTAGGAATGTCGTTTCCAATGAGTAATATGTCATCCACATATAAGATAAGGAATAGCACTATGCTCCCACTAATATTCTTGTATACACAAGGTTCATCTTCATTCTTGATGAAGCCAAACTTTTTGACTGATTCATCAAAATGAAGATTCCAACTCCTAGAAGCTTGCTTCAATCCATAGATGGATCTCTGCAATTTGCATACTTTAGAGTTTTGCTCAAAACCTTCTGGTTGTGTCATATACACATCCTCTTCTAGTTTTCCATTTAGGAAAGCGGTTTTGACATCCATTTGCCATATTTCATAGTCATGATATGCAGCAATGGCAAGCAGAATTCTTATAGACTTGATCATTGCTACGGGTGAAAAGGTCTCATCATAGTCAATACCATGAACTTGCCTATAACCTTTCGCTACAAGTCTAGCTTTGTAAGTATGCACCTTCCCATCCATGTCAGTCTTCTTCTTAAAGACCCATTTGCATCCTATGGTTTTTACACCTTCGGGCGCATCAATCAAATTCCAAACTTGATTGTCTTGCATGGATTGTAATTCGGATTCCATGGCTCCAAGCCACTTGTCCGAATCAGGAGAAGACATCGCCTCTTGGTAGGTTCTAGGTTCATCATTCTCAATGATTTCAACCTCATTACTATCTGTTACGAGAAATCCATATATCTCGGGCTCGGATCGTATCCTACTAGATCTGCGAGGAACTTGTGTATCTTGAACAGGTTCCACAACTCCTTGTGGTTCTTGTTCCCGTTCCACTATTGGTTCAATGTTATTTTTTGGGTCTCGAATTTCTTCAAGATTTATTTTACTCCCACTAGTTTCTTTGGAGAGGAACTGTTCCTCCAAGAAGAAACCAGTTCGGGCAACAAACACTTTGTTGTCCTCTCGGTTGTAAAAGTAATATCCTTTAGTTTCCTTAGGATATCCCATGAAAGTATATTTATCAGATTTGTGTGCTAGTTTGTCAGAGATAAGTCTCTTGACATAAGCTTCGCAACCCCAAATCCTCATGAAAGACAAACTAGGTTTCTTTCCACTCCACATCTCATATGGAGTCTTTGGAACCGATTTAGTTGGAACTTGATTTAGTGTGAAAGCAGCGGTTTCTAGGGCGTAACCCCAAAAGGATATTGGAAGATCAACTTGACTCATCATTGATCGAACCATGTCTAACAAAGTCCGATTCCTCCTCTCGGACACGCCATTCCATTGTGGTGTTCCGGGTGGTGTCAATTGTGAAACTATTCCACAATTCTTTAGATGATCATCAAATTCTTGGCTTAAGTATTCTCCACCACGATCTGATCGAAGTGCTTTAATACTTTTGCCAAGTTGTTTTTCTACTTCATTTTGAAATATTCTAAATATCTCAAATGCTTCACTCTTATGTTTCATTAGGTAAACATACCCAAATATACTATAATCATCCGTGAAGGTTATGAAGTATTTAAATCCTCCCCTAGCATTGCTACTTAATGGTCCGCATACATCGAAATGTATCAACCCCAATAAGTCACTTGCCCTTTCACCTAGCTTGGTAAAAGGTGTCTTGGTCATTTTTCCAAGAAGACATGACTCACAAGTGTCATATGACTGGAGGTCACATGAACCTAAAAGTCCGTCCCCATGGAGTTTTGAGATACGCTTCTCATTAATATGACCAAGACGGCAATGCCACAAATAAGTATGATTTACATCATTAGGTTTAGATTTCTTATTTACATGATAGACATTGTCATTATTTTCATTCTTGATATCCAAGATATAAAGGCCATTAAATGAATTAGCAATACCATAAAGCACATCATTTAAATAAATAGAAAATCTCTTATTCTCAATAAGAAATTTAAAACCTTCATTATCCAAACAAGAAATTGAAATAATATTTCTACTTAAATCCGGAACATAATAACAATTGTTCAAAACAAGAATTAATACGGAAGGTAAAGTGACTTCATAAGTCCCTACGGCTAATGCAGCAACTCTTGCTCCATTCCCCACGCGTAGATCTACTTCACCTTCTTTAAGCAGTCTCCTATTCTTTAGTCCCTGCACATTTAAACAAATGTGAGAACCACATCCGGTATCCAATACCCAAGACTCAGTGGTAGAAAAGAGAATATCTATCATATAGATACCTGAAGTCGACGCAGCCTTGCTGCCCTTCTTCTTCTTTTGCTCTTCCAAGAAAGCCTTGCAATTACGTTTCCAATGACCAATTTCTTGACAATGGAAACAGATTGCATCCTTTTGTGAATCAGGTTTTGCCTCAGAAGCCTTGGCAACCTTTGCCTTACTTATCTTGGGTTTGACAACTTTTGCCTTACCCTTTCCTTTGGCACTAGCCTTCTTCCCATCATGAACCAAGAGCACAGGAGAACCTTTCTCCTCAATCCTCAACTCCGCAGTTTTAAGCATATTATGCAACTCGGAGAGATTCTTATCCATTCCATGCATGTTATAATTCATTGTGAATTGATTATAACTTTTTGGCAATGAATTAAGAATGAGATCCGTGGCTAGCTCCAATGGAATTGGATAGCCAAGTTGCTCTACATAACCTTTCATTTTAAGAAAGTGAGGACTCACTTGTTGCCCTTCCTTCATTCTACAAGTCGTGAATGCAACAATGTTCTTGTACCTCTCTTGCCTAGCTTGCTCTTGAAACATGGTTCTCAACTCCACGCCTATCTCATAGGCTTCCAAATGTTCCAAACTTTGTTGGAGTTTTGAACACATAGCAGCAAGCATGAGACAACTTACATCTCTAGAATCATTCTTATGTTTCTTGTAATTGTCTCTTTCTGCCCTAGGGGCAGTAGGCTGTGGTTCAGCAGGAAGAGGCCCATCGAGAATGTACAACTTATCTTCTTGCCTAAGAACGATTCTTATGCTACGGATCCAATCCATAAAGTTAGTACCATTCTTTTCGAGCTTATCCTTCTCAAGGATTGGTCGCAATGACAGTGATTGAGTGTTATTAGTCATTATCTACAAATATGCAAAATTTTTAAAATTTAATAAGTACCAATTTTCATTAAAGAAATAAACAATGTATTTTTCCAAAAAATACTCCCACTAAATTATATAACCTTCTTATACATCCAATGTATAATATAATATTAGTAGGCTAAGATCCATCTTTAATTCAATTTTAAGTCCGCTAGGGTGGATAACATAAAATTAAATTAATTAGGTAGACAATCATGTCAATCATATCCCATATGATTCTTAGATCCTTTTCTCATGAGATTCTTTAAGAAATCTTATTTCAAAAAGCATATTTAATCTCATCTTTGCCTAGGCCCAAAACTGTTTTGACGCCCAATTAAGTCTAACCATTTTAAACATATAGTTTATGTGTCCCGCTAGGGCGTGCCCACATTGTCTATCTTGCTCATACATAAATAAATTTAATGCACCTCGCTAGGGCGAATCTACATTAAAATCACTTATGTATTAACAAGTGTTTTAATCATGGCATGGCAATAAAAGACTTAAAACTTTTCTTTGAAGGTTCATCACATATAGCATATAACATATTTATGAGCACATAATATAAACATATTACACATCAAGTTTAGTTACTAAATTAATCTCCATTAATTTAAGCATAATATTTATGTGTCATTATTTTCTCTATAATTATGAGGATTGAGACTATTTCAACTCCGGTTATCATCTCCAAATCAAGACAACAAGAAGTGCGGCCGAAACTAAGCCATATGGCATCCACAATTCCGCACTAATTCAAGAAACCAAGAAAGTAGTCCATGTGGCCGAAACTAAGCAATAGATGGTCTCGATGAACGTAGGCCAATTGCATCCACAATTCCACATGGATCTCCAAACTTTGAATCAAGAACTTTGTTTCTCAATTTTAGCAATTATGAACTCTTCATAATTTTAACTTCGTTTTATCTTTGAAACTTTGATTGCGATCAATTTTGGGAAACACAATCTCGATGAACGCAGATTAGCCATCCAAAACTTGAACCAATCTTAGAATCACAAGACTAAAAAAAATAGGAAATTCAAACCCCAAAATCCACACACAAACCAACTACCCAAAACCCATTCCAGATCAGCAAGTCTGGACTGGTTCTGTTACTGGTTTTGTTGAATTTATCGAAAATTCCAGATTCAGATTTTTTTGACAAAATCAGACATTCTGACGAGCTAGCGCCCGCCTGGTCTTGACCGAGCGCGCGCCTGAAGCAAGCGGCCGCCTGGTCCCCAGCGAGCGGGCGCCTGGTAGGTCAGAATGGTACAGAATTTTAAAGTTCGAAAATTTTGTCTCAAAATTATTTTTCCCCGATTATTAAAACTTTGATCTGATCAAAAATTAATAATCGAAATAATTCAGAATCTACCATAATTTTTATTGTGATTGAATCGTGCGATTAAAGTTGTAAAACAATAAGCCACATAAAATCACATAACACATAAACATCATATAATCCAATATTCATATCATGCTAGGCACATAATGTCGCGACCCCGGACCCCGCGGGCCCGAGACCGCGATCTGGACGTCGACTCTAAAACCAAAACCATGAAATACCGAAGTTAAAAATTCCATTTGATACCAAAAGGTGATAACACAAGGTTTTGAAAATCATCTTGAACAACAAGGTAAAACTAGTACAAGCTCCATAAGTTTATACACCAAAGTTACAAAATACACAAATCCTAATGACGTCAATGTTTGGTCCAAATATCCCAAAAGGTTACACATTTATATAATGTAAACCAACCTATACAACCTTCCCCAAAAGAATGTATCCACACTCGACGTCCTCTTTCTCGTGATCAGCGAGACTAATCCTTAGCACCTGGGGGGGGGGGTTAAGGAAAAACAAAGATAAAAGAAAAGGGGTGAGATAAATCTCAATAAGTTACTAATGCAACTACATGACATGCTAAGATGCACGAAGCGACAAGCAATAATAAATATCACATAGCACATAGCATTTATCACGTAACAGATAGCAGCGGAAATAAACACATAACAAAGGATATAGCCAAGGTTTTCCAAACCGGAACATCCAAATAAAGGATCGCTGCGCAGCTTCAATAATCAACCAATCAACTTCTTCATAATAGCATGAGAGCTGAAGAGAAAACCCCGGTACCGGAACCAATAACCATAAAAGTGTCACAAAGGACAAGGACCATGACACAAAGTCATGCCCGGTAGCTAGATACATTCACAAAGGAAGCTAACTCATCTCTTCCAAGGCCAATCTGGAAAAGGGTAAAGAAGGGGCAAAACAATGGTCAACATTATAATGGACTTGGCTTTGCCATTATAATCTTTCCCATCGCCCGATGCAACAAATATGCCAGCTGGGCTTCCAAATAAATGCTAAGTAATAATAATTTAACATGAATGAACAACTTAAGGTTCCAAAGTAGGGAACCAATCCAATTAAATCACCACAAAGGTAAACCAATACAAACCGCACATCAAAGATGAACCACATTCCCAAAATGATACTAAATCAAATTCCATATCATTTTTATTCACAAAAGAATCAAATCCAATCAATAAGGTGTTCCACGGTATTATCTTAAGTTAATTAGAAGAAATAAACCTAAACTAGATAAGCCTTAAGTCTTAAACCAAGCAAAAGGGCAAAATCCTGGGACAGGGGGGCGGGCGGGCGCCTGGGCATAGGCAGGCGGGCGCTTGAATCAACAGAAGGTCAGGCGCTAGAAAAAAGGGGAGTAGGCGGGCGCCTGGGCAAGGGCAGGCGGGCGCCTGGTTTACGGGCTGGAAAGAATTCTCAGCTGGGTTCAACAAAATGCCTAACCATTTCCTTACAAATTTCATAACACTCAAAATCAATCCTCCCAACAAGATTTCTAAGGTACCCAAACATCATTTAACTAAAAAGGGGATCTTAACAACACCCTTTATCAACCAAATTCAAGAATCAAAACCAACATTCAAGATTTCACCATTTTTAACCAAAAACTCAAATAAATTCCGAACAAATTCAAAACCCAACCAAACTTCAAATATAACACATTAAGCATTATCTAAACATGATATGAACATTTTAGCATCAAAATGGGGGAAAAGTAACTTACTTGATAAATCTCAAAGTTGACGGAATTCAATTCTTTTTGGTTCTACGCGACCCTATCGACGATCTAAACAAGGTTCAAGTTTTAAGAAATGCATGATAACAATAAGAAGATAAAGAAAAAGAAGAGAGAAGGAAGAAGAAATGTTTACCTTTCTTTTGGAGAGAGAGAGAGAAATGGGCTGGAAGATGGGGAATGGAGGTGGAGTGTATGAGGGAGAAGGAGGTGTAGGGAGAGGGTAGGAGTATAATTTAAAAACTTACACAAAGACCCCCCCCCCCCTCCTCTAAAACTACCCAACTGAATACTCCCCACTAACAACTAAGACCCAATAATACCACACTAACCCAAATGACCCAAACAAAATGCTAGGCATAATTATTATAACACATAAAATGCACGCATAAATATTTAAATAAATAATAATTTAAATAAACAATTAAGCAAATAATTAAATAATAATTATTTATTACTAATAAAATAGAGCCTAGATTTCGGGTCGTGACATTCACTCCCCCTTAAAGAAAATTCGACCCGAATTTTAACGAGACTCACCTCAAACAAAAAGCCACGGAAATTTCCTCTCGATCTCGTCTCGGAGCTCCCACGTCGACTCCTCGATATTATGATTCCTCCAAAGAACTCTAACCAATGAAATACTTTTGCTCCTCAACTCTTGAACTTTGGTATCTAAAATCCGAACCGGTCGTTCCTCATAAGTCATATCGGGCTCAATATCCTCCGGTACACTCGGTAACACGTGAGATGGATCATGAACATACTTCCGAAGCATAGAAACGTGAAAAACCTTATGCAACCGGTCCAAAGATGGCGGTAACGCAAGACGATACGCTAGAAGTCCAAACTTTCCCAAAATCTCAAACGGACCAATAAACCTTGGAGCCAATTTGCCTTTCTTCCCAAACCTACGAATACCCACCTTTGGAGACACTTTAAAGAACACCAAATCACCGGTCTGAAAGCTAAGATCTCGCCTTCGGTTATCTACATAGCTCTTATGTCGACTCTGGGCTGTCTTCAATCTATCTCGGATAACTTTGACTTTTTCAACTGAATCCCGAAGCAAATCAATACCCACGATCTTCGCTTCACCAACCTCATCCCAACAAATAGGCGATCTACACTTTCTTCCATACAAAGCCTCATACGGTGCCATCTCGATACTAGCCTGATAACTGTTGTTGTAAGAGAACTCCACTAACGGTAGGTGTGAATCCCAAGAATCGGAAAAGTCTATCGAACAAGCTCGCAACATATCCTCCAAAATCTGAATAGTCCTCTCGGATTGACCGTCGGTCTGAGGATGAAAAGCCGTACTGAATCGCAAATCTGTACCCAAAGCTTCCTGAAACGCCTTCCAGAATCTAGAAGTAAACCTCGGGTCTCGATCTGATACAATGCTAACCGGAACCCCATGCAATCTAACAATCTCATCGATATAAAGGGTCGCAAGCTTCTCCATCGAATATCTGATGTCAATAGGCAAGAAATGTGCACTCTTGGTCAATCTATCCACTATTACCCAAACACTGTCATACTTCCTACGGGTACGAGGTAGTCCCGTAACGAAATCCATAGTCACATGCTCCCATTTCCACTCGGGAATCTCTAACGACTGAAGTAATCCCGTGGGTCTCTGATGCTCGGCTTTGACCTGCTGACAAGTTAAACACCTCGATACATACTCGGCTATTTCCCTTTTCATATTAATCCACCAAAATTGTTGCTTCAAATCCTGATACATCTTCGTACTACCCGGATGAATAGTATATCTCGATTTGTGACCCTCATCTAAAACTTGCCTCTTTATTCCACCAACATCGGGTACGCACAAACGACCACGGAAAATCAAAACTCCACTCGGACTCAAAGAAAAATCCTCGAAGTTCTTTTCCTTCAATTTACCCATTATCTTCACCAACTCGGGATCTTCTTTCTGAGCTTCCTTTATCCTCTGAATTAGGGTCGGAGACACCCTAATATTCGCAAAAATAGCCCCATGTCTCGATTCACGAGGAGACCAATCTCGAACATCCTCAAGCATTTTCCATTCACGGACCATCATCGAAGCCACATAAGACTTTCTACTAATCGCATCGGCTACCACATTCGCCTTTCCCGGGTGATAAGAAATCGTACAATCATAATCCTTCAACAATTCCATCCATCGGCGCTGTCGGTTGTTCAATTCCTTCTGAGAGAATAGGTACTTCAAACTCTTGTGATCTGTAAAAATCTTAAACTTCGCCCCATAAAGGTAGTGCTTCCATTTGTGCAACGCAAAGACTATCGCCGCCAACTCCATATCATGAGTGGGGTAATTTTGTTCACTAGGGGTCAACTTCCTCGAAGAATAAGCAATTACTTTCCCGTTCTGCATCAACACACAACCCAAACCCTCTTTCGAAGCATCACTGTAAATCACTAGGCCATCGCTCCCATTAGGCAAAGTCAAGATCGGCGCGGTAGTCAACCTCTTCTTCAATTCCTCGAAACTCTTGTCACATTTCTCGGTCCACACAAACGGGACATTCTTCCGGGTCAACTGAGTCATCGGAGTAGCAATCCTCAAAAACCCTTCAATAAATCTTCGGTAATAACCGGCTAAACCAAGAAAGCTTCTAATCTCTGTCACTGATTCGGGTCTCTTCCAATCCACTATAGCCTCTATCTTTGAAGGATCCACAGAAATCCCATCTTTAGAAATCACATGACCCAGAAATGACACCTTCTCGAGCCAAAACTCGCATTTACTGAACTTCGCAAATAATTTCTCCCTCGCAAGAACGGATAAAACTGTCCTCAAGTGTTGTTCATGCTCCTCTCGGGATTTAGAGTAGACGAGTATATCATCAATAAAAACCACCACGAACGAATCAAGATAAGGATGGAAAACTCGGTTCATCAAATCCATAAACACGGCCGACGCGTTAGTCAACCCAAACGGCATAACCAAGAACTCATAATGACCATACCGAGTGCGAAAAGCAGTCTTCGGAATATCCTCCAATCGAACCTTCAACTGATGGTACCCACTCCTCAAATCAAGCTTAGAGAAAACCACGGACCCTTGAAGCTGATCAAACAAATCATCGATGTGCGGTAGAGGATACTTGTTCTTCACCGTAACCTGATTCAACTTCCGGTAATCTATACACAATCTCAACGAACCATCTTTCTTCCGCACGAATAAAACCGGTGCTCCCCACGGGGAAACACTAGGGCGGATAAACCCTCGATCAAGCAACTCTTGCAATTGAACCTTCAATTCCTTCAACTCTGCGGGAGCTAACCTATAAGGTGCTTTCGAAATCGAAGCCGTACCCGGCAAAAGATCTATACAAAACTCAATCTCACGATCGGGAGGCATATCATACTCGGTAGAGAAAACATCGGGAAATTCCCAAACTACCCGAACACTATCCAAACTAGGGGATTCCTTCCTAGTATCAAGAACACTAGCCAAATACCCCTCACAACCACTATGCAATAATTTTCTCGCTTTCATAAAAGAAATTAAGCGAACCCTTTTACTCAGAGGACTAGCCTCAAACACAAATTTAGGCACATCGGGAATAGAAAAAGTAACAGTTTTCTTACGACAATCAACGAAATCATGAAACTTGCTCAACCAATCCATACCCAAAATGACATCAAAGTCTTGGATAGGAAGAACTACCAAATCCGCACAAAGGACACGACCACAAATAACCACATCACAAGCACGAAAGACTCGATCAGAAATCAAGCATTCTCCTATAGGGGTCGACACCTCTAGCACGAACGGTAAAGACTCGAATGCAGCATTTAACATGGAAGCAAATTGCACAGAAATGTATGAATGAGATGATCCTGGATCTACTAACGCTCGTGCGCTCACATTAGACACAGAAACAATACCTCCAATAACGGATGGATCATCGGTAGCTGGTTGTTGATTCATGGCATAAACCTTCCCTTGAACTTTGGGCTTCCCTGCGGCATCCCTTTTCTGACCCTGATTAGTACCAACTCCTGACCCGGATGCTTGACCTTGGTACCTCGTGCACTCTCTCGCAAAGTGCCCCATTTCACCACAATTGGTACACTTGCCTTGCTTTTTCCAACACCTATCCTCCGAATGGCCTACCTTCTGACAAAAGGTACAAGGCTTCCTAATCTGAATCCCCGGAGTAGTACCCGGATTCCTCGGTGAGGTTTGCCCCTTAAACTGAGATGATGCTCCCGGGTTACCTCGGTTGTCGGAACGGTGTTGTGGCTTGCCTTGAACTCCTTGCTTACTCGGGTTAGATACCTCGGTCTTCCTTTTATGCTCCCCAATATCTTGCTCTATTAAGTAGGCTCGGTCCACCGCATCTTGGAAAGTCACAATCCGTTGAGCAATAAGTTGAGTACGGATGGAGGTCTTCAATCCCCGAATGAATCTCATAGCCTTTTGTTCCTCGGGCCTCACCAAATAGTCGCAATACCGGGCTAATTCTATGAACTTAGCCGAGTATTGTGCTATAGACAACACACCTTGCTCTAGGTTGAGTAGCTCGATCTCCTTTCGGTTTTGATCAACCACCGGAATGAAATGCTCCTTGAATTTGCGCACGAACAACTCCCATGCATACACCGTGTGAGTATCATCCCAACTAGCTTTAACACCCTTCCACCAATGCTCGGCGCCGCGAACCGGACCTTGTCCTCATCCGAGCAACCAAATACATCATAAATCTTCTCCATCGACTCAATCCACAACTCAGCTTTCCGAACATCGGGTTCCCCATTGAATTCAACCGGTTTCAGTTTGAGAAATTGCTCCAATCCATAGCGGGGTGGTGCTTGTTCTACCCTCGGACCTTGATCATGTATGGACTTCATGGCCGCCTCGAACATGCCTTGGAACATGGCACGGGCTTCTTCCCTTGTATCATTCTGATTTGCATTACCGGTACTACCTTCACCACTCCTTCTACGAACCATTGTAAACAAGTACCTGCATAAAACATCAACCGTTAATCACTCCGTACACTACTACCCACCTAGGTCATACTAATCCACCTAGACTTATGCTTAGAGCTAATGCCATAGCTCTGATACCAACTGTCGCGACCCCGGACCCCGCGGGCCCGAGACCGCGATCTGGACGTCCACTCTAAAACCAAAACCATGAAATACCGAAGTTAAAAATTCCATTTGATACCAAAAGGTGATAACACAAGGTTTTGAAAATCATCTTGAACAACAAGGTAAAACTAGTACAAGCTCCATAAGTTTATACACTAAAGTTACAAAATACACAAATCCTAATGACGTCAATGTTTGGTCCAAATATCCTAAAAGGTTACACATTTATATAATGTAAACCGACCTATACAACTTTCCCCAAAAGAATGTATCCACACTCGACGTCCTCTTTCTCGTGATCAGCGAGACTAATCCTTAGCACCTGGGGGGGGGTTAAGGAAAAACAAAGATAAAAGAAAAGGGGTGAGATAAATCTCAATAAGTTACTAATGCAACTACATGACATGCTAAGATGCACGAAGCGACAAGCAATAATAAATATCACATAGCACATAACATTTATCACGTAACAGATAGCAGCGGAAATAAACACATAACAAAGGATATAGCCAAGGTTTTCCAAACCGGAACATCCAAATAAAGGATCGCTGCGCAGCTTCAATAATCAACCAATCAACATCGTCATAATAGCATGAGAGCTGAAGAGAAAACCCCGGTACCGGAACCAATAACCATAAAAGTGTCACAAAGGACAAGGACCATGACACAAAGTCATGCCCGGTAGCTAGATACATTCACAAAGGAAGCTAACTCATCTCTTCCAAGGCCAATCTGGAAAAGGGTAAAGAAGGGGGCAAAACAATGGTCAACATTATAATGGACTTGGCTTTGCCATTATAATCTTTCCCATCGCCCGATGCAACAAATATGCCAGCTGGGCTTCCAAATAAATGCTAAGTAATAATAATTTAGCATGAATGAACAACTTAAGGTTCCAAAGTAGGGAACCAATCCAATTAAATCACCACAAAGGTAAACCAATACAAACCGCACATCAAAGATGAACCACATTCCCAAAATGATACTAAATCAAATTCCATATCATTTTTATTCACAAAAGAATCAAATCCAATCAATAAGGTGTTCCACGGTATTATCTTAAGTTAATTAGAAGAAATAAACCTAAACTAGATAAGCCTTAAGTCTTAAACCAAGCAAAAGGGCAAAATCCTGGGACAGGGGGGCGGGCGGGCGCCTGGGCATAGGCAGGCGGGCGCTTGAATCAACAGAAGGTCAGGCGCTAGAAAAAAGGGGAGTAGGTGGGCGCCTGGTCTACGGGCTGGGAAGAATTCTCAGCTGGGTTCAACAAAATGCCTAACCATTTCCTTACAAATTTCATAACACTCAAAATCAATCCTCCCAACAAGATTTCTAAGGTACCCAAACATCATTTAACTAAAAAGGGGATCTTAACAACACCCTTTATCAACCAAATTCAAGAATCAAAACCAACATTCAAGATTTCACCATTTTTAACCAAAAACTCAAATAAATTCCAAACAAATTCAAAACCCAACCAAACTTCAAATATAACACATTAAGCATTATCTAAACATGATATGAACATTTTAGCATCAAAATGGGGGAAAAGTAACTTACTTGATAAATCTCAAAGTTGACGGAATTCAATTCTTTTTGGTTCTACGCGACCCTATCGACGATCTAAACAAGGTTCAAGTTTTAAGAAATGCATGATAACAAGAAGAAGATAAAGAAAAAGAAGAGAGAAGGAAGAAGAAATGTTTACCTTTCTTTTGGAGAGAGAGAGAGAAATGGGCTGGAAGATGGGGGATGGAGGTGGAGTGTATGAGGGAGAAGGAGGTGTAGGGAGAGGGTAGGAGTATAATTTAAAAACTTACACAAAGACCCCCCCCCCCTCCTCTAAAACTACCCAACTCAATACTCCCCACTAACAACTAAGACCCAATAATACCACACTAACCCAAATGACCCAAACAAAATGCTAGGCATAATTATTATAACACATAAAATGCACGCATAAATATTTAAATAAATAATAATTTAAATAAACTATTAAGCAAATAATTAAATAATAATTATTTATTACTAATAAAATAGAGCCTAGATTTCGGGTCGTGACACATAAACAATTTATATACACATAACATGATCCAAGTATTGAATTAATCAACATGAACGGGGCTCTGATACCACTGTTGGGTTTCCAAGTAACATGTGCAGCGGAAAATAGCAATTAAAATTTTGATGAAACCCAAAGCCAAGGATCCATTCATATGATTAAATCAAATAAAACATAATGAATAGAGGAAAAACTAACCCTTGATGACTATGAATTCTAGCTTTGAATTTGGTGGAGAACTCGAAGCTTTATCACGGACAAAATTCACGAACTTTGAAGATGATAAAATTCACCCTCTAGCGGTATCCACACCACGAACGAATATCAAGAAACTTCTTGATCTTGTTTGCTAGACCAATAATTATGAAACACACTTTCACAATTTAATAAAGAAATATATGGAATTATTTTGTGAATTATTTTGTTCTTCAATCCAAGATGTCTTGGAACAAAATAATAACTCTCTCAAACTCTTTTGAGGCACACAAAATACTAGGGCTGATGGTCTGGCCGAAATTGGCTTTTTATACACAATTAAGACCTATTCCAAATAGGAAACTTGTGCCAAAAACCTTCCCAAATCGAATTAGTAAATATTCTGCCGCCAGACCAAGCGCCCGCCTGGTCCCAACCGAGCGCCGGCTCGCTGTCCAGAAAACCCAGAATTTTCCAAAAATTCCTTTGAGGTCCTTCGACCCTAAATTCCAATACAGTCCTTTTATTTAAGATTCGTTCTATTGTGTGTGACCCTCTAGGATTATACTAAGTTGATAATGAGCTCAAACATGAAACCATAAGATATGATTAGGTTCTAGCAAACCGTCATACCTACCCAAATAGTATAACTAGATACAAGTTCGCATTCCTTTAGAATATGTCACAATCTTTTTGTCCACGATGTCATTGAACACAAGTCATGGTCAAACAGTCAACTTGTCTTGTTCAATACTTTCTCGATTCTGAATATGTTGATAATTCAAATGCTATTGATCCAATCAATCCATTTGAGTCCGGCCGAAGATTTCATCAACATCATTCCTTGTATCTCTTACTTAAAATTCTATTTGATTCGAGGGGCCCAAGCTTGATATCTCTCCGTGGAGGGACAAATCCATTTAGCCTATTATTCTTCCCAACGGGAATCCGATTATGCCAATCATACCCTTTATAACTACCGTGTTAAGGTAGCGTTTGAATATGTCAAAAACAATGTTCATCAAGTGGAAGACTATAATAACTTCATGTCTAAGGATTCAAATGACATAACTAATATGAGATATATGTTCGACATAGACCATGACATAAATCTCATACATCGGGTCATGTCCAGTACCTTGTTTCAAACAAGTACCCATAAATTTAACATGATCATCCCATGATCATTTAGCCTTTATACTAGTGCTTAACAAGTACTAGGGACGGGGATTATTATATGTAAACATGAACAACAATAATAATCAAAACATCTCTTTATTGATATGAAATAAATGATAACAATTACAACGTTTATTAAACGTGCCTAGGGCACCACTACCAACACTAGTCACGTTTGTTAAACGTTGTATAAGTTATCATTTTATTCATGATGATAAAGAGATAATAAGATTATTATTGTTGCTCATGTTTGCTTATAATAATCTTTGTCCCTAGAGCTTGTTAAGCAATAGTATAAAGGCTAAATGATCATGGGATGATCATGTTAGATTTATAGGTACTTGTTTGGAACAAGGTACATGACCCGCTGTATGAGATTTATGTCATGGTCTATGTCATATATAAATCTCATATTAGTTATGTCATTTGAATCCTTAGACATGAAGTTATTATAGTCTTCCACTTGATAAAGATTATGTTTGACATATTCAAACGCTGCCTTAACACGGTAGTTATAAAGGGTATGATTGGCATAATCGGATTCACGTAGGGAAGAATAATAAGCTAATTGGATTTGTCCTTCTTCGGAGAGATGTCAAGCTTGGGCCCCACGAAGGAATGATATTGGTGAAATGTTTGGCCAAACTCAAATGGATTGATTGGATCAATGTCATTTGGATTATCAACATATTCGGAATCGAGAAAGTATTGAACAATACAAGTTGACTTATTGACCATGACTTGTGTTCAATGACATCGTGCACAAAGGGATTATGACATGTTCTAAAGGAATGCGAACTTGTATCTCGTTATACTATTTGGGTAGGTATGACGGTTTGCTAGAACCTAATCATATATTATGGTTTCATGTTTGAACCCATTGCCAACTTAGTATAATCCTAGAGGGTCACACACAATAGAACAAATCTTAAATAAGGACTATATCGGAATATTGAGTCGAAGGACTTTGGAGGAATTTGGAAATTAGGGAAATCTGGGGTAGGTGTGCGTCCGCACAAAAGGGTTTGGGCGGCCGCACAACTTGGCTCAAAAAGTACCAGAACCTTCCAGATAGATGTTTGGCCGCACATTCCAGATAGATGTTTGGCCGCACAGGTTGTTTTGGGCTGCCGCACACCATGTCGGGACTGGTTTCCTGATTTGATTTGGAAAAGAATTTTGGACGGGTTTAGACACAAGTTTCCTATTTGGAATAGGTCTAACTTGTATATAAATAGTAAAATTCGGCCAGAATCAAAGCTAATGATTTTGTGCAAATCTCAAAGAGTTTGAGAGAGGTTTTATTTCATTCGTGGTGTGGATACGGCTAGAGGGTGAAACTTATCATCTTCAAAGTTCGTGATTCTTACTATGTTCGTGATCAAGGTTTCAAGCCTCCATCGAATTCAAAGTTGCAAAAATCAAAGGCATCAAGGGTTAGTATTCTAGTATTCATCATATTGTATTTGACTTAATCATATGAATGGATATATGGGCTTTGGGTTTCATTAAATTTTAAATGCTTAATTCCGCTACGCATGTTACTCCGAAACCCAACAGGAAGAAGGCTGGTGCCAAAGGAAAGGGTAAGGCAAAAGTTGTCAAACCCAAGATAAGCAAGGCAAAGGTTGCCAAGGCATCTGAGGCAAAACCCGATACACAAAAGGATGCAATTTGTTTCCTTTGTTAAGAAATTGGTCATTGGAAACGTAATTGCAAGGCTTTCTTGGAAGAGCAAAAGAAGAAGAAGGGCAGCAAGGCTGCGTCGACTTCAGGTATCTATATGATAGATATTCTCCTTTCTACCACTGATTCTTGGGTATTGGATACCGGATGTGGTTCTAACATTTGTTTAAATGTGCAGGGACTAAAGAATAGGAGACTGCTTAAAGAGGGTGAAGTAGACCTACGCGTGGGGAATGGAGCAAGAGTTGCTGAATTAGCCGTAGGGACTTATGAAGTCACTTTACCTTCCGGTTTAATACTTGTTTTGAACAATTGCTATTATGTACCGGATTTAAGTAGAAAGATTATTTCAATTTCTTGTTTGGATAACGAACGTTTTAAGTTTCTTATTGAGAATAAGAAATTTTCTATTTATTTAAATGATGTGCTTTATGGTATTGCAAATTCATTTAATGGCCTTTATATCTTGGATGTCAAGAATGAAAATAATGAAAATGTCTATCATATAAATAAGAAATCTAAACCTAATGATGTAAATCAATCTTATTTATGGCATTGCCGTCTTGGTTATATAAATGAGAAGTGTATCTCAAAACTCCATGGGGACGGTCTCTTAGGTTCATGTGACCTTGGGTCATATGACACTTGTGAGTCGTGTCTTCTTAGAAAAATGACTAAGACACCTTTTACCAAGCTAGATGAAAGGGCAAGCGACTTATTGGGGTTGATACATTCCGATGTATGGGGACTATTAAGTAGCAATGCTAGGGGAGGATTTCAATACTTCATAACCTTTACAGATGATTATAGTAGATTTGGGTATGTTTACCTAATGAAACATAAAAAATGAAGCATTAGAGATATTTAGAATATTTCAAAATGAAGTAGAAAAACAACTTGGCAAAAGTATTAAGGCTCTTTGATCGGATCGAGGTGGAGAATACTTGAGTAATGAATTTGATGATCATCTAAAGAATTGTGGAATAATTTCACAATTGACTCCACCCGGAACACCATAATGGAATGGTGTGTTCGAGAGGAGGAATCGGAACTTGTTAGACATGGTTCGATCAATGATGAGTCAAGTTGATCTTCCAATATCCTTTTGGGGTTACGCTCTAGAAACCGCTGCTTTCACACTAAATCAAGTTCCAACTAAATCGGTTCCAAAGACTCCATATGAGTTGTGGAGCGAAAAGAAACCTAGTTTGTCTTTCATGAGGATTTGGGGTTGTGAAGCTTTTGTCAAAAGACTTGTCTCCGAAAAACTAGAACATAAATCTGATAAATGTATTTTCGTGGGATATCCTAAGGAAACTAAAGGATGTTACTTTTACAACCGAGAGGACAACAAAGTGTTTGTTGCCCGAACTGGTGTCTTTCTAGAGAAACAGTTTCTCTCCAAAGAAATCAGTGGGAGTAAAATAAATCTTGAAGAAATTCGAGACCCAGAAAGCAACATTGAACCAATAGTGGAACAAGAACAAGAACCACACGGAGTTGTGGAACCTGTTCAAAATACACAAGTAACTCGCAGATCTAGTAGGTTACGATCCGAGCCTGAGAGATATGGATTTCTCGTAACGGATAGTAATGAGGTGCAAATCATTGAGAATGATGAACCGACAACCTATCAAGAGGTGATGTCTTTTCCTGATTCGGACAAGTGGCTTGGAGCCATGGAATCCGAATTGCAATCCATGCAAGACAATCAAGTTTGGAATTTGATTGATGCACCCGAAGGTGTAAAAACCATAGGATGCAAATGGGTCTTCAAGAAGAAGACTGACATGGATAGGAAGGTGCATACTTACAAAGCTAGGCTTGTAGCGAAAGGTTATAGGCAAGTTCATGGTATTGACTATGATGAAACCTTTTCACCCGTAGCAATGATCAAGTCTATAAGAATTCTGCTTGCTATTACCGCATATCATGACTATGAAATATGGCAAATGGATGTCAAAACCGCTTTCCTAAATGGAAAACTAACAGAGGATGTGCATATGACACAACTAGAAGGTTTTGAACAGAATTCTAAGGTATGCAAATTGCAGATATCCATTTATGGATTGAAGCAAGCTTCTAGGAGTTGGAATCTCCGTTTTGATGAATCGGTCAAAGAGTTTGGTTTCATCAAGAACGAAGATGAGCCTTGTGTATTCAAGAAGATTAGTGGGAGCATAGTGCTATTCCTGATTTTATATGTGGATGACATATTACTCATTGGAAACGACATTCCTACACTTCAGTCCGTAAAGACTTAGTTGGGAAAGTGTTTCGCAATGAAAGATATGGGTGAAGCCGCATATATACTTGGCATTAATATCTATAGAGATAGATCAAGGAAGCTACTTGGTTTAAGCCAAAGTACATATATTGACAAGGTCATTAGAAGATTCCGTATGGAAAATTCTAATAGAGGTACCTTGCCGGTGTTACATGGAGTTTTTCTAAGCAAGACTCAATGTCCTAAGACAAAAGATGAGCGTGAGAAAATGAATGATGTTCCATATGCTTCGGCAATTGGGTCCATCATGTATGCCATGATTTGTACTAGGCCGGATGTATCTTATGCTTTGAGGATGACAAGCAGATACCAATCCGACCCCGGTGAAAATCACTGGGTGGCTGTAAAATCGATTCTTAAGTACATGAGAAGGACTAAAGACTCGTTTTTGGTCTATGGAGGAATGGAAGATGATCTCGTTGTAAATGCTTACACGGATGCAAGCTTCCAAACCGACAGAGATGACAGTCGATCACAATAGGGTTTTGTGTTTATGTTAAATGGTGGAGCTGTAAGCTGGAAGAGTTCCAAGCAGAGTACAACCGTTGATTCTACAACGGAAGTGGAGTACATTGCTGCATCGGATGCTGCAAAGGAAGCTGTTTGGATTAAGAAGTTCATCACTGAACTTGAAGTGGTTCCTAGTATTGCTAATCCAATTGACCTTTATTGTGATAATAATGGTGCTATTGCTCAAGCAAAGGAACCAAGGGCACATAAAAAATCTAAACACATACTTAGGCGTTACCATGTCATTCGAGAAATCATTGACAGAGGTGACGTGAATATATGCAAAGTACCTACTGATGACAATGTCGCGGACCCGCTAACAAAGGGACTTCCACAAGCTAAACATGAAGGTCAACTTAGAATAATCCTAGAGGGTCACACACAATAGAACGAATCCTAAAAGGACTATATTTGAAAATTAAGGCTCTCTGATCATATCTTATGGATTCATGTTTGAACCCATTGCCAACTTAGTATAATCCTAGAGGGTCACACACAATAGAACGAATCCTAAAAGGACTATATTGGAAAATTAAGGCTCTCTGATCCTGGTGTGCGACCGCACAAACCAGGCTGGGTGGCCGCACATGTTTGGGCGACCGCACACCTAATTTTGGGCGGCCGCACAGTGAGTCGGGACTGGTTTCCTGATTTAATTAGGAAAAGGATTTTGGACGGGTTTTGACACAAGTTTCCTATTTGGAATAGGTATAACTTGTAAATAAACAGCCAAATTCAGCCAGAACTTAACTATAGCTTTTGTGCAAGTCTCCAAAGAGTTTGAGAGAGTTTTATTTTGTTCTAAGACATCCTAGATTGAAGAACAAAATAATACACAAAATAATATTCCATATAGTTCATATTAATTGTGAAAACATGTTTCACAATTTTGGTCTAGCAACCAAGATCAAGTGTTCTTGATATTCATTCAAGGTGTGGATACCGCTAGAGGGTGAAGCTCATCATCTTCAAAGTTTGTGTTCTTACTTGTTTGTGATTAAAGCTTCAATTTCTCCACCAAGATCAAAGACAAAATTCAAAGTCATCAAGGGTTAGTTGACCAAGAAGATACTCCGCATGGGTTATTATTAGAGTAGCATGGAAACAGACTGCATCGAGAATTCAAAAGGTGCGCCAAATGCCAATTCCATGCCAACCTACAGCACGCTCCACCCTCACAACTTTACAACATGACCACGCAATGGCCTTTCTCTAGTTGGGGCATAGACATCATCGGCAAAGTTCACCTTACTGGCAGCAACGGACAATCTTTCGTCCTAGTAGCCGTGGACTATTTTACAAAATGGGTCGAAGCACAGGCTTACCGGGTTCTCAACACCAAGAAAGTGGCCGAATTCGTAAAGACCCACATCACGTGCCGGTACGGCGTTCCTCATGAGATTATCTCAGACAACGGTTCTCACTTTGAGAAAGAGATGGACGTACTCCTGGTAGAGTACAAGATTACTAAGCACAAGTCATCTCCATACCGCCCTCAAGCAAACGGCGCGGTCGAAGCAGCTAATAAGACAATCGAGACCATTGTGAAGAAAATGGCCTCCACCAGAAGGGATTGGCCCGAAAAGCTACCTCTAGCATTGTAGGGCTACCGCACGTCAATACGGACAGCAACTGGAGATACTCCTTATGCACTGGTGTATGGTTCCGAAGCTATGCTCCCAATAGAGCTCGAAATCCCATCCCTACGGGTCCTCCTCGAGAACCAAGTCAATGAAATCGATTGGATGCAAAGTCGATATGAACAGCTATCTCTACTCGATGAGAAAAGGCTATGGGCACTTGAGTGTATGAGAGCCTATCAACAAAGAATGGCAAGGGCTTTCAACAAAAAGGTGAAGCCTCGAAACATCAATGTGGGATATTTGGTCCTAATACAACATCCTCCTAATGCCATGAACCCCCTTGGAAAATGGGGACCCCGATGGATCGGTCCGTACGTGGTCAAGAAGATACTAAGCGGCGGTTCAGTCCGACTCGTGGATTTAGATGGAGATCAGCTGCCGAAGGAAGTCAACCTCGACAAGCTGAAGAGATTTTACGCTTAATAAACGAAGACCATTAAAAAAAAAAAGAGCTCGCTAGGTTGAAAACCCGCAGGGTGGCCTAGGCAAAAATTAGAGCACGTGCAAAAAAGAAGCCTGCTAGATTGAAAACCCAAAAGGGCGGTCTAGGCAAAAAACAGGGTGCACACACACAAAAAAAAGGTCTTCGTTTGTTTGAACTACGGAGACCTGAGCCTCTACACTGGAGGAACGTAGGCAACCTTCGGGTGCGGTGTAAAATATAAACAAACACCCCAAATCATTTCAAATTAACGAGATGCAATTTTTATTCATTCACTGAATTATTTGTATCAATACAATGGAAATGTTGAGCTATTAAAAGACATAAAACATTAAATCCTAACAAGTGGTCTATCGTACTTGCAATCTCTTGGGGTACTAGGAAAAATCTAATTTTCTCTTGGCCTTCGAAGGGCCACCCGAACGACCATCAATCCTACTCTTCTTGGGAGGTCTAGGAACACTGATGCGGACCAAAACCTTCTGCGCAACAGAACGCCTCCGAGCATAAAAGTCATCTAAAGGGGTACCAAAAGGGTCAGTCAGAATGTTGTTCACATCAGCAGCAGCTTCCTTGTATCTCAAAGCACTGCTAGGCTCAAAGTCTTTCCCTAACAGTTCAGCTCGAAGAGCATCTACCCAAGAAATGCCGCGGTAAACAGTACCAAACAAATGATCCAAGTAACTCTCAGGAAGAAAGATACTACCCCGATGCAGAGGGACGGAAGCCCACCGATGACGGTCATCTCCCCAAGCCGACTGGAGTTCACTGGAGAAGTCCGGACCCATGTAAGAAACTGGACGATACATCCCGTTCCTTAGAAAAGGAATTATCTGTTGATGACCGAACTGTCTCAAAACCCGTTCTGGTTGATAAAATGAAGAGTCTCTCAATCCGGGTAAGACCAAATACTGAAAACCGAAGGTCCATTCCATAAAAGGGCGGAGACCCCAAGAAGAGGGACACCACTCAATATCGGCCGAAGCACAGGAGGCGAAGAACTTCTGCCAATTCTCTTCAGTCAAATCTCTAATCAGCAACCGTCGTCTATGAACAACAAAAGGAGAAAGGTCACCATCCGACGCATAAAGCCTGAAATGCTCTTGAAGCCATATGGTTAAAAGCAAGGGGATTCCTCATCGTATCCCGCCCGTACGATGCAATTTGTCCAGACCATGCAAAGTTTCCCCCACTATGAGAGGGATTATACTGAATTGTTGCTCCTTCACCAGCAACACAATCTCAGCCAACTGCGCATCCGCAGTACCCAGAGGAGCGACAAACAGAACCTCACCGAAAAGACAAACAGCCATGGCATTTCTCTTAAAAGACTGAACCGCGACATCTTCCGAATGCAAGCTGAAAAACATCGGAAGCTCAGTTATGTCAACAACGGTCCCGTGCATCATCTTCTTCACCTCTCCAATAGGGAGATTCAGAAGGTCAACCCAAGAGTCAACAACACCACGGTGATACTTAGGGACGGAAATCCGACCGGCCAAAGGCATACCAAGAATGGCCCCAAAATCATCGACAGTCGGCACCATTTCATTAGCCGAAAAGTTAAAAGTATGGCTATCACAATCCCAAAAGATCGCAGCGGCCTTCAACAAATCCCAATCCGGCTTCAATGTCCGCAAAGTAAAAAGAATTCGAAACCCGAAATCTTTGATAAAAGCATTTTTGGGATGAGTCTTGAAAGAATACACGAAGGTCGACAAATCCTTCTCGTAACTCTTAATAACCTCGGCATCAAGACTGTAAAGGTTAGAGGCCATGGGAAAGAAGATCACAAGCAAAATTGGGCAATAAAATGGTGTTCAAAAATGGCAGAAGAGAGCTGTTAAAATAAAATTGTTGACCAGAAGCTGATATTATAGCTGTTGGGGGATCTTTTGGCCAGCAAAATTCAAGCCCAGAATTCCACCCCCCAGACGCGCGCGCCACCCGTTACCGGTGCGAAAAGCACGCGCATTACACGCCTACAAAGGGAGGCGTGCTTTTCCCAATCCAAGATCATTTCAAAATATCCTTGTCAGGAAAACTATGCAAGAAATTTCCGCCCAAATCAAGATGCAGCTCCAATCCTTGAGCACCCAGTTGGGCACACGTTAATTTGGTCCGCCCTTAAGGCATGTCTAAAATTGAAAGTAGAACAGGAATTCTCACTAAAAAAAAAAAGTTAGGGTGTCCTTTTTAATTCTCAAAGATCAGTTTTGACAATTCATCCCCAGCAATAAGCACTCCGCAGTCAACTGTGCCCGCACCCCACCAAAAGTCAAAGTCAAACAGTCAGTATCAAAGAGCGACTCACGGCAAAAACTTGGTCCTGGGTGAGCCACAAAAATCACCACCTCCTCATCAAGCAAAATCTGCATCCATTCAAGCAGACGGTCCCTCGGTACCCGCTATTTGAGCAAACGGTCCTCCGGGTCCCGCATTCAAGTAAACGGTCCCTCGGTACCCGCTATGTGAGCAAACGGTCCTCCAGGTCCCGCATTCAAGCAGACGGTCCATAGGTCCCGCATTCAAGCAAACGGTCCTCTGGGTTCCGCATTCAAATAGACGGTCCCTGGGTCCCGCATTCAGGCAGACGGTCCTCTGGATCCCGCATTCAAGCAAACGGTCCTCTGGGTCCCGCATTCAAGCACATGGTCCTCTGGGTCCCGCATTCAAGTAGACGGTCCTCTGGGTCTCGCATTCAAGCAGACGGTCCCTCGGTACCCGTTATTCGAGCAAACGGTCCTCTGGGTCCCGCATTCAAGCAGACGGTCCTTTGGGTCCCGTACTCAAGCAAACGGTCCTCCGGGTCCCGCATTCTAGCAGACGGATCTCGCCACCAGCAAACAGATCCCGCTTCCAGCAAACGGTCCTCTGGGTCCCACATTCCAGCAAACGGATCTCGCCGCCAGCAAACGGACCCCCAGGTCCCGCTGTCGGCCACGGTGGGCCGCTTTATGCCACCGAACCTTTTATTGTCAACCAAGCCGCTCACACAGGGAGCGCACCTCTATCCCTCAAAATTTCAAATTCCTGCTTTTATTGAGTCTTTTCCCTTTTCTTGGTGATGTCCTAGGCGGATGTCTTTCTTTCGTCGGCGCGTATGCTTTGCAATCCACGCCGCCGAGGGGCTCTGTAGACACCCCGCCTTGGACCGCTCACCCCGATTGCACACTTGATTTTGTGTTTCTCCCTCTTTTAAGTGTTTTCTGTTAGTTTCTGTTACTTTGGTTAAGTTCCAGACGGGCTCCGTTAAGTCCCGGGACTAAACTGAATAACAGTTCTAACTTTCTAGTCCATTCTGTCAAAATTTGCCTTTCAGAGTCACGCGCCTCCGCCCCTTGAGGCCAGACGCGCGCGCCTTCCACCGCCTAGGTGGGATGCGCGCTCTTCTGGGGTGTGTCAGTTACAGATTCTGCCCAAGAATCTCTCCCTTGCTCATTATACATGATTTTCCCTGGGAAAGATTTCTTGGAGACTCCATTTGGCTCCAAAAAACACACTTTTTACAACTATAAAAACCCCTCCAATCTATCATTGGAGGGGACCTTGGTCTCAACCTTGAAAACTCTTCTCTAAACAAAACTCTAGACAATTTACAAAAGGTATTCTCTCCAAGTATTCAACCTCTTCTTCAAGACATTTTTAAGAGGTTCTCTTTGAAGGATATTATAGGTAAAATGTCTTAACCTTACTCTTTACTTCTTCTTCTTCTTCTAAATTCTTCTTCTTCAATCAAATGTGCAATCACCCCAAAACCATTTGGGACATGACACCAATGGCCCTTTCATTACATTGAATTGGCCTAGGAGTTATCTCCCTACATTCTAAACAATCAAAACCCCTTTTAAAACCCCCTCTTTTATCATTTATTCAAATAGGAAGAACACATCTATCTTTAAAGTGAATTATGAATAAACAAGACCGACTTTGCTTGGGCGAAATGGGTGTTTAAATACTTCCCATTTCATAACCTAACCCCCGAACCCCTAATCCTTAGAATCTTTGTTTTCTTAAATCAAACTTAGGCTCATAAACTTTAGGTTTTCTTACGTTCCTCAAAAACATGGGTGGCGACTCTAAAACACAATTATACATCCTAGGATAACTCACTGCTCTAGCCAAGCTGTGGTTTCCCTCAGGGTATCTACAGATACACATTTCCTTTTCTGAAACCAGTGAGGATGATTTCTCCTTTTGAATTCTTCACTTGACACAAATTGTGAGAGCATATAACGTGAAATCCTTTATCACAATTTTGACTAATGCTAATCAAGTTGTGCTTGAGACCTTCTACATAGGACACATTTGACAAAATAATGCTTTTTATAATTAAATATCCATGTCCTTTGACTCTGGCTTGTGAATTATCTCCAAAAATAACATTTGGTCCATCCTTTGAGATGAAGTTCTGAAGCCATTGCTTGTTGAAGGTCATGTGCCTACTGCAACCACTATCTAAATACCAAAGTCCTTTATTTAATTCCTACAAAATAAAAAAATAAAATAAACATGGTACCCTTTTGAATGTGGGTCCAGGGGGTTAGATAGCCTTAGGGACCCAAACTTTCACAACTTTCTTAGGAGGGGTAGTGTTCTTTGGGACAGAAGATTTTTTGTTAAGGGAGTTTAGGTAGGACAAATTGGTACATGTAGGGTGTCATTTTGTATTGTTGGTGGTTTTGGTTGTGGAAGGAGTGAAATTTGTAAGGGTTATGTGAAGGATAGGCTTTAGGAAAACTTGAAGTGGTGTTTTGATGTCCTTTCCTTCTCTTGTTTCTCCTTTGGTAGGTCTGTTGTTTTCTAGGGTAGTCTTGGTAGGTCTGCTGTCTTCTAGGATATCCTTGGTAGTTCTTCTCTCTTCTAGTATATTGAATTGTTTGATTGTTCTTCCAAGTCTGAGATTGCTTTGGAGGACTTGGGGCTACAACTTTGTTGTTGGGGATTGTCATTTGAGCATTGCTACTGGAGGCTTGATCCTGATAGCAGACCTCCTTCCTTTTTCCTTGAGCTTTGTATACATCTTGTTTTGTTTGAAGATGATATATGGGTTTTCTTATTGTCTTGTCTACCATCTTAACAATAAGCATTTTCTCAAGTGTTCTCTCTCCTTCAGGTACTTTGTATTCTACTACAGCATGAAGGTCTACTATCTCATCAGCTTGTTTCTTGTTTTGCTCTTGAAGGGTGAGGTTTTGGTTTTCAATAAGGCTATTTTTGGTTTTAAGGCTATCTAAATCCTTAGAAAATTGTAAATTTTCAGTTATCAAGGCCCTAAGACTTGATTCTTCTTTCTTTCTTTAAATAAATAAAGTACAAGCTAGGTTTTTTAGACCTTCAAGGTCAAGGGAATTGAAGTCACTAACCTTTTTTAGTTTTTCAGCAGCTACAAGAGATTCAAGCTCTTCTTCACTTTCTGAATCATCATCTTCATTTTCCATGAGACATATCATGGCTTCCATGTAGTATGAGGAGTTACATTCATCATCACTGAATTTTGACAGGTCTGCTATCATGACCTGTTCATTCTTTCCATCATTCTTGGCTTTAGCACAATTGTAGCAGTTACACCTTGAGATGTGTATGATTTCTTTGGAGTATGATAGCTTCTTTTGAGATGAAAAGTTTCTTTATTTTTTTTTTGGTTTAGGGCACTCTTGTGAATAGTGTCCTATCTTTTCACAGTTGTAGCAAGTGACTTCTTTCTTCTCAGTTTGAACTTGATTTGAAGTGGATGCATTATTTTTCTTGTCAAACATTCTCTTTTGATGTTTCATAGCATTTTTAATAGCTATGGATATCAGGCTTGGGATATACTCTTGAGTCAAAGGTTTGACTTCTTGTTTTTGGAACAGATTGACTTTCTGAATTGCATTACAGATTAGAGAGTCAATGTCTTGTTGTGAGAATGTTTTTGGAGCCTCTTGTGCAGCAAGAGCTATGGTGTGAGCATTGGCTAGAGATGATGCAATGGTGGGTAATTTGACAGTCCCTTCAAGTTTATATGCTTCTAATTTTCCAAAGTATTGTTCAACAGTCATGGTTGGCCATTCAACACCTTCCCTTATGGGTAAGGCAACTTTTTAATATTCTTGAGGGAGACTTGAAAAGATTTTCAAGCATAGTGTTGGGTTTCGTAGTAACATGCGCAGCGGAATTAAGCATTTAAAATTTAATGAAACCCAAAGCCCATAGATCCATTCATATGATTAAGTCAAATACAATATGATGAATACTAGAATACTAACCCTTGATGCCTTTGATTTTTGCAACCTTGAATTCGATGGAGGCTTGAAACCTTGATCACGAACATAGTAAGAATCACGAACTTTGAAGATGATAAGTTTCACCCTCTAGCGGTATCCACACTACGAACGAATATCAAGAACACTTGATCTTGGTTGCTAGACCAAAATTGTGAAACACGTTTTCACAATTAATATGAACTATATGGAATTATATTTGTGTATTATTTTGTTCTTCAATCTAGGATCTCTTAGAACAAAATAAAACCCTCTCAAACTCTTTGAGACTTGCACAAAAATATTAGCTTTGAGTTGTGGCCGAATTCTGATGTTTATACACAAGTAAGACCTATTCCAAATAGGAAACTTGTGTTAAAACCCGTCCAAAATTCGATTCCAAGTCAAATTAGGAATCTGTCCCCGACAGTACTGTGCGGCTGCCCAAACAGAGGCGTGCGGCCGCCCAAATCCCTGTGCGGTCGCCCAGCCCTTTTTGGGCGGTCGCCCAAACAGCCCAGAAAATCCAATTTTCCAAAATTTCCAACATAGTCCTTATTTAGGATTCGTTCTATTGTGTGTGACCCTCTAGGATTATACTAAGTTGGCAATGGGTTCAAACATGAAACCATAAGATATGATTAGGTTATAGCAAACCGTCATACCTACCCAAATAGTATAACTAGATACAAGTTCGCATTCCTTTTAGAACATGTCATAATCCCTTTGTCCACGATGTCATTGAACACAAGTCATGGTCAACAAGTCAACTTGTATTGTTCAATACTTTCACGATTCCGAATATGTTGATAATCCAAATGACATTGATCCAATCAATCCATTTGAGTTTGGCCAAACATTTCATAAACATCATTCCTTCGAGGGGCCCAAGCTTGACATCTCTCCGAAGAGGGACAAATCCATTTGGCTTATTATTCTTCCCTACATGAATCCAATCATGCCAATCATACCCTTTATAACTACCGTGTTATGGCAGCGTTTGAATATGTCAAACATAATGTTCATCAAGTGGAAGACTATAATAACTTCATGTCTAAGGATTCAAATGACATAACTAATATGAGATTCATATATATGACATCGACCATGACATAAATATCATACCGCGGGTCATGTCCAGTACCTTGTTCCAAACAAGTACCCATAAATCTAACATGATCATCCCATGATCATTTAGCCTTTATACTAGTGCTTAACAAGCTCTAGGGACGGAGATTATTATAAGCAAACATAAGCATTAATAATAATCTAAATATCTCTTCATTAATATGAATATAATGATAACACATACAACGTTCAACAAACCTGCCTAGGGCACCAACACCAACACATAGGTCTTCTTGGTCAATTTTTTCGCCATGGTCTGATATTTCTCTAAGGAGGTCTTCAAATCTATCTTTGGTAGCACCAACTCTTTCACCAAGGGCAAATTTAAAATTGTCAAGTTGCCTTAATAGGTTATATTGTCACGACCCGAAAACCCGTCTCTATTATCTAATAATAAAAATTTGATTATTTATTTATTTCTTATTTAATTGTTTAAATTATTATTTAATTGATAATTATGTGAGCATTTATGTTTCATAATATTTCCTTGCCTAGCATTTAATTGGTTAATTGTGCTAGTGTAGAGAGTTGGGTCTTAATTGTTAGTGGGGAGTTATTTGTTTTGGGTAGAGTAGAGGAGGGGGTCTAAGTGTAAATGTTCAAATAATCATCTTCCTACTCCCTCTATTCTCCCTCACCTCTCCCTCATTCCCAGCCTACTCTCTCTCTCTCCTTGGAAAGGTAAAAATTTTCTCTCTTCCTTCTCTCTTCATTTTCTTCCTCTTCCTCTCATCTTTTCTCATTTCTCATTTTATGAAAAGTGTTTAGATCGTCGATAGGATCGTAGGAAGCCAAGAAATTTCGAGTTCCGTCACCTTTGAGAAAATCCGGGTAAGTTGCTTTTCCCCCATTTATGCTAAAAATGTTCATCCTATGCTTAGTTGATACTATGTTTTCCATTTATTGCTTCTTTGGTTGATTTTGAGATGATTTACATTTTTGTTCATTTTGTGAAAATTTGGTATTTGAATCATCCTTGATTGAGGCTCCTTAGATGATGTTATAGGAGTTCTTTGGCTCAAAATGGTGTAGGTACTTTAGTTCACATATTGGTAGTGTTAGAAATGGTGAAGATTGGGTTTGTTTTGGTTTGGGTTGAAAATGGAAGAAACCCAGATTTTGGCCAGAATTCACCTCTCCGGGCAAGGGGGCGCACGCACCCTCTCGGGGGAGGCGTGCGCACCCTTATGCCCTTCTTGAACAAAACCTTCTGTTTCCTGGAGGCGCGCGCACCTTGTTATAGGGGGCGTGCGCTCCCTCATTGGCTTCAAAGTTCAAATCCTTCTGATCCTTGGAGGTGCGCGCACCCTCCCATAGGAGGCGCACGCACCCTCCCCTCCTCCAATCTTGATTTTCCTTCTGATCATAGGAGGCGCGTGCACCCTCCCATAGGAGGCGCGCTCACCCTCTCCCCTGTTGTGATATTTATTTCCCCTTTTTGTCCAATCTTTCGGGGCCATATCTTGCTCATCCGGACTCCGTTGTAGGTGTATAAATTATCGTTTTAAAGCTCTCCTTGAGCTCTTCGAGATGAGTGAGTAGTTTTGGTTGTGTTCTTGAGTTAACTGGATCATTTGAGATTTAATGTGATATGGGAATTGTGTTATCATTGTTGAGATTATTGGAACACTTTAATTATGTGTTGTTGGTTCATTTCACTTTCTTGGTGATTCTTGATAAGGATTCCCTACTTTGGAATCAGTGGTTGTTTATTGTGCTAGTATTTTATTACTTAGCTTTTATTTGAAAGTCCAGCTGGTATTTGTGTGTGTGTCTCGGGCGATGCGAAGCATTATGATGGCACAAGCCAAGTCCATTATGATGTTGACCATTGTTTTGCCCCATTATTTCCCTCCTCTAGATTGGCCTTGGATGTGAGATGAGCTAGCCCCTTTGTGAGCACTTTAGCTATTGGTTTTTGGGCTTTGACTGTGTGTCACTGTCCCCTTATTGTTATTGGTTCCGGTACCGGGGGTTTTCCCTTCAAGCTTTCATGCTACTATGAAGATGTTGATCGTTGATTATCGAAGCTGCGCAGCGACCTTTATTTGGTTATATCAGTTGGGAAACCTTGGCTAATATCCTTTGTTAATTGTTTATTTCCGCTGCTATCTGTTAAATAATAATTGCTATGTGCTATGTGATTTATTATTGATTATTGCATCATAGCATGTCATGTAGTTGCATTAGTAACTTATTGAGATTTATCTCACCCCCTTTCTTTTGTCTTTGTTTTTCCTTAAACCCCCCCCCCCAAGGTGGAAAGGATTAGACTCGCTGATCACGAGACAGGACGTCGAGTGTGGATATAGCTTTTGGGGAAGGTTGTTATTCGGTTTTCATTATTTAAATGTATAACTTTGGGATAGTGTCACCAAACAATGACGTCGTTAAGAATTGTACATGTTATATTTTGGGGTATAAGCTTGTGGAGCTTATGTTAGTGGTACTTTGTTATTATTAAACTTTGATTTACAAAACCTTGTACTACCTTTTGGTATAAAATGAAATTTTTATCTTCAGTAAATTGGTGTATTGGTTCTAAGTCGACGTCCAGCTCGCGCACTCCGGGCTCGTGGGGTCGGGGTCGCGACAGTTGGTATCAGAGCCTGGTTTAGCTCTAAGTATAAGTCTAGGTGGACTAGTATGACCTAGGAGGGTAGTTGTGTTCGGAGTGAGTAACGATTGATGTTTTATGCAGGTAATTGTTCTCAATGGCTAGAAGAAGAACGGGTGAAGGTTCTAGTGGGGCTCAGAATCAGAATGATCTTCGGGAAGAGAACCGTGCCATGTTCCAAGGCATGTTTGAGGCGGCCATGAAGGCAATTCATGACCAAGGGCCAAGAGAGGAGCATGTGCCACCTCCACGATACGGGTTAGAGCAATTTCTGAAATTAAAACCAAGAGAGTTCGACGGTGAGCCCGATGTGAAGAAGGCCGAACTATGGGTTGAGTCTATGGAGAAAATTTATGATGTGTTTGGGTGCACGGACGAGGATAGGGTCCGGTTCGCGGCTTAAAAGCTTGTGGGTGCCGCCGAGCATTGGTGGAAAGGGGTTAAAGCGAGTTGGGATGATACCCACACAGTGTATGCATGGGAATTGTTTGTGCGGAAGTTCAAAGAGCATTTTATTCCGGTAGTGGATCAAAACCGAAAGGAGATCAAGATTCTCAACTTGGAGCAAGGTTTGTTGTCTATAGCTCAGTACTTGGCTAAGTTCACAGAATTAGCCCGGTATTGTGACTATCTTGTGAGGACCGAAGAACAAAAAGCTATGAGATTTATCCGGGGTTTGAAGACTTCTATCCGTACTCAGCTTATAGCCCAGAGGATTGTGACATTCCAGGATGCGGTAGACCTTGCCTACCTTATAGAGCAAGACATTGGGGAACATAAGAGGAAGACCGAGGTAGCTAACCCGAGTAAGCAAGGAGCGCAGAGCAAGTCACAACCAAGGATTGATAACCGAGGTAACTTTGGGGGACAATCTCAGTTCCGAGGGCAACCAATCCCAAGGAACCCGGGCACTACTGCCGGGAACCAAGGGAACCAAAATAGGAGACTTTGCTCCTATTGCTAAAAGGAAGGCCATTCAGAATACCGTTGTTGGAAGAAGCAGGGCAGGTGTACCAATTGTGGTCAAATGGGTCATTTGGCAAGGGATTGTACTAGAGGCAGGGGTCAACCATCTGGGTTAGGAGCTGGGGCTCCACAGGGTCAGAAAAGGGATGCTACGGGGAAGCCCAAGGTCCAAGGAAAAGTGTTTGCAATGAATCAGCATCAGGCAGATGATCCCTCAGTGATTGGAGGTATTGTTTCTATATCTAATGTGAGCGCGCGTATGTTAGTAGATCCAGGATCATCTCACTCTTACATTTCTGTGCAATTTGCTTCCTTGCTAAATGCTGCATTTGAATCTTTACCTTATGTGCTAGAGGTCTCGACCCCTATAGGAGAATGTTTGGTGACCGATAGAGTATTTCGTGATTGTGATGTGCTTATATGTGGTCATGTCTTGTGTGCGGACTTGGTAGTCCTTCTGATTCAATATTTTGATGTCATTTTGGGTATGGATTGGCTGAGCAAATATCATGCTTCAGTCGATTGCCGTAGGAAGGTTGTTAATTTCTCTATCCCCGATGTGCCTAAATTTGTTTTTGAGGCTATGCCTTTGGGTAGGAATATTCGTATCATTTCTTATGTGAAAGCTAGGAGGTTATTGCATCGTGGTTGTGAGGGGTACTTGGCTAGTGTGCTTGATACTAGGAAAGAATCCCCTAGTTTGGAGAGTGTTCGGGTAGTTAGGGAATTTCCCGATGTTTTCTCTTTTGAATATGATATGCCTCCAGATCGTGAGATAGAGTTTTGTATAGACCTTCTGCCGGGTACAGCTCCGATTTCAAAGGCACCGTATAGGTTGGCTCCCGCAGAATTGAAGGAACTAAAGGTTCAGTTGCAAGAGTTGCTTGATCGAGGGTTTATCCGCCCTAGTGTTTCCCCATGGGGAGCACCGGTTTTGTTTGTGCGGAAGAAAGACGGCTCTTTGAGATTGTGTATCGACTACCGAAAGTTGAATCAGGTTACAGTGAAGAACAAGTATCCCCTACCTCACATTGATGATTTGTTTGATCAGCTTCAAGGGTCCGTAGTGTTTTCTAAACTTGATTTGAGGAGTGGGTACCATCAGTTGAAGATTCGATCTGAGGATATTCCGAAGACTGCCTTTCGCACTCGGTATGGTCATTACGAGTTCTTGGTTATGCCGTTTGGGTTGACTAACGCGCCTGCCGTGTTTATGGATTTGATGAACCGGGTTTTCCATCCTTATCTTGATTCGTTTGTGGTGGTCTTCATCGACGACATTCTTGTATACTCTAAATCTCGAGAGGAGCACGAGCAGCACTTGAGGACAGTTTTATCCATTCTTGCAAGGGAGCAGTTGTTTGCGAAGTTTAGTAAATGCGAATTTTGGCTCGAGAAGATTTCATTTCTGGGTCATGTTATTTCAAAAGATGGGATTTCTGTGGATCCTTCAAAGATAGAAGCCATAGTGGATTGGAAGAGACCCGAGTCAGTGACCGAGATCAGAAGTTTTCTGGGTTTAGCCCGGTATTACAGAAGGTTCATAGAAGGGTTTTCGAGGATTGCTACTCCGATGACTCAGTTGACCCGGAAGGATGTACCGTTTGTGTGGAGTGAAAAATGTCAAAGTAGCTTTGATGAGTTAAAGAAGAGATTAACTACGGCTCCTATTCTTGCGTTACCAAATGGAAATGACAACTTAGTGATTTACAGTGATGCTTCGAAAGAGGGTTTGGGTTATGTTTTGATGCAGAATGGGAAAGTGATTGCTTATGCTTCGAGGAAGTTGACCCCTAGTGAACAAAATTACCCTACTCATGATATGGAGTTGGCTGCGATAGTCTTTGCGTTGCATAAGTGGAAGCATTACCTGTATGGATCAGAGACCCGCAGGTCTACTTCAGCCTCTTGAGATACCCGAGTGGAAGTGGGAGCACATTACGATGGATTTTGTAACCGGACTACCCAAGACTCGAAGGAAGTTCAATGCAGTTTGGGTGATTGTGGACAGGTTGACTAAATCTTCTCATTTCTTACCCGTTGACATTTCCTATTCGATGGAGAAACTTGCGAATTTGTATATTCATGAGGTTGTCAGATTACATGGTGTTCCAGTTAGTATTGTGTCGGACAGAGATCCCAGGTTTACATCCTGATTTTGGCAAGCGTTACAGAAGGCTTTGGGTACCGATTTGAGGTTCAGTATAGCATTTCATCCTCAGACCGACGGTCAGTCCGAGAGAACCATTCAGATTCTCGAGGATATGTTACGGGCTTGCACAGTTGACTTTCCAGAATCGTGGGATACACATCTACCGCTTGCAGAGTTTGCCTACAATAATAGTTATCAGTCGAGTATTCAGATGGCACCGTATGAGGCTTTGTATGGGAGGAAATGCCGATCACCTATTTGTTGGGACGAGATTGGGGAAGCAAAACTTTGGGGTATTGACATGGTTCAGGATTCGGTGGAAAAGGTTAAAATTATTCGGGATCGATTGAAAACAGCCCAGAGTCGACAGAAGAGCTACGCCGATCATCGAAGACGAGATCTTAGTTTTTAGACCGGAGACTTCGTGTTCTTAAAGGTATCTCCGAAAGTGGTCATCCGAAGATTCGGGAAGAAAGGTAAGTTGGCTCCGCGGTTTGTTGGACCGTTTGAGATTTTGGGGAAGGTATCGTCTTGCGTTGCCAGCTTCTTTGGACCGGTTACATAACGTTTTTCACGTTTCTATGCTTTGGAAGTATGTTCATGATCCATCTCACGTGTTACCGAGGGTACCGGAGGATATAGAGCCCGACATGACTTACGAGGAACGACCGGTTCGGATTTTAGACGCCAAAATCCAAGAGTTGAGGAACAAAAGCATTCCGTTGGTTAGAGTTCTTTGGAGGAATCACAACATTGAGGAATCGACTTGGGAGCTTCGAGAAGAGATGGAGCGTAGATATCCGTGGCTTTTTAATCCGTGTATGTCTCGTTAAAATTTGGGTCGAATTTTCTTTAAGGGGGAGTGAATGTCACGACCCGAAAACCCGTCTCTATTTTCTAATAATAAAAATTTGATTATTTATTTATTTCTTATTTAATTGTTTAAATTATTATTTAATTGATAATTATGTGTGCATTTATGTTTCATAATATATCCTTGCCTAGCATTTAATTGGTTAATTGTGCTAGTGTAGAGAGTTGGGTCTTAATTGTTAGTGGGGAGTTATTTGTTTTGGGTAGAGTAGAGGAGGGGGTCTAAGTGTAAATATTCAAATAATCATCTTCCTACTCCCTCTCTTCTCCCTCACCTCTCTCTCATTCCCAGCCTACTCTCTCTCTCTCCTTGGAAAGGTAAAAATTTTCTCTCTTCCTTCTCTCTTCATTTTCTTCCTCTTCCTCTCATCTTTTCTCATTTCTCATTTTATGAAAAGTGTTTAGATCGTCGATAGGATCGTAGGAAGCCAAGAAATTTCGAGTTCCGTCACCTTTGAGAAAATCCGGGTAAGTTGCTTTTCCCCCATTTATGCTAAAAATGTTCATCCTATGCTTAGTTGATACTATGATTTCCATTTATTGCTTCTTTGGTTGATTTTGAGATGATTTACATTTTTGTTCATTTTGTGAAAATTTGGTATTTGAATCATCCTTGATTGAGGTTCCTTAGATGATGTTATAGGAGTTCTTTGGCTCAAAATGGTGTAGGTACTTTAGTTCACATATTGGTAGTGTTAGAAATGCTGAAGATTGGGTTTCTTTTGGTTTGGGTTGAAAATGGAAGAAACCCAGTTTGGCCGGAATTCGCCTCTCCGGGCAAGGGGGCGCACGCACCCTCTCGGGGGAGGCGTGCGCATCCTTATGCCCTTCTTGAACAAAACCTTCTGTTTCGTGGAGGCGCCCGCACCTTGTTCTAGGGGGCGTGCGCTCCCTCATTGGCTTCAAAGTTCAAATCCTTCTGATCCTTGGAGGCGCGCGCACCCTCCCATAGGAGGCGCACGCACCCTCCCCTCCTCCAATCTTGATTTTCCTTCTGATCATAGGAGGCGCGCGCACCCTCCCATAGGAGGCGCGCTCACCCTCTCCCCTGTTGTGAAATTTATTTCCCCTTTTTGTCCAATCTTTCGAGGGCCATATCTTGCTCATCCGGACTCTGTTGTAGGTGTATAAATTATCGTTTTAAAGATCTCCTTGAGCTCTTCGAGATGAGTGAGTAGTTTTGGTTGTGTTCTTGAGTTAACTGGATCCTTTGAGATTTAATGTGATATGGGAATTGTGTTATCATTGTTGAGATTATTGGAACACTTTAATTATGTGTTGTTGGTTCATTTCACTTTCTTGGTGATTCTTGATAAGGATTCCCTACTTTGGAATCAGTGGTTGTTTATTGTGCTAGTATTTTATTACTTAGCTTTTATTTGAAAGTCCAGCTGGTATTTGTGTGTGCGTCTCGGGCGATGCGAAGCATTATGATGGCACAAGCCAAGTCCATTATAATGTTGACCATTGTTTTGCCCCATTATTTCCCTCCTCCGGATTGGCCTTGGATGTGAGATGAGCTAACCCCTTTGTGAGCACTTTAGCTATTGGTTTTTGGGCTTTGACTGTGTGTCAGTGTCCCCTCATTGTTATTGGTTCCGGTACCGGGGGTTTTCTCTTCAAGCTTTCATGCTACTATGAAGATGTTGATCGTTGATTATATCAGTTGGGAAACCTTGGCTAATATCCTTTGTTAATTGTTTATTTCCGCTGCTATCTGTTAAATAATAATTGCTATGTGCTATGTGATTTATTATTGATTATTGCATCATAGCATGTCATGTAGTTGCATTAGTAACTTATTGAGATTTATCTCACCCCCTTTCTTTTGTCTTTGTTTTTCCTTAACCCCCCCCCAGGTGGAAAGGATTAGACTCGCTGATCACGAGACAGGACGTAGAGTGTGGATATAGCTTTTGGGGAAGGTTGTTATTCGGTTTGCATTATTTAAATGTATAACTTTGGGATAGTGTCACCAAACAATGACGTCGTAAAGAATTGTACATGTTATATTTTGGGGTATAAGCTTGTGGAGCTTATGTTAGTGGTACTTTGTTATTATTAAAATTTGATTTACAAAACCTTGTACTACCTTTTGGTATAAAATGAAATTTTTATCTTCAGTAAATTGGTGTATTGGTTCTAAGTCGACGTCCAGCTCGCGCACTCCGGGCCCGCGGGGTCGGGGTCGCGACATATATAATTTTTGTGCTCTGACACTTGTATGCTTAGTGAACTTGGTTTTGATTAGGTCCCAAGCTTCTTTGGCAGTTTCAACTTTCCCAATTTCTTGGGCCAAAGAGTCATTAACACTTTTTTTGTAAAGTTTTAACTTTTTGATTAGCTGTGATTAAGTGTCTTTCAGTTTCAGTCCAAAGATCTGGAGTTTTATATTTGACATCTCCTCCATTTGTGTCAGGTTGTGTAGGTATTCTAACTTCTTCATGAAGTACAAACCAGTTCCAAACACTGTTGGCATCAAGGCAAGTCTTAGCTTTAGAAGAGAATATTTCAAATGATCCACAATCATCAACATGTGGAATGTATTTCTCATTATTTATTCTTGGTTGAGGCATGGTGTTTATGCTTCTGGATTCTTCATAAGATGTTAAGCTTGAAGACACTTAAGTCTCTTAGAAACCAGCTCTGGTACCAATTGAAAGAACCTGTATCACTAATGCACTTAAACAAGGAAACTGATTTGTTCACAAGAGGTCTACTATCATCAAATGATAGGTTGACTATCTTGAGGTGCAGTGTGTGATTTGTTGAGTTTTGCAGCGGAATAATGTATGAATAATAGGAAGAAATTAATGAGTAAATAACAAGTGATAAGTGTGTGATCTAGTGTGAGAGAATAAGAGACAAACACAACAATATAACGTGGTTTAGAGTATTGCAACTCTCCTACATCCACGCCTCACTGTCCTCAACAGTGAAGAAGCAATACACTATAATCCTTCGTCAAGTAATTACAATAAATTGCAAGGAAAATTCCCTCAGAACTTTCCAGCCTAATTATGCTCACTAACTAAGCTTGTGCTTGTTGCAAAGCACAAAAAAAGAAAAGAAAAAGTTTTCACAAATGTGAAAGGTGATGATATCTTGGTTAGCTCTTAATTAGCTAGATGAGATCTCTATTTTATCTTAAGTAGCACATATTTATATGATTATGTGTGCTCTTACAATAATATGCTTAAAAGCTTTTTCAGGTTGAACAAAGGCAAGAAGATGGGCAGAAGGTGTATTTGCTTCAGTTGATGAGAGCTTCTTTTATAGGTCTTCATATTATGTCTGTTGGAGTGCAACAGTCTTGAGAATCTTGGGTTTATAAATAGTAGGTCTACTATCATTGACTGGAACAGTGCTTATGAACAGTGTCAAAGCCAGATTGTTTTTTACTGTCTTGCTGAGGTGGTACAACTTGGACTGAGTAGATCACAAAGGATGAGGTCTACTATCTTTGATAAGGTATACTATCCCGCCATTGCTGAGAAGATGAAGATAGTAGATCTGACTTAGATTGATCTTTGAGTTGTACTAATAGTAGACTTCTTGTATCAATGTTTGGTTGATGTTCCTTTATGTAAACTTGTATGATTCATTTGTTTTTTGAAGAGATGTTGCATGAGAGTAAAATGTGTACTATTTTATCTCAGTTTGATTAATGCTCCTTCTTTGCTTAATTAGTTGTCAAAACTCTTTGTTTAGAAACTTAGTGTGAATACGTGAGAATGAAATCGAGAGTCGCCATGTTGTTTTATTTGTTGTTAAAACATTGAGAAAACCATCGATGAGAATAATAGGGTTCGGGGGTCAAATTACAATTGAAGAAGAATATTCATGTTATCACTCCTATTGTCCGATGAATCGGTCTTTCTATCATGATCAATGTGTGTGTGTGTGTTAGTGATTGAGACCGGATCCGAAGATTGCCTACATTCTTCTCATCATGAGAAGCTCTGGTCGGTGTAGTTTATTGATGAATTAGAATGGGGAGAGATAAAGCGGGATCATGCATATAAAGGGGGAAGATTAGGGTTAGAAGTAGTTCCTAGATCGTATTAGGGTTTGATGAAACCTTAGGATCATCATAGGCTATGACATGTGCACATAAATAGGGATTACAATCCTAGATCTAGCATATTATGTATGTATGAGACTTAGATCTAGCATAATAACAAGAACATCATGAATACATATGAATGAACACATAAAAATGAAGATCGCTAAGCTAGTTATAGCATTTATTATGAACCTAGACTAAGAACATGAAGAACACATGAAGAACATATGAATATAGATGTATAAACATAATGAAAAACATGCATTATGTAAGTAATATGTGACCTAGATCTAGTGCGGGTTTCGTGGAAACCCTAGATCATCATCGGTCAAGAACACGAACGATGAACAAAACCCTAGATCTAGCAATATATGAATGAATATAATAGATCTAAGTATTTAAGTAGTAAGAACGCATTACCAAACCGATTAAAGAGGCTTTGATGGTTGAATCTTTACTCCTTTGGTTGATGGTGGTGATAAATCTCTTTGATGATCAAAACAAGATCAAAGAGAGGGTTTGAGAGGGTTTTGAGAGGGAGAGAGAGAGGCTGGGAAGAGCTTCTGAGAGGGATTTCCTGTGGTTTTTTTGGTGTGATCTACAGGCTGAGAGGAGATGCCTATTTATAGGAAAAAACCTGGAAATCGGGGATGTGGCCGCACGGCCTGGAGGGAGCCGTACAGAGGTGAGGAAGCCGTACGGTGATGATCTTCGGATTCCGTGATTATCAAGATCTCATCGAATCCTTATCAGTTTGTTCACGGGATTAGGTTATTATCCTGATAGAATTCGACTTTTAACTGATTTCGTCAATCTAGAACTCTGGAAAGCTGTCGGATAGGTCCCTGTCAGGTTTTTCTTGCCTAAAAGGTCCTCGGAGGCTCCTAAATGTCTAGGAAGTCCTAAATCTTCATATCAGGTACTAACAGTAGCCCTTCGGCGACGCTTCTTGCAAGGCGTGGAGGGTCGTCGATTAAGAAAGGAACTGATCTGAAACATGAGTTCCAAATCGAGGGAAAGAAGTGAGCGGTGACCAGGTTGGTCGAACGGCTGAACCTAAGTCAGGCTACCTACCTATCCAAGTGGAATAAAGCCAGTCGTAGTTCGAAACCTGTGGGGAAAGAAAGAAACGAGACGCCGTCTTTCGCTGGGGATAATCAAGCATTCGTTAGACAATAAAGTCGCGTGGACCCTACTAGGGAGGAAAAGCAAAAAAGAAACGAGACATTGTCTTTTTGCTTGAGATCGACAAACATCCGTGAAGCAATAAAGTTGTTGCAGATGGACTCTATTGGGGAAAGGAGGGAAGGCCATACGCACGGTTCGACAAGAAGTTTAAAGAATCGAGAACAGAATTAAGGATGAATTCGAACTTCCTATAGAGCGCACGTAATCGCATAGTAGACTGATCTTGGAGGATTAGGGCTTACGGAGGTTTCGACCCTCAATTTATAATCTTTAGGGTTTAAGGAGGTTCCGACCTTTAATTGTAAATTGATTTGGTTATTAAATTTTGGAAAATTTGAAGCCTTCCTAGGTCATTTTGGAAAATTCGAAGCCTTCCTAAGCCACTTTGGAAAATTTGAAGCCTTCCTAGGCCATTTTGGAAAATTTGAAACCTTCCAAAGCCATTTTGGAAAATTTGAAGCCTTCCTAAGTCATTTTGGAAAATTTGAAGCCTTCCTAGGCCATTTTGGAAAATTTGAATCCTTCCTAAGCCATTTTGGAAGATTTGAAGCCTTTCTAGGCCATTTTTTATTTTTGGAAAATTTGAAGCCTTCCTAGGCCATTTTGGAAAATTTGAAGCCTTCCTAGGGTATTTTGGAAAATTTGAAGCCTTCCTAGGCCATTTTGGAAAATTTGAAGCCTTCCTAGGCCAGATAACTTTCTCAACATGAAGGGTTTATAGATGCATCCCACCTTCAATTATAATCTTTTGGGTTTACGGATGATCCTACCTCCAATTATAAATTGATTTGGTTATTAAAGGATTTTTTCAACATGAAGGGCTTACGGATGATCCGACCTTCAATTATAATCTTTTGGGTTTACGGATGATCCGACCTCCAATATAAATTTATTTGGAAGTTTGGAGGCCTTTCGGGCCGATTTGGAACTTGTTGGTGTAAGATACCTTTTGTTTAGGTTTTGAGTATTGAGCGATGTTGTTGGAGGAGCTTGAGTAAAATTACCTATAGTTTAGGGTTTGAGGGTTAATTGTTTGATGTTAGAGATGTGAATTTCCTAACGTTTGGGGTTAAGTGAATTTTGTATAAAATTAGTTGTATTTTACCCATAGTTTGGGGTTTAAATGAATCTTATGCAGATATCTTATGCAGATTGCAAAGAGTTTTAATTTGTAGATTACCCAAGGTTTGGGGTTTCGAGTGAATATTGCGAATTACCCATGTTCGGGGTTTATTTGTATTTTACTTTGATTGTAAAGATTTTGATTGTTAATTCTTGTTGATTTGTAAGAGTTGTTATTGTGAATTACCCAAGTTCGGGATTTAAGCATGTTGACGTTAGGGATTTTGAATGTAAGTTACTTCAAATGAGAAGGTTTGATTGTTAATTACTTCGAACGAGAAGGTTTGATTGCAATTCACCCAAACTTACGGGGTTTGGTTGTTAATTACCCAAGGTATGGGGTTTGGATTTGGATGGTGTTAAGTTGAGGTGATTTGTTTGCAAATTACCCAAGATACGGGGTTCGAGTGAATTAAATGTAGAATACAAGGGACTTCATTGTAAGTTGTTTTAAGTGAGTGATTTGACTGTAATTTACCTTGAATGAAGGGTTTGATTGTTAATTACTTCGAACGAGAAGGTTTGATTGTTAATTACTTCGAACGAGAAGGTTTAATTACTTCGAATTGAGGAGGTTTGTTTGTTAATTACTTCGAATTGAGAAGGTTTGATTGTTAATTACCCAAAGTTACGAGGTTTTTTTGATTAATTTGTTGAACGTAAGGGATTTAGTTGTGGATTACCCAAGGTTTGGGGTTTAAGTGAATTTTCTTTGATTGTAAAGGTTTTGATTCTAAGTTACCCAGGATATAGGGGTTTGGTTGTAAATTACTTTGAATGAGAAGGTTTGACTGTTAATTACTTCGAACGAGAAGGTTTGATCGTTAGTTACTTTGAATGAGAAGGTTTGATTGTTAATTACCCGAAGTTTGGGGTTTGGTTGATTAATTTTTGTACTTAGGGTTTAATGACCTTAAATTGGGGTTTTCATGAAGCTTGTAGATTTCGATCCAAGTTGATTGACTTATTTGTACAATGTAGTAATTTTTGGGGTCCGAAAATGTTGTAATTTTTGATCGATTTTTGACTTGGTTGACTTTGTTAAGAGTGATTTTTGTGTTGTTTGACTTTAGAGTGTAATGTACATTAGTGTTTCATTAAGAAAGCTTATTTTGGATGAAGTTATATTTTTGCCCGTTAATTATTGAAATGTCTTGGACTTGTTTGTAGTTGATTTGTCCTAGGTAGACTAGGGTTTTGATTGTGAGATATTTATAGTATTCGTTTGGAATTTTGGGGATTCTCCTAATGCAACAGTTTATATTTACACAAATTTATGAAATAAATTGCTAGATTAATTTCATACCTGAGTTGTGTATACCTGTTGTACTTGCAGGTTGTATTGCCGCCTTTGAAGTCGAGGGGCTCATGCGGCGTTGTATATGACTTGTGGGAGCGGACTCCAGAGACTGTTCGGACCAAGGTGCGGGCCACCGGCTTGGGTTTATTCTTCGAGAGCTTGTCTGGTCAGGGAAAGCTGACCAAAAGTACTGACCCTGTCATGGCATTGTGGGAGCATTGGTGGGACACCACCTATACGTTTCATTTTGGTTGGGGAGAGGTGACGGTGACCCCTTCTAATTTTACGGCCATCACTGGTTTGTGGTTTGCGGGCCATCCCGTGTGTGGTGATGATACCCTGCTTACTGATGAGAGTACAGATAGGCTCCAGGGCTTGATTGGGTTTGACTGTTCTAATATGAAGAGCGGGTACGGTGTACGTCTAGGTAGCCTTACGAGGTAGTATGAGGGGATGTTGGCTGATTTGGAGGCCGGTGGAGGTGATGTGGAGGTGACTGCTTGGGTCTTTGTCTGGTATGGACTATCACATACCATTTTTGCTAACGTCGGTACCACGGTGATGATTCCACTGCTTGGATGCTTGGTTGACTTGGATGCAGTGAGGTGGATAGCTTGGGGATCAGCTGGTTTAGCGGAGTTATACCGCTCTCTGGATCGGAGTTGTCGGTCTCAGTCGGCATTCGTTGATTGTCTGCATTTTTCCTTGGAGTTATGTTCTGTTTTTATCCATTTCTGATTTCAGTCTTTTTACCCTTATAGATTATTCTTGATTTTGTGCATAATCCTTCTTGCAGTGTTCGGCTTATGAGATCCTAGCTCTGAGCCGATTCAGGATGACTAGTGCTCGGTCGACTTTCCCTGCTATGTGTCGGTAGGTACCGAGCTGCAGGAGTAGGGGTGATGAGACCTCGTGGCATTACACATATGCGTAGTTAAAGACTATTTTAGGGGGACCTCGTCCGAGAGAGGCTGTCTTTTATCCATGGACGGATCTGGATGCCGAGTTGGTCGCTGCAGGGGCCATTGAGGCCACGGGACAGAGGCGGCTCTTGGTTGGCCTTAGTGGGGATGCCCTTTATTTGGGTGAGAGAGTGCGGGCCCAGGAAGGTGTGGGAAGCGTCCAGGTTTCCGGTGGATCCCCCACCTTATATGACTGATCCCGCGTCTCTGCATGACCGGGAGAGATTGACGGAGGGCCTTGATGTTGGATAGTGTATTGTAGAGGGGGCCTCCTATGATGATCTTGCTAGGACACGCCTCGGAGGGCCGCATGCCATGATTGAGGAGAGACTGCGGGAGATAGGACTGAGATGTATGGAGCCAGCAGCGTTGGGTCCGGCGGGTCCTCTATTTGACAGGGTTTTTGGAGTGCCATCATATGACTATACTGACGGTGATGGTAACCCTCAATGGGTTCAATATGAGGAGGGTGAGTCAGCTCCCGAGTTTCAGATGCCTGCGGGCCATGTCGGTGTATGTACCTTTACCCTTTCTTTTATCTCCCTTCTTGTTTTTAGTCATTTTCTTGTTCAGACTCATTTTACACGCCCGTGTTGTCCTTTCTGTTTAGGTGACTCCTCAGACATATGAGGCCATGACACGCCATGAGGCCGGCCTACGCTCGGTGATTCGGAGCTTGCACAAGAAGTTAACGAAGAGTCTTCGGAAGGTGGCGGAGTGTGGCCGCTCTCCTCCCTCTAGTGACGATGATGGTGCCCCAGGCGGACGTCCTCGGAAGAGGATTCGAGGCAATGCTAGTGGTCGGCTTCTTAGTTTCTGCATCATGTTAGCGTAGAGCATAGACAGTAGCATAGTATATGTTTATGGATGACTGTATAAACACTTATATTATTTGCATGTAACAGGTAGCAGTAGTATGCAGCACGTAGATAGCAAGTAAGTAGCAAGTAGATAGTATGCATGCATGCAATGCAGTCCTAGTTAGGCTTATAAATTGCTTGGTATCTGGTACTATCTATTCTTATACAGGTTTGGGATCAGCCCGCTTGGGTGGATTGGGTCATAAATAGGTGGACCCTTTTAAAAATTTTCTAATTTGCCTAAAGCTAGTTTTAGGGCTTTTGACCTATGGGATAGGGGATACATGATCCAAGAGTAGCCTAAGGTGTAGGATCAATGGTGTAGGACCGAGTCGGTTAGGACATCGCAGAGATGAGACAAAAGATATTTAGTAAATCGGTGGAGACCGAGTGTGCGGTTTTTATAAGTAACGTGTCGTGATAGAAAACACTTTTACAAATGTAATGATTTTATAAAAATGCCTTATAATTAATTACAGTTTAACTAATTCAAGTACTCGTCTTCTGTTGGGTTTGTTGATTAGGGTAGCCCTTCGGGTGAGTGAGACTTCATCGGGTCGCCGGTGATCTCGAGTAGTCAAGTAGTTGACTTAACTTGGTTTGGAGAAGCCCCAGATTGAATGGGGGTACTTTAGAGAGGTGAGCCAACCATGTTGATCTTTGTTGGAGAGATAACCTTTCATGGAGAGTGATCCTGTTGGCGCGTCGATAGTTGGTCCAATTCCAATGGGATAGCCCCAGTTTGGTGAAGGTATTAGAAAGAAGTCATCCATGTTGAGCTTTGATGGAGAGAGATGACTTTCTGCGGGGAATGATCTTGTTGGAGCATCAGTACTCAGCCTAATTCCGTTAGGGCAGCCCCAGTTTGGTGAGGGCACAAGGTGGGGGAATCTACCTCCTTTTAGACGCACCCTATTTTTTCTCTAGACCGCCCTTGCGGGTTTTCAATGTAGGTGGGTATATTCTTTTAGCGTCGTCTTTTTTTTTTTTTTTTTTTTTTTTTTAATTTCAGTCGACTCAAAATAAATAAAAAGATAGAATTGTATGGACGACTTGCAGGAGCCTTTTCGTTATGGTTAGAGAAGAGAGAGAGGGAACAAGAGAGGGAGTTTTCGCATTTAGACCTTACGGGAAGTATATGTATAAAAGGAAGGAAGCCCCTGCTTGACAGAAAGTAAGTGTTTAGCTCTTTCCTAGATTGTAGAGTAGAAGACTTGTTGAGACATTTGAAAATTGTTTTATTCAGAATTGTCTTTTGATTGCTCGAGAATGGACCTCGTTGATTAGTTACGTATCTTATGATTATGTTTTAGACAAGTAGTCTCGAAATAATAAACGCCTTGATTAATCGAGAAAGAGAATAGAAATTATTGTGTATGGGGAAGCGAGAAAAGAATGAAAATTGGCTCGAGATGAGTTGTATATATTTTGTGGACCGGACCAGGGGGTTACCTGCGTTCTTCTTGGTGTGAGAGGCTCAGGTTCGCGAAGTTCGAGGATGATCTGGCTGATGATGGTACCGGGTCTGAGTGGTGGTCACTCCATTGCTACTTGTTGCTTTGGACCGCTTCATTTGTAGTTGCCGCTTTGGACCGCTGCCGTCGAGTTGAGTTGAACTTCTTTGAAAAGGAAGATAAAATAGAAAGATAAGAAGTGAAAAGAAAGTGGGACTTTTACTTTTCCTATGATGATAGCCCCTTCTATTTTTCTTTGCTTAGGCTTATTTCTTTGTGCACACCCTTATTTTTGCCTAGGCCGCCCTTGCGGGTTTTCAACCTAGCGGGCTTTTTTTTTGTGCGTTTGCTCTAATTTTTGCCTAAGTCGCCCGTTTGTAGGTTTCGAACTAGCGGGCTTTTTTTTTGTGCGTTTGCTCTAATTTTTTGTGCGTTTGCTCTAATTTTTGTTTATGAGGTTTGGGGGTTAGGTTACGAGATGGGAAGTACTTAAACACACATCTCGCCCAACTAATGTTTGTCTTGCTTGTTCAAAATCTACATAATCAAAATGTTCTTCCTATTCTTCGATGATGATAAAAGGGGTTAAAAGAGGGGTTTTTAGAATGTAGGGAGATAACTCCTTGACTAACTTCAATGGAGTGAAGTAATCTTTGGTGTCATGTCCCAAAATGTTTGGGTGATTACACTTTTGATGAAATAAAAAGAGAAGAAGAAAGATGAAGTAAAGAAGTGGGAAAAGAATGGCCTTTTTACCAATGCTTCAAGATGACTTCAAATACTCCTTGAGAAATTGCCTTTGAAATGCCTTGAATATCTTTGTGTATAGTTTTCTTTCTTCCAAAAAGGGGCCTTTTCCATGGTGGAGAAGAGGGGTTTATATAGTTGTAAAATACAAGTTTTTGGTGCCAAAACTCAGTCACCAAGAAATCTTTCCCGGGCAAAATCATGTAAAATGAGCAAGGGAGAGATTCTTGGACAGAAATCTGTAATTGACGCCCAGAAGCGCGCGCTTCCCACCTTGGGTGTGGAAAGCGCGCGCTTCTGGCTCCTATGGTCGGAGGTGCGCGACTCAGAGATGGCTTTTTTAACAGAATGGACTGGAAAGTCAGCCCTGCTATTCAGTTTTGTCCCTGGACTTAACAGGGGCAGTCGGATGGGAGTTGGAGGAACATTGATGTGATGTAATTATTCCTGCATGGGAACTTGAACCTGGGCCTGACTGGACATGAGAGATTTCAGGATCAAGAGAGAGGGCCAGCCCCAGTATCCTGATTGTGCGCGGTGGTCTTACATGGCCAGAAATGTGAGGACTAGTACCGCCCCTATCAGTTTGGTCTCGGCCCGGCAGTATCTGGATGGCCTAAGGCCCGAGTCTGTGGTTCAGTCTTTATTTCCCTGGAGAGCTATTTACGATAGCATAGTGCATATACTGTTTTACACCCGTTCGAGGCTTCTGATGAGCTCCGTGGAGTGCATGGTTATGTACTTGGGAGAGAGAGTGTACTGGCAGCATGGGAGCCAGGTTATGGACTATTATAACCCGCCTAGGCCGGCGGTTCCAGAGTTTCCTCCTTTCTTCCCTCGTAACTGGGGGGCATTGTCTGATGACGATAGCGCCATGTATATGGCAGGGGTTGATGCTACCCCTTTCTTCTTGCTTCATCAGGACTATAGCCTCTTCAGGGTAAACCATTTGAAGCCGGGCTTCATGTATGCCGATCCCCGGGGAACACAGCTTGCCCCTTCGACCTCTGCGCAGTTCTATCCCACCGGGGAGGGCTATTGTTTTGATCCTCCTCTTCCTCCTTCGTATTACACCTACTCCAACTTTGGGGTTGTTGATGAGCAGAGGGAGATTGTCCCTGAAGATATGTCACCGGAGAGAGAGCCTCCTGCCCAGACCGCTGTGGTATGACTTTTGCTTTTCTTTCACTTTTCTGATTATATCCCATTTTCTGTCCCAACCCGTTTTGTCCCATTATACTGACGTGGTTTCCTGATTCTGTTGTGACAGGTACCCATGGCTGCTTACAGGTACATAGGCCGTCAGAACAAAGGGATGAGGAGCAGGCTGCGCCTTCTGGAGGAGAGAGTCCTGGAGCTCTATAGGGACATGGCGAACCTGACCAGGGAGGCTGCGGGGACTATGTCTGGAGCTGCTAGAGGTATGGCTCGGGGTTCCCGTGGCATGGGGAGAGGTTGAAGAGATGCGGCCCTTGATGTGGATGAGGCTGTGTAGTCGGCTAGGCAGTCACTGAGTAGGAGCTTGAGCCGCAGAAGTGCTAGTGTTGGGTTTCCAAGTAACATGCGCAGCGGAAAATAGCATTTAAAATTTTATGAAACCCAAAGCCCGTAGATCCAATCATATGATTAAATAAAATACTTGCAATATGAATACTAGAAAATCTAACCCTTGATGACTTTGAATTGGGTCTTTGATCTTGGTGGAGAAATTGAAGCTTTAATCACGAACAAGTAAGAACACGAACTTTGAAGATGATGAGCTTCACCCTCTAGCGGTATCCACACCTTGAACGAATATCAAGAACACTTGATCTTGGTTGCTAGACCGAAATTGTGAAACACGTTTTCACAATTAATATGAAATATATGGAATATTATTTTGTGTATTATTTTGTTCTTCAATTTAGGATGTCTTAGAACAAAGTAAAACTCTCTCAAACTCTTTGGAGACTTGCACACAAGCTAGGGGTTGTTCTGGCCCGAATTTGGCTGTTTATATACAAGTTAGACCTATTCCAAATAGGAAACTTGTGTCAAAACCCGTCCAAAATCCTTTTCCTAATTAAATCAAGAAATCTGTCCCGACTCACTGTGCGGCCGCCCAAAATCAGGTGTGCGGTCGCCCAAAACATGTGCGGCAGCCCAGCCTGGTTTGGGCGGTCGCACACCAGGATCAGAGAGCCTTAATTTTCCAATATAGTCCTTTTAGGATTCGTTGTATTGTGTGTGACCCTCTAGGATTATACTAAGTTAGCAATGGGTTCAAACATGAATCCATAAGATATGATTAGGTTCTAGCAAACCGTCATACCTACCCAAATAGTATAACTAGATACAAGTTCGCATTCCTTTAGAATATGTCACAATCCCTTTTGTCCACGATCTCATTGAACACAAGTCATGGTCAAACGGTCAACTTGTTTTTGTTCAATACTTTCTCGATTCCGAATATGTTGATAATCCAAATGACATTGATCTAATCAATTCATATGAGTCTGGCCGAACATTTTCATCAACATCATTCCTACGAGAATCTGATTATGCCAATCATACACTTTATAACTACCCGGTTAAAGGTAGCATTAGAATATGTCAAACATAATGTTCATCAAGTGGAAGACTATAATAACATCATGTCTAAGGATTCGAATGACATAACTAATGTGAGATATATGTACGACATGGACCATGACATAAATCTCATACAGTGGGTCATGTCCAGTACCTTGTTCCAAACAAGTACCCATAAATCTAACATGATCATCCCATGATCATTTAGCCTTTATACTAGTGCTTAACAAGTACTAGGGATGGAAATTATTATAAGTAAACATGAACAACAATAATAATCAAAACATCTCTTTATTGATATGAAATAAATGATAACAATTACAACGTTTATTAAACGTGCCTAGGGCACCACTACCAACAATCTCCCACTTGCCCTAGGCCCAATCTCCCATGTATCTAATACCCATGGACCTAACATGACCTTCATATTTAGGTTGTGGAAGTCCCTTTGTTAGCGGGTCCGCGACATTGTCATCAGTAGGTACTTTGCATATATTCACGTCACCTCTATCAATTATTTCTCGAATGACATGGTAACGCCTAAGTATGTGTTTGGATTTTTGATGTGCCCTTGGTTCCTTTGCTTGAGCAATAGCACCATTATTATCACAATAAAGGTCTATTGGATTAGCAATACTAGGAACCACTTCAAGTTCAGTGATGAACTTCTTAATCCAAACAGCTTCCTTTGCAGCATCCGATGCATCAATATACTCAGCTTCTGTTGTAGAATCAGCGGTTGTACTTTGCTTGGAACTCTTCCAGCTTACAGCTCCACCATTTAACATAAACACAAAACCCGATTGCGATCGACTGTCATCTCTGTCGGTTTGGAAGCTTGCATCCGTGTAAGCATTTACAACAAGATCATCTTCCATTCCTCCATAGACCAAAAACGAGTCTTTAGTCCTTCTCAAGTACTTAAGAATCGCTTTTATAGCCACCCAGTGATTCTCTCTGGGGTCGGATTGGTATCTAGTTATCATGCTCAAAGCATAAGTTACATCTGGGCTAGTACAGATCATGGCATACATGATGGACCCAATTGCCAAAGCATATGGAACATCATTCATTTTCTCACGCTCATCTTTTGTCTTAGGACATTGAGTCTTGCTTAGAGAAACTCCATGTAACACCGGAAAGGTACCTCTTTTAGAATTTTCCATACGTAATCTTCTAATGACCTTGTCAATATATGTACTTTGGCTTAAACCATATCTTTCATTGCGAAACACTTTCCCAACCAAGTCTTTACGGACTGAAGTGTAGGAATGTCGTTTCCAATGAGTAATATGTTATCCACATATAAAATCAGGAATAGCACTATGCTCCCACTAATCTTCTTGTATGCACAAGGCTCATCTTCGTTCTTGATGAAACTAAAATCTTTGACCGATTCATCAAAACGAAGATTCCAACTCCTAGAAGCTTGCTTCAATCCATAAATGGATTTCTGCAATTTTCATACCTTAGAATTCTGTTCAAAACCTTCTGGTTGTGTCATATACACATCCTCTTGTAGTTTTCCATTTAGGAAAGCGGTTTTGACATCCATTTACCATATTTCATAATCATGATATGCGGCAATGGCAAGCAAAATTCTTATAGACTTGATCATTGCTATGGGTGAAAAGGTTTCATCATAGTCAATACCATAAACTTGCCTATAACCCTTCGCTACAAGTCTAGCTTTTTAAGTATGCACCTTCCCATCCATGTCAGTCTTCTTCTTGAAGACCCATTTGCATCCTATGGTTTTTACACCTTCGGGTGCATCAATCAAATTCCAAACTTGATTGTCTTGCATGGATTGCAATTCGGATTCCATGGCTCCAAGCCATTTGTCCGAATCAGGAGAAGACATCGCCTCTTGATAGGTTGTCGGTTCATCATTCTCAATGATTTCCACCTCATTACTATCCGTTACGAGAAATCCATATCTCTCGGGCTCGGATCGTAACCTACTAGGTCTGCGAGTTACTTGTGTATTTTGAACAGGTTCCACAACTCCTTGTGGTTCTTGTTCTTGTTCCACTATTGGTTCAATGTTGTTTTCTGGGTCTCGAATTTCTTTAAGATTTATTTTACTCCCACTGATTTCTTTGGAGAGAAACTGTTTGTCTAGAAAGACACCAGTTCGGTTAAGAAACACTTTGTTGTCCTCTCAGTTGTAAAAGTAATATCCTTTAGTTTCCTTAGGATATCCCACGAAAATACATTTATCAGATTTGTGTGCTAGTTTGTCGGAGACAAGTCTTTTGACAAAAGCTTCGCAACCCCAAATCCTCATGAAAGAAAAACTAGGTTTCTTTCCGCTCCACATCTCATATGGAGTCTTTGGAACCGATTTAGTTGGAACTTGATTTAGTGTGAAAGCAGCGGTTTCTAGAGCGTAACCCCAAAAGGATATTGGAAGATCAACTTGACTCATCATTGATCGAACCATGTCTAACAAAGTCCGATTCCTCCTCTCAGACACACCATTCCATTGTGGTGTTCCGGGTGGAGTCAATTGTGAAATTATTCTACAATTCTTTAGATGATCATCAAATTCATGACTCAAGTATTCTCCACCTCGATCCGATCGAAGTGCCTTAATACTTTTGCCAAGTTGTTTTTCTACTTCATTTTGAAATATTCTAAATATCTCTAATGCTTCACTTTTATGTTTCATTAGGTAAACATACCCAAATCTACTATAATCATTAGTGAAGGTTATGAAGTATTGAAATCATCCCCTAGCATTGCTACTTAATGGTCCGCATACATCGCAATGTATCAACCCCAATAAGTCGCTTGCCCTTCCACCTAGCTTGGTAAAAGGTGTCTTAGTGATTTTTCCAAGAAGACACGCTCACAAGTGTCATATGACCCAAGGTCACATGAACTTAAGAGACCGTCCCCATGGAGTTTTGAGATACGCTTCTCATTTATATGACCAAGACGGCAATGCCATAAATAAGAATGATTTACATCATTAGGTTTAGATTTCTTATTTATATGATAGACATTTTCATTATTTTCATTCTTGACATCCAAGATATAAAGGCCATTAGATGAATTTGCAATACCATAAAGCACATCATTTAAATAAATAGAAACTTTCTTATTCTCAATAAGAAACTTAAAACCTTCGTTATCCAAACAAGAAATTGAAATAATATTTCTACTTAAATCCGGTACATAATAACAATTGTTCAAAACAAATATTAAACCGGAAGGTAAAGTGACTTCATAAGTCCCTACAGCTAATGCAGCAACTCTTGCTCCATTCCCCACGCGTAGGTCTACTTCACCCTCTTTAAGCAGTCTCTTATTCTTTAGTCTATGCACATTTAAACAAATGTGAGAACCACATCCGGTATCCAATACCCAAGAATCAGTGGTAGAAAGGAGAATATCTATCATATAGATACCTGAAGTCGACGCAGCCTTGCTGCCCTTCTTCTTCTTTTGCTATTCCAAGAAAGACTTGCAATTACGTTTCCAATGACCAATTTCTTGACAATGGGAACGGATTGCATCCCTTTGTGAATCGGGTTTTGCCTCAGAAGCCTTGGCAACCTTTGCCTTGCTTATCTTGGGTTTGACAACTTTTTCCTTACCCTTTCCTTTGGCACCAGCCTTCTTCCCATCATAAACCAAGAGCACAGGAGAACCTTTCTCCATAATCTTCATCTCTGCTGTTTTAAGCATCCCATGCAACTCGGAGAGATTCTTATCCATTCCATGCATGTTATAATTCATCACAAACTGATTATAACTTTTAGGCAATGAATTAAGAATGAGATATGTGGCTAGATCCAATGGGATTGGATAGGCAAGTTTCTCAAGATGCTCCACATAACCTTTCATTTTAAGCATGTGATGACTCACTTGTTGCCCTTCACTCATTTTGCAAGAAATGAATGCAACAATGGTCTTGTACCTCTCTTGCCTAGCTTGCTCTTGAAACATGGCTCTTAACTCTATGCCTAACTCATAGGCTTCCAAATGTTCCAAACTTTGTTGGAGTTTTGAGCACATAGTAGCAAGCATGAGACAACTTACATCTCTAGAATCGTTACGATGTTTCTTGTAACTGTCTCTTTCTGCCCTAGGGGTAGTGGGTTCTGGCTCAGCAGGAAGAGGCCCATCGAGAATGTACAACTTATCTTCTTGCCTAAGAACAATTCTTAGGCTACGGATCCAATCCATGAAGTTAGTACCATTCTCTTGGAGCTTATCCTTCTCAAGGTTCGATCGCAACGAAATTGATTGAGTGTTATTAGTCATTATCTACAATTATGCAAAAATTCCAAAATTTAATAAGTACCAATTTTCATTAAAGATATTAACAATTTATTTTTCAAAAAAAAAAAATACTCCCACTAAATTATACAACCTTCTTTATACATCCAATGTATAATATAATTTAAATGAGTTAAGATCCCGCTTTGATTTAATTTTAAGTCCGCTAAGGCGGATTACACAAAATCAAATTAATTAGGTAGACAACTCTTGTCAATCATATCTCATATGACTCTTAGTTCCTTTTATGAGATTCTTTAAGAAATCCTATTTCAAAAAGCATGTTAAATCTCATCTTTGCCTAGGCTCAAAACTGTTTTGACGCCCAATTAAGTCCAACCATTTTAAACGTATAGTTAATGTGCCTCGCTAGGGCGTGCCCACATTATCTATCTTGCTCATACATAAATAAAGTCAATGCATCTCGCTAGGGCGAGTCTACATTAAATTCACCCATGTATTAACAAGTGTTTTAATCATGGCATGGCAATAAAAGACTTAAAACTTTCTTTGAAGGTTCATCACACATGGCATATAACACATTTATGAGCACATAATATAAACATGTTACGCATCAAGACAACCAGAAGTGCGGCCGAAACTAAGCCATAAGGCATCCACAATTCCGCACTAATTCAAGAAACCATGAAAGTAGTCCATGTGGCCGAAACTAAGCAAAAGATGGTCTCGATAAACGTAGGCCAATTGCATCCACAATTCCACATGGATCTCCAATCTTTGAATCAAGAACTTTGTTTCTCAATTTTAGCAATTATGAACTCTTCATAATTCTAACTTCGTTTTATCTTTGAAACTTTGATTGCGATCAAGTTTGGGAAACACAATCTTGATGAACGTAGATTAGCCATCCAAACCTTGAACCAATCTTAGAATCACAAGACTAAAACAAATAGGAAAATCAAACCCCAGGATCCACACCCAAACCAACTGCCTAAAACCCACTCCAGATCAGCAGGTCTGGCTGGTCTTGTCACTGGTCTAGTCGGACCCCATCAAAATTCCAGATTCTAACTCAGACCGAAAATCAAAACCAAAATCCTGACAACTGTGCGGCCACCCAAGAAAAAACTGTGCGGTCGCCCAAACTTGTGCGGCCGCCCAAGGTTTTCTGTGCGGTCGTACAGTAGCATCAGAATGAATTTTTAAAGTTCAAAAATTTGTTTCAAAATTGTTTTCCCCGATTATTAAAACTTTGATCCAATCAAAAATTAATAATCAAACAATTCAGAATCCAACATAATTTTTAGTGCGATTAAAGTTGTAAAACAATAAACCACATAAAATCATATAACACATAAACATCATATAATCCAATATTCATATCATGCTAGGCATACAAACAATTTATATACACACAACATGATCTAAGTATTAATTTAATCAACATGAACGGGGCTCTCATACCACTGTTGGGTTTCCAAGTAACATGCGCAGCGGAAAATAGCATTTAAAATTTTATGAAAGCCAAAGCCCGTAGATCCATTCATATGATTAAATCAAATACTTACTATATGAATACTAGAAAAACTAACCCTTGATGACTTTGAATTTGGTCTTTGATCTTGGTGGAGAAATTGAAGCTTTAATCACGAACAAGTAAGAACACGAACTTTGAAGATGATGAGCTTCACCCTCTAGCGGTATCCACACCTTGAACGAATATCAAGAACACTTGATCTTGGTTGCTAGAACAAAATTGTGAAACACGTTTTCACAATTAATATGAACTATATGGAATATTATTTTATGTATTATTTTGTTCTTCAATCTAGGATGTCTTAGAACAAAATAAAACTCTCTCAAACTCTTTGGAGACTTGCACACAAGCTAGGGGTTGTTCTGGCCCGAATTTGGCTGTTTATATACAAATTAGACCTATTCCAAATAGGAAACTTGTGTCAAAACCCGTCCAAAATCCTTTTCCTAATTAAATCAGGAAATCTGTCCCGACTCACTGTGCGGCCGCCCAAAATTAGGTGTGTGGTCGCCCAAAATCAGGTGTGCGGTCGTCCAAAACATGTGCGGACGCCCAGCCTGGTTTGTGCGGTCGCGCACCAGGATCAGAGAGCCTTAATTTTCCAATATAGTCCTTTTAGGATTCGTTCTATTGTGTGTGACCCTCTAGGATTATACTAAGTTGGCAATGGGTTCAAACATGAATCCATAAGATATGATTAGGTTCTAGCAAACCGTCATACCTACCCAAATAGTATAACTAGATACAAGTTCGCATTCCTTTAGAATATGTCACAATCCCTTTGTCCACGATCTCATTGAACACAAGTCATGGTCAAACGGTCAACTTGTTTTTGTTCAATACTTTCTCGATTCCGAATATGTTGATAATCCAAATGACATTGATCTAATCAATTCATATTAGTCCGGCCGAACATTTTCATCAACATCATTCCTACGAGAGGCCTAAGCTTGATATCTCTCCGAAGAGGGACAAATCCATTTAGCTTATTATTCTTCCCTACGTGAATCCGATTATGCCAATCATACACTTTATAACTACCCGGTTAAAGGTATAGTTTGAATATGTCAAACATAATGTTCATCAAGTGGAAGACTATAATAACTTTATGTCTAAGGATTAGAATGACATAACTAATATGAGATAGATGTACGACATGGACCATGACATAAATCTCATACAGCGGGTCATGTCCAGTACCTTGTTCCAAACAAGTACCCATAAATCTAACATGATCATCCCATGATCATTTAGCCTTTATACTAGTGCCTAACAAGTACTAGGGACGAAGATTATTATAAGTAAACATGAACAACAATAATAATCAAAACATCTCTTTATTGATATGAAATAAATGATAACAATTACAACGTTTATTAAACGTGCCTAGGGCACCACTACCAACAGCTAGTTCATCGGCAAGAGTGCCAAAGAGATCCCGTCATGAGATCGTCGTTGAGGAGTCTAAAGAAGAGTCCAATGATGAGTGCCTGAACAATTTATTTTTAACATGTAATAACATTTAGCACGTATTTACAATCCTAGCTATTTTATCTACATTTTTTATGTTTTATCTAGACTCGATCTTATGTGTCGACTCTTTATAAACAAAATGTGTGCCCAAAGTGTTCCACTTATTGCGGGTGAATGTTTCCTTGTTGTTGTAGATTCTGAACTGATTGCAGGCTTGAAGGCGTTGAAATGCCCGGGCAGTTGTTGAACTGGCAAGGGTTGTTCTGTTCTGTCGTCTATCAGAGTCGCGCGCGCCTTGGAGAAGGCATGGGAAGCACGCGCGTTACGCCCTTAAGGGCAGAGGCACCCGCGTCTGGGCTGCTGATTTACAGCCCCTTTCTTTTTGTACAGGATTCTCCAACAGCTATAAATTTAAATCCACTTCGACCAGTTTGGTCACACAGCAATATTCTGCATCACTTCTCATTCCTTTAATCCCCAATTTCTTGTCAAGAATGGCTCCCATGACCTTTTCTTTTGAGGTAAAAGTGTCCGTCCCGGAGGGTGAGAAGTCGGTACCCGTCCCTATTATGAAGGCACACCTAAGTATTTTTGACCGTTTGGGGAGGCCTAGTGATGTTGTTGTTGAACCCTTGAGGCCGGCGGTTCGTGTTGAAGCCCCTAGGCCACGTTATTTTCCGAAGAATAAGAAGGGTAAAGGCAAAGGCCACTCTCCTCATCTGTGGAAGCGCCCCTACAAGGCTCCAGTCAAGGCTTCTTTTGACAAAGGCAAGGGGAAGGTTGTTGATGAAGCTCCATCCCGTCCTAGTGTATTTTCTCGTCTTGGTGGTTCCAATATTGTTTCGCCCCCACCTAAGAAGGTCAAAGGCTATAGCAAGAAACAATGGGTTCCCAAACCGAAGAAAGATTAGACTTTTCTTTGTACCCCAAGATTGCAATTAATAGACCACTTGTTAGGATTTAATGTTTTAATGTCTTTTATTGCTCAACATCGTCCGTTGTAATGGTCAAAATAATTCAAGAGATGAATAAAAATTACATTTTGTTATGACTTGATTGGGTAAAAATTTATGTTTTAGACCGCACCCGAAGGTTTCCTACGTTCCTCTCATAGAGAGGCTCAGGTCTCCGTAGTTCAAACAAATGAAGACCATTTTTTTTTTGTGTGCAACCTGTTTTTTGCCTAGACCGCCCTTTCGGGTTTTCAATCTAGCGGGCTTCTTTTTTGCACGTGCTCTAATTTTTGCCTAGGCCGCCCTTACGGGTTTTCTGTCACGACCCGAAAACTAGGCTCTATTTTATTGGTAATACGTAATTATTATTTATTTATTTGCTTATTTATTTATCTAAATTATTATTTATTTAAATATTTATGTGTGCATTTTATGTTCATCATAATTATGCTTAGCATTTTATTTGAGTCATTCGGGTTAGTGTAATATTGTTGGGTCTTAATAGTTAGTAGGGAGTGTAAGTATTTGTGTGTAGTGTAGAGGAGGGGCCTGAGTGTAAGTTTTGGAAATAATTCCCCTACTCCCTCTCTTCTCCCTCACCTCCCTACTCTTTCACCCTCACTCTTTCATTTCTCTCTCTCCCAGCTTTCTCTCTCTCCATTTGTCAAGAAAAGGGTAAGTTTTCTTTATCTCTTCTCTCTTCATTTTCTTCATCTTCCTCCCATTATCTCTCATTTCTCATAACTTGAATCTTGTTTAGATCGTCGATAGGATCGCGTAGAGTCAAAAATATTTGAAATCCATCAACTTTGAGAAAATCCGGGTAAGTTGCTTTTCCCCCATTTTGATACTAAAATGTTCATATCATGTTTAGATAATGTTTGATGTGTTATATTTGAAGTTTGGTTGAGTTTTGAATTTGTTTGGAATTTATTTGAATTTTTGGGTTAAAAATGGTGAATATGTGAATGTGGGTTTAAATCTTGTTTTGAGTTGTTAGGTGGTGTTGTTTAGGTTCCCTTGATGTTTAGATGTGGTTTTAGTACATTGGAATCTAGTTTGAAAGCTTTGATTTTGAGCATTTAGTGAAGGTTGTGTTTTGGTTCGAAATTGGGGAACCCAGGAAGAATCTGGGCATTGTTCTTCTGGCACGGTCGTGCTCCTTTATTTGGCACGGTCGTGCAACATTCACTTTCCTCCCGTCATGATTGGCACGGTCGCGCCACTTTCTTAGGCACGGTCGCGCCAAAATTCCCTTTCCTTCCGTCATGATGGGCACGGTCGTGCCACTTTCTTAGGCACGGTCGTGCCAAGCTGGGACTCTGGTATATTCTTCCCTTTTCTTCTAAAACTGTTTCCCCCATAACTTCTTCGTCTGGACTCCGTTTTAGGCGTGTAAACTATCGTTTCGAAGCTCTCTCCGAGTACTACAAGATGCTATAGGTTGTTCAGTTAAGTTATAAGTTTTATACTTCGGGATTTTATTTGGGTGTTTGAGGTTAAGAGGAGTTGTATCGATCCATTGTGAACAGGTTTTGTAAATCCAATTGAGTGACTTTATTGAGTTGTTATGATCATTTTGGGATATAAGTGAGGACTTCATACTTTGAGACCCTTTAATTGAATGTTATTTTACTGATCGGATTGATTTTAGAATAAGACTTGGTCTAGGTTTTAGGTGATATCCTATAGTACCTAGAGGGTTGTTTTGGAACACTAAAGTGTAGGGTTTAGTCCAGTCGTGATCATGTTCTAATAAGGGTAACCTTTTGGATTCGTATGGGTACTTACGGTTTGATTAACCTTAAGATGCATTCATTCGGATTTCTTATTTGGAATTCCTGGTGTGATGAGATGGTTGAGTCCATAGTCCTAGTATATCTTTTGAGTAAATGTTTATGGACATTTTGGTAATAGTCATTGTGCCATTGGTGAGCGACCGTTTGGGTTGTGCTCTTTATGATTAACTCGTGGGTATCATCTTTAGGATGTGTTTGGTATGGGTCCTTATCTTGGAACCATCTTGTTTAATGATCAATGTTGTTGTGCTCTTTATGAGAAATTCCGATTATCGTTGTTGTGCTTGTATGAGAAACTTCTTGTGTTCGTTGTTGTTGAACTCTTCATGAGAAATCGTTTGCATCTTTATGGTGATTAATTGGTGTGGTTCCCTACTTTGGAACCCTAAGTTTTTTAATTAAGCTAGTATTTATTACTTAGCATTTATTTGGAAGCCCAGCTGGCATATTTGTTGCATCGGGCGATGGGAAAGATTATAATGGCAAAGCCAAGTCCATTATAATGTTGACCATTGTTTTGCCCCCTTCAATACCCCTTTTCCAGATTGGCCTTGGAAAGGATAAGTTAGCTTCCTTTGGGAATGTATCTAGCTAACGGGCATGACTTTGTGTCATGGCTCTTGTCCTTTGTGACACTCTTATTGTTATTGGTTCCGGTACCGGGGATTTCTCTTCAGCTTTCATGCTATTATGAAGATGATGATTTGTGGATTATTGAAGCTGCGCAGCAACCTTTATTTGGTTCTTTTAGTTGGATGAAACCTTGGCTATGTATCCACTTATGAGTGTTTATTTCAGCTTTATGTGTTGCATGATGAGCTGGTCGTTATTTCCAACCGGTATGGGACGGTTGGCGATAGGGAGCCTCTCATTTGTTGTTATATGTTTATTTATATGATTGATTATTGGATATTACTGTTTGACAGCATGTAACTTAATATTCCGCTGCTATCTGTCTTATGTTAATTGCTATTGGTCATTGCATATTAGCATGTCATGTAGTTGCATTAGTAACTTACTGAGATTTATTCTCACCCCGTTTCTTGTTTCAAATTGTTTTCCTTAACCCCCCCCCAGGAGGAAAAGGATTAGGATTCGCGGATCGAGGAGGACGTCGAGAGGATTGAGATTTTGGGCAGGTTGTTTGATCGGTTTGCATTATTTAAATGTATAACCTTTTGGGGATAGTTTTACCAACAATGACGTCATTAAGATTTGTAATCTTTTGTATTTTTGGGGTGAGCTTGCGAAGCTTATTCTAGTAGTTTGTTGTTGTTGTTAAGCTTGGATTTCTAAAACTTTGTTTTAAACATTTTGGGTATAAAAATGGAATTTTTATCTTCATTATTTTTGTGTATTGTTGTAAGTCGACGTCCAGCTCGCGAGTTCCGGGCCCGCGGGGTCGGGGGCACGACAGTTGGTATCAGAGCTATGGTTTGGCTCTAAGTATAAGTCTAGGTGGACTAGTATGACCTAGGAGGGTAGTGTGTTCGGAGTGAGTAACGATGAGAATTTTCTGCAGGTATTTGTTTGTGATGGCTAGAAGAAGATCGGGTGAAAGTTCTAGTGGGACTCAGAATCAGAATGGTCTACGGGAAGAAAACCGTGCAATGTTTCAGGACAGGTTTGAAGCGGCCGTGAAATCAATTCATGACCAAGGGCCGAGAGAGGAACATGTAGCACCTCCGCGATATGGGTTGGAGCAGTTCTTAAAGTTGAAACCAAATGAGTACGTCGGTGAGCCGGATGTGAAGAAAGCCGAGCTATGGATAGAATCGATGGAGAAAATCTACGATGTCTTTGGTTGCACTGATGAGGATAGGGTTCTGTTTGCAGCTTATAAGCTCGTGGGGGCTGCGGAACATTGGTGGAAGGCACTGAAGACCAGTTGGGATGCGACTCTTGTACCATATCCTTGGGATTGGTTCGTGAGGAAATTCAAGGATCATTTTATCTCTCTAGTGAATCAAAACCGGAAAGAGATCGAGTTCCTCAGCTTGGAGCAAGGCATGATGTCAGTAGCACAGTACTCAGCTAAGTTCACAGAATTAGTCAGGTGTTGTGAATACCTTGCGCGGACCGAGGAGCAGAAAGCGATGAGATTAATCAGGGGTTTGAAGACATCCATCCGGACTCAGTTTATAGCACAGCGGATTCAGACTTATCAGGATGCGGTGGATCGAGCCTACTTGATTGAGCAGGATATTGGGGAACACAAAAGGGAGACTGAGATGGTTAACCCGGGTAAGCAAGGAGGGCAGAGTGAGTCACAACAGCAACATTCAGATAACAGAGGTAATTATGGAGTGCAAACTCGATTCAGAAGGCAACTTCAAGGGCAACCAACAATAGGAAATCGAGGTTCTAATAAGGGGACACGAAATGGGAAAGTCTGCAGCTACTGTCAGAGGAAAGGACACTTAGAAGACAAGTGTTGGAAGAAGCAAGGAAAATGTGTGAAGTGTGGTCAGTTGGGACACTTCTTCAAAGATTGTCCGAGGTTTAGAGTTCAGTCATCGGGGGCAGGAACTGGAATACCACAGAGGGTCAGAAGAGGGATGCTTCAGGAAACCCTAAAAGTTCAGGGTAGGGTATTTGCGACCAATCAGCACTCACCAGGTAAGGGATAAATTTCAGGAGGTATTATTTTGCGTCGTGAGAGCGAGCGCGTGCATTTTAGGATCATCGCATTTATGTGTTTCTATGCATTAGTTGCATTTATTTCTTCTGAGTCTTTGACTTATGTGTTGTAGGTGTCTACTCCTATGGAGGAGTTTAGGGTATCTGATGAAGTCTTATGTGCTTATGATGTGCTTAAGTATGGTTATGTCTTACCTGCTAAATTAGCCATGTTGCTATTACAAGATTTTGATGTTACTCTTGCTTTAGTTGATTGTTATAGGAAGATGGTTATATTCTCCATTCCTGATTTCTTAAAATTATTTGAGACCGTTCCTTTGCGTAGAGTTATACCAATTTTTTTTTTTATTGAAATCCGAGTATTTAGCTTCGGTCAAATTGTTGGGTGTAATTATCATTGTAAGGTTTCTACTTTCTTCTAAATAGTACCTAGTGTTTGAGGAGAAGCTTGGGTTAAATTGGGTTGTTGTGGTACAAGGTTGTAATGCTAATATTTAGATCAATATCCATATTGTATCGGTTGGGTTATAGGAGTTGAGGATTCAATGAGGATCTTTTGAGGAAAATTTTAGTCACTTTTAGTACATCTCCGTGAATGCATCGGAATGGATTAGTATGGAGAGGTGTACGATTTGTTATGGATGATGAGTTTGTTGTAGGAGTTATGATCATTAATGGTGGTAAGCGTGTTAAGTTAGAAAGGACTAAGTACATTTTGGGAGAGTAATAATTTCTCAATCTATGTTAAAGGCATTTCGAAATTTTGGGTAGATAGTGGTTCTATGGTTCTAAATCCCTTCTTGGTGGCGTTTCCCGAATTGGATCAAGGGTATGTGAAGGAAGTTGATTATCAATACTTGGGCATAATTAAGGAATATCATGAATTGGTCTTGGGTCAGTTGGAACGTTACTAGCTAATTGGGTTATTACGATGGTAGTACTATTGAGCCTAAGTATCATTAGGTTAATAAATGTATGCGTGAAAGATTAACGTGGCTTAGCTATTGAGGATTTGAGATTTGGTGACTTCCTTGGATATATGAGCACAGATTAATAACTAAAAAGGGAGTTAGAGGAAATACCGTGAAGATAAAATTTAGATCATTTTCGGACTACTGAGTATTCGTAATTATTTTAGGCTTTCAAGGATTGGAGTGTTATGACGATGACATTATGGCGTAAATTTAAGTGAACATTTTGTATTAAAATTTTGGGTTTACATTACACCTTTAGTTTAAAGTGCTACCTAGGGCGAGAGCACTATAATGGGAATCCTTAGAGATATAGCCTTTGATGAATATTGTGGAAATAGAAATTTCTTTAGCCTTTTTATATTTTAAAAGCTAATTTAGCTCGAGATGGTAATGTTTTGAATTTCTGGGGAATAATACTAAGTATGCGATTTACAAATAGTTAAGGTTATGAATAAGGTGAGCTTGAGGTACCTCGAGAATTATGTGTGGAATTAATTTGGATTCTTCGATGATTGAGTACGGATTTCGATTAGTAATGAAGATAATGATGGAATGATTCGGTTCGAGAGGTGGTGTTATCGTAAGCATTATTTAAGGATACCTTTTAGTGGATTAGATTGGATAATTGAGGAATACGAGGAATGGCGGAACTATCGTATCCGTAGCTATTCGGTCTTTAGGGTAAGTCTCGTTAAAATTCGGGTCGAATTTTCTTTAAGGGGGAGTGAATGTCACGACCCGAAAACTAGGCTCTATTTTATTGGTAATAAGTAATTATTATTTATTTGCTTATTTATTTATCTAAATTATTATTTATTTAAATATTTATGTGTGCATTTTATGTTCATCATAATTATGCTTAGCATTTTATTTGAGTCATTCGGGTTAGTGTAATATTGTTGGGTCTTAATAGTTAGTAGGGAGTGTAAGTATTTGTGTGTAGTGTAGAGGAGGGGCCTGAGTGTAGGTTTTGGAAATAATTCCCCTACTCCCTCTCTTCTCCCTCACCTCCCTACTCTTTCACCCTCACTCTTTCATTTCTCTCTCTCCCAGCTTTCTCCCTCTCCATTTGTCAAGAAAAGGGTAAGTTTTCTTTCTCTCTTCTCTCTTCATTTTCTTCATCTTCCTCCCATTATCTCTCATTTCTCATAACTTGAATCTTGTTTAGATCGTCGATAGGATCGCGTAGAGTCAAAAATATTTGAAATCCATCAACTTTGAGAAAATCCGGGTAAGTTGCTTTTCCCCCATTTTGATGCTAAAATGTTCATATCATGTTTAGATAATGTTTGATGTGTTATATTTGAAGTTTGGTTGAGTTTTGAATTTGTTTGGAATTTATTTGAATTTTTGGGTTAAAAATGGTGAATATGTGAATGTGGGTTTAAATCTTGTTTTGAGTTGTTAGGTGGTGTTGTTTAGGTTCCCTTGATGTTTAGATGTGGTTTTAGTACCTTGGAATCTAGTTTGAAAGCTTTGATTTTGAGCATTTAGTGAAGGTTGTGTTTTGGTTCGAAATTGGGGAACCCAGGAAGAATCTGGGCATTGTTCTTCTGGCACGGTCGTGCTCCTTTATTTGGCACGGTCGTGCAACATTCACTTTCCTCCCGTCATGATTGGAACGGTCGCGCCACTTTCTTAGGCACGGTCGCGCCAAAATTCCCTTTCCTTCCGTCATGATTGGCACGGTCGTACCACTTTCTTAGGCACGGTCGTGCCATGCTGGGACTCTGGTATATTCTTCCCTTTTCTTCTAAAACTGTTTCCCCCATAACTTCTTCGTCCGGACTCCGTTTTAGGCGTGTAAACTATCGTTTCGAAGATCTCTCCGAGTACTACAAGATGGTATAGGTTGTTCAGTTAAGTTATAAGTTTTATACTTCGGGATTTTATTTGGGTGTTTGAGGTTAAGAGGAGTTGTATCGATCCATTGTGAACAGGTTTTGTAAATCCAATTGAGTGACTTTATTAAGTTGTTATGATCATTTTGGGATATAAGTGAGGACTTCATACTTTGTGACCCTTTAATTGAAAGTTATTTTACTGATCGGATTGATTTTAGAATAAGACTTGGTCTAGGTTTTAGGTGATATCCTATAGTACCTAGAGGGTTGTTTTGGAACACTAAAGTGTAGGGTTTAGTCCAGTCGTGATCATGTTCTAATAAGGGTAACCTTTTGGATTCATTTGGGTACTTACGGTTTGATTAACCTTAAGATGCATTCATTCGGATTTCTTATTTGGAATTCCAGGTGTGATGAGATGGTTGAGTCCATAGTCCTAGTATATCTTTTGAGTAAATGTTTATGGACATTTTGGTAATAGTCATTGTGCCATTGGTGAGCGACCGTTTGGGTTGTACTCTTTATGATTAACTCGTGGGTATCATCTTTAGGATGTGTTTGGTATGGGTCCTTGTCTTGGAACCATCTTGTTTAATGATCAATGTTGTTGTGCTCTTTATGAGAAATTCCATTTATCGTTGTTGTGCTTGTATGAGAAACTTCTTGTGTTCGTTGTTGTTGAACTCTTCATGAGAAATCGTTTGCATCTTTATGGTGATTAATTGGTGTGGTTCCCTACTTTGGAACCCTAAGTTGTTTAATTAAGCTAGTATTTATTACTTAGCATTTATTTGGAAGCCCAGCTGGCATATTTGTTGCATCGGGCGATGGGAAAGATTATAATGGCAAAGCCAAGTCCATTATAATGTTGACCATTGTTTTGCCCCCTTCTATACCCCTTTTCCAGATTGGCCTTGGAAAGGATAAGTTAGCTTCGTTTGGGAATGTATCTAGCTAACGGGCATGACTTTGTGTCATGGCTCTTGTCCTTTGTGACACTCTTATTGTTATTGGTTCCGGTACCGGGGATTTCTCTTCAGCTTTCATTCTATTATGAAGATGATGATTTGTGGATTATTGAAGCTGCGCAGCGACCTTTATTTGGTTCTTTCAGTTGGATGAAACCTTGGCTATGTATCCACTTATGAGTGTTTATTTCAGCTTTATGTGTTGCATGATGAGCTGGTCGTTATTTCCAACCGGTATGGGACGGTTGGCGATAGGAGCCTCTCATTTGTTGTTATATGTTTATTTATATGATTGATTATTGGATATTACTGTTTGACAGCATGTCACTTAATATTCCGCTGCTATCTGTCTTATGTTAATTGCTATTGGTCATTGCATATTAGCATGTCATGTAGTTGCATTAGTAACTTACTGAGATTTATTCTCACCCCGTTTCTTGTTTCAAATTGTTTTCCTTAACCCCCCCCAGGAGGAAAAGGATTAGGATTCGCGGATCGAGGAGGACGTCGAGAGGATTGAGATTTTGGGCAGGTTGTTTGATCGGTTTGCATTATTTAAATGTATAACCTTTTGGGATAGTTTTACCAACAATGACGTCATTAAGATTTGTAATCTTTTGTATTTTTGGGGTGAGCTTGCGAAGCTTATTCTAGTAGTTTGTTGTTGTTGTTAAGCTTGGATTTCTAAAACTTTGTTTTAAACATTTTGGGTATAAAAATGGAATTTTTATCTTCATTATTTTGGTGTATTGTTGTAAGTCGACGTCCAGCTCGCGAGTTCCGGGCCCGCGGGGTCGGGGTCGCGACATTTTCAACCTAGCGAGCGATTTTTTTTTGATGGTCTTTATTTGTTAAGCGTAGAACTTCTTGAGCTTGTCAAGGTTGACCTGCTTTGGCAATTGATCGCCATCCAAGTCTACGAGTCGGACTGCACCGCCGCTTAGTATCTTCTTGACCACGTAAGGACCGATCCATCGAGGTCCCCATTTCCCAAGGGGATTCATGGAATTAGGAGGATATTGTCTCAGGACCAAATCTCCTACCTTGATGTTTCGAGGCTTCACCTTCTTATTGAAAGCCTTTGCCATTCTCTGTCGATAAGCCCTTGTGCGTTTGAACGCTTTTAACCTCTTTTCGTCGAGTAGGGCTAGTTGCTCTTATCGGCTTTGCATCCAATCAACCTCGTTGACTTGGTTCTCGAGTAAGACCCGTAGAGAAGGAACCTCGAGTTCGACTGGGAGTACGGCTTCAGAACCATAAACTAATGAGTACGGAGTTTCTCCCGTTGCTGACCGTATTGACGTGCGGTAGCCCCACAATGCTAGTGGTAATTTCTCGGGCCAATCCCTTCCTTTTGAAGCCATTTTTCGTATGATGACCTCGATTGTTTTTGTTTGCTGCTTCGACCGCTCCGTTGGCTTGGGGACGGTATGGGGATGACTTATGCTTGGTAATCTTGTAGTTAACCAAAAGTGCATCCATTTCTTTCTCGAAGTGAGAACCATTGTCGGAGATGATCTCACGGGGGATACCGTATCGGCACATGATGTTATTCTTCACGAATTCAGCCACTTTCTTGGCGTTGAGAACTCGGTAAGCTTGTTCTTCGACCCATTTTATGAAATAATCCACGGCTACCAGAATGAATGACTGTCTGTTGCTTCCCCATAGGATGGACTTTGCCGATGATATCTATGCCCCAACAAAAAAATGGCCATGGTGTGGTCATGTTGTACAATTGTGAAGGTGGAGCATGTTGTAAATTAGCATGGAACTGGCACTTGGAACATTTCATGACTTTCTCGATGCAGTCTCTTTCCATTGTGGTCCAATAATAACCAATACGGAGTATCTTCTTGGTTAACATAATCCCACTCATGTGGGGCCCACACTCGCCTTCGTGGACTTCGTTCATGATTTCTTGGGTCCAATAAAAACAAGAAAATGATTCGATTGATCAAAGTGTTTGTTATTTTGAGATTACTTATTTGTTTAAATTATGTATGATGGTTTGTGGGTCCATTTACCTTTTAATGAGTCTTTATTAATGAATCTACTTGCGATTAATTCACTATATAAAGATATAGCAATCAATTATCAATTGAGATTAATACAATTTTCATGGAATTGATGTATATGCAAGATTATGTCTCAAGTCTAGAGAGAAAAGAAATAAAGACACTTTTATTGCGACTAAAGACTGAAATTAACTAGTCCGAGGTGGACTTTAACAATCTAACTAGGGTCCGAAGTGGACTTTGCTAGTAAAAGTAAAAGATTAATGTCCGAAGTGGACTTTGACTAAAGACTCTCTAGAACCTACGAAGACTGAAAGACTTTTTTTTTTTTTTTTGAAGGAGGTAGCCCCGGTGTAACTTCTTGCTTGCTTGGACTTTGCTCACCGCCCATGTTTTCCTTTGACAGATGATGGCTCCACTATCAATGAGGCTTTATATTTTATTTTTCAATTGAGTGCATCTTTCAGTATCATGTCCAACGTATTGGTGATACTTGCAGTATTCGGAGGGATCCAAGTCTTGTCTTACATTGAGCAGTTTAAAGTCGAAGAGAGGAGATAACTTGCCAACTCGAACTAGACTTTCGAAGCATCTGGCTAATGGCATGCCCAAATCATCGAACTCGTCCTTCTTGTCATGGACCATCTTGGAGGGAGCCTTAGGCACCGGTATTCCTACTTGATGAGTAGCCATAAGAGGTATCCCAATGGGGAAAGTCTGTGGTGACCCATACATTTGAGGAGCGTACGGGTGTTGAAATGGAGCATGAGGGAGACTGCGGTTGAGATACTCGTAGATGCCGCGGATATCAGACCGGAGACTCTCTTTGCTGTCCTTTAGAGCCTTGTACTTCACTTTCTGAAAGCGGTCTGTTTCCTTGAGGAGAATAGTCTCAAAGAAGGCTTCTTGTTCATCGAGAGCGGTTCTGGAGAGGGTTGCTTGCTCATTGAGGATAGTCTCATAGTGGGTTGCTTACTTGTTGAGGATAGCGTTGAAGTGGGCCATTTGCTCATTGAGAACGTTGTTGGAGTAGAGAGTTGTCTTTGAGATCTTGGGTGGTAGCTACGGTTGTGACTGTGTTGATCCCTTCGGTAGACATGATGCAGGATTTTGTAGTGACGGTGGAGAAGTTAAGTCTTTGAATTAAATTAGACTCATAATTAATGACAAGGCATTGTTATAAAATCATTTTTTATGAAAAGGCTCAATCTCTGTATTTTTGAAATGTTCTTTGAATGAAAAGACTAAAAGTTTGACCGGGCCGGTAGCTGCCTACGTTCCCCTTACTATGTAAGAGAGGTCCCACACAATGAGAGACTCAGGTCACCGTAGTTCGGGTTTAAGTAAAACAAGTGAGAGGGTGACTGCGGGAGGTCGATGATATTTTGAAAACCATATGTATTAGAAGATGACCGTAGAGGTCTAAGAATAGGGGGACATGACTCGTTCCTTGGTTAGGTAAAGGTGGGGGGAAACCCTATGTAAGGTGGTTTTTTGACTTGAAGTCAGGTAAGGTTTTACATGGGTAGGCCAAGAGGTAGATCGTCTAAGATCGGTTAGCTTGAACCAAGGTGGGGTCAAGATGAAGGATTGACCTAGATGGGTCAAAGCGGCGGTTTGACCTAGATGGCTCGAGGACTGATTGCCTTAGATGGGTTGGAAACAGATTGCCCTAGACGGGTTGGAGACGGGTTAACCTAAGTTGGTTGAGGTAGGGTTGACCTAAGCGGGTCGAAGTTGACGTAAGAGGTCAAAGGTTAACCTAGATGGGTCTAGATGAAGGGGAATCCTAGGTGGCTTAGAGGTAGGTCGGTTGACCAAAGTTGGCCAAAGTTTGACCTAGACAGGATGGCATTGAGTAAGTTGACCTAGGAAGGTCAGAGGTTGACTAGGGTTGACCTAGGGTAGACTATGTTGACCTAGACGGGTCGAAGGTTGACTAGAGTTGATCTAGGGTAGACTAGGTTGACCTAGACGGGTTGACCTAGACAGGTTGACCTAGACAGGTCTAAGGTTTGACTATAGTTGATCTAGGGTAGACTAGGTTGACCTAGATGGTTTGACCTAGACGGGTCTAAGGTTCAACTAGAGTTGATCTTGGGTAGACTAGGTTGACCTAGACTGGTCTAAGGTTCGACTAGAGTTGATCTAGGGTAGACTAGGTTGACCTAGACGGGTTGACCTAGACAGGTCTAAGGTTTGACTAGAGTTGATATAGGGTAGACTAGGTTGACCTAGACGGGTTGACCTAGACAGGTCTAAGGTTTGACTAGATTTGATCTAGGGTAGACACATGCAACATGATGAATGATTTTAGTTAAGATTAGGATTACTTGTTTTGATAAGTTTTCTTAACTCGATCAAAATACATGGTTTAGAAATGAACAAGGGATTAACCTCGACCGCTTCACAAGTGAAAACAGCGAGTTAGATAGCCCGGGTGCCATGAAGATAGAGGCGACAGGATCACCAAAATCTGTTCACTCAGCGGAGTATCCAGTAGTATGTGCAGTGTGACACGGACTAGTGGTAGTGTGCCATTTGATTACGTATTTTTATGAATGATATGCTATGCATGAGAGAAGTCAACTAGCATAACAATTCATAATAACAATATTTAAGCATGAAACGAACATAATATAACAGATCTAGAACATCGAAACATACTATGAACACATAAACCTGCAGGAAATCGTTAGAAGCAATTTTGCAGGAAAGAGGTGCACGGGGCTGTTAGAACACACACAAAATCATGAAGTTATGAAAGTTAGACCCTCTTAAGTTTTGAAAAAAGGTTTTTTTTCAAAAACAAGTTCCCCAGCAGAGTCGCCACTGTGAATACGTGAGATGAAAATCGAGAGTCGCCACGTTGTTTTATTTGTTGTTAAAACATTGAGAAAACCATTTATGAGAATAATAGGGTTCGGGGGTCAAATTACAATAGAAGAAGAATATTCATGTTATCACTCCTATTGCCCGATGAATCGGTCTTTCTATCATGATCAATGTGTGTGTGTGTGTTAGTGATTGAGACCGGATCCGAAGATTGCCTACATTTTCTCATCATGAGAAGCTCAGGTCGGTGTAGTTCATTGATGAATTAGAATGGGGAGAGATGAAGCGGGATCATGCATATAGAGGGGGAAGATTAGGGTTAGAAGTAGTTCCTAGATCGTATTAGGTTTGATGAAACCCTATGATCATCATAGGCTATGGCATGTGCACATAATAGGGATTACAATCCTAGATCTAGCATATTATCTATGTATGAGACTTAGATCTAGCATAATAACAAGAACACATCATGAATACATATGAATGAACACATAAACATGAAGATCGCTAACCCTAGTTATAGCATTTATTATGAAACTAGACTAAGAACATTAAGAACAAATGAAGAACATATGAATATAGATGTATAAACATAATGAAAAACATGCATTACGTAAGTAATATGTGACCTAGATCTAGTACGGGTTTCGTGGAAACCCTAGATTATCATCGGTCAAGAACACGAACGATGAACAAAACCCTAGATCTAGCAATTTAGGAATGAATATAATAGATCTAAGTAGTTAAGTAGTAAGAACGCGTTACCAAACCGATTAAAGAGGCTTCGAAGGTTGAATCTTCACTCCTTTGGTTGATGGTGGTGATGAATCTCTTTGATGATCAAAGCAAGATCAAAGAGAGGGTTTGAGAGGGTTTTGAGAGGGAGAGAGAGAGAGGCAGGGAAGAGCTTTTGAGAGGGTTTTCCCGTGGGTTTTTTGGTGTGATCTATTGGGTTTTTTGGTGTGATCTATAGGCTGAGAGGAGAGGCCTATTTATAGGAAAAAACCTAGAAATCGGGGATGTGGCCGCACGGCCTGGAGGGAGCCGTACGGAGGTGAGGAAGTCGTACGGTGATGATCTTCGGATTCTGGGCTTATCAAGATCTCATCGAATCCTTATCAGTTTGTTCACGGGATTAGGTCATTATCTTGATAGAATTCGACTTATAACTGATTTTGTCAATCTAGAACTTTGGAAAGCTGTCGGATAAGTCCCTATCAGGTTTTTCTTGCCTAAAAGGTCATCGGAGGCTCCTAAACGTCTAGGAAGTCCTAAATCTTCAGATCGGGTACTAACACTTAGTGTTCTAACAACATCCCTTTTACTTATAGAATTATCAATGAAGCCCTTAAAAGGAAAATCAACTTCAAAGTAACTAGTATGTTAACTTTTATTGACTGTTTCGTTAAATTTTAACTGGCGTTAGAGAAATAGGTCAAATTGAAAACGAAACTAAAGTACGCATGATACATTTGCTGTTTATGAAGTAAACATGTCACATTGACTACGCCCAAATAGTACGCAGGTCAAAATGGCTAAAAACTCGTTTTCTCAATGTGTGCCTTTAGAGAACATACCTTAAACTCATAATACTAATTAAAGTCAGTTAATTTATTTATTTTTAATATTACTGTAAAAAAATAAAAATAAGAGTAGTCAACTAAATTAACGTTTGACAAAAAATTAATAATGATTTTTATGTAATTATAATAAATATACCAAAGAGCTCTAGCTCAAGCGGTATCCAGTGCTAGCTTCCCATGTGGAGGTCACGAGTTTGAATCCCGTCAGGGAGATTTGTGTTAGCCTATTTATAGGCCCAGTTGTAACCTTCAAGTTATTATCAATTAAAAAAAATTAATTATATAAATATATAAATTTCTTAATTATTTTCATAACATATACTCCCTCCATCTCATTTCAAATTGCAAAATTTGTCATTTTGGGTGTTCCATAAAAATTACAAAATCCAAAATTACAATGTTTTCAATAATTTCCAATTAGTGGGAGCCATTTATCATACTCACATCAACTAACCCACATACTATTCTCTACCCACTTTCTCTCTCCTACCCAACTATCTACACTCACACCACATCACCCTTTTCACTTTTCCCTTTAAATCTTGTGCCATAATTTTTTTTTACATTTTGAAATGGGACGGAGGGAGTATCAAAAATTATTAAGCATCATTAATAATACTACCAATCAAAATTTTCAAAATTTTACTTGACCTTGACCATCAAAAATCAAAGTAAAACTATCTTTCTGAAATGGAGAAAGTATATTACTCAGACCTTCTTGAAAAGATAGTCCTTTTTATCATTTCGTTTGTCCTTTAAAAGTAGTTCCATTTTCATAATTGGTGGGTTAAATTTATTAAACTTTCATAATCGCATTCGTGATAACTAAGGACTAAGGATAAGAGGTGACGAAGGGAGAGAGTAAAGGGAGGATTAAAGAAGGAAAATACGGATGAAAATAAAATTGTGTTATTAATATGGTTGAATAGTTAAAAAGGACTGATATTGTGGAACTGAAAGAATATTAGTATTGAATAATATTCGTACGTTTTCCATCAGGATAGGCGTGTATTGACATTGGTTTGGTGACTTTTCTAGGGATGTTTTTTCAAGTCATAATAGAACTATTTCTAGAACAAATGGACAATGAAATTTTTTGAATCCATCAGTGAACTTTGAAAAATTTGCTTATACTAATGGGCATTACAATTTTTATTCTTTCAGGGTATTGTAGATCAATGTTCGAAACGTCACTCACCTAGGCACCACCTAGGTGCTAGGCGTTCATCAAACGCCTTGGTACCGCCTAGAATATTATAACTATGACTAAATTCTCGGTTCCGCCTAGATACCGTCTAGGCCCCGGCTAAGCGCTAGGCCCAGCTGCGGTGCCTAGCGACCGCCTAGCGCTTTTTAGAACCTTGTTGTAGAGTACCCGATATTTTGCGATGAAAATGTTGTTTGAGGTGAAATGACCGGGATGCTTGTAAAAAAGGATTCGCCATGCCACTTAATTTTAAGTCCAAGCTTTGAAAAAGGACTACTCTCTCCGTTCCAGGTAAGTTGAAACATTTACTTTGGAGTAGGGAAATTAAGGATATAATATTATATTAAGAATGAAAGGTAGAAAGGAAGAAATGAAAGGTAGAAAGGAAGAGAGAGAATTAGTGGGGGTGGAAAGAGAATGAGTGGAGAATGATGAGTGGTTGGGAGGAAGAGATAGAATGTGTGGAGGATTATAAAAATAATAAAAAGCTTTCATTTTTGGATTGTTGCAACTTTTGTGAAATACCCTAAATGGCAAAATGTTACAACTTCCTTGGAATGGAAGGAGTATTCAATATGGGTTCGGAAGTCTAAATTGAAAAGATTATTAAGAAATCACCATTTCTGACCCCAAACGGGACTTTCAACTTTGTTTGGGTATTTTTTTCTAAAAGTGTGTGTGTGATTTTCCCTAGTGTATTTTAGAATCAGAAAACAGGAGAAATTAGAAGTTAAAAAGGTTTGAGGAGAACACATACGAAAAGGAAAAAAAATGAAATTTGTCCAGGTGCAAGAAGGTCTGCACGGAGGTGTAATGTCAGCTGCAAGGTAGAGAACTCATCCTTGCAGGTGACAGCCCACTGGAACAGAATCAAACCATGTTCAATCCCCCTTTTGACTAGAGAGTTAAAAGAAGTGGATCAACAGGAGATACTAGCTACTAGAAATGTAAAGAACACAAGAATACATGGAAATCCTAAGTTAGAAGGGTAGAAATGATCATCCTAGGATTGGATTCCTGAGAAAAAAAAAGGATTCTAACTTGACGTCCAATCCATCCTTGGAGATTTACATGATTTCAACCCAAAACAAGCTATTTAACTGTAATACCCGCCTCCTTCCCCCAGATTATTTTTATTATTTTGAATTCTTTAATTATTATTTGGGCTAAGTTAATTAATGAGGTATTGGGTTTAGTTATTGGGTCAAAGTAGAAAAGCCCAAGTCCTTATTATATTTGGAAAAGGAATCCTTTTAAGGTTACGAGTTGAAAACCCTACCCTATATATATATAAACTCTCCTAAATCCCTAGCTTCTTTATTATTTGCCAAAAAGAAAAGAAAAGAATGGGAGAAAGAGAGGGGAGCGGCGCAGAGAGAGAGAGAGAGAGAGAGGGAGCCGCAGAGAGGGAGACAGAGGAAGAGACCGAGAGAGAGAGAAGGCAGAGGAAGGAGAGGAGTTCGGATCATCCATCGAAGGTACTCCCAATTGCCTAATCTTTTCTCTTTAGTGTAAATCAATGAGAATTGTTGTTTAAGAAACCCTAAGAATAATTGGGATCAACTAGGGTTTGGGTTGATTAAGGGAGTGTGTGTGCTGTGTACGTGCTCAGTGTGTGTGTGCGTGTGTGTGCAGCCATGCGTGTGCGTGTTTTACAGAGTGTATGTGTGCATTGTAGTGTGTGTGTGTGTGTGCGCTGGTGCGTGTTTTTGTGTACCAGTGTGTGTGTGTATGTGTATGGTTGTGTATAAGCAGTGTGTGTGTGTGATCGTGTGCGTGTGTTTGTGTGTGTGCTGTGACAGTGTTTTTGGTGTGTGTAAATTGAATCTTAGAAATAATAATGGGGACGGAAGATAGTAAACCCTAGGGGTATTTTGGGTAAACCCTAGGGGTATTTTGGTAAACCTAAAAGGGTATTTTGGGTATAATATAACTGGGTATGTTAGTACCCGATCTAAACATAAAGGACTTCCTAGACGTTTAGGATCCTCCGAGGACCTTTTAGGCAATAAAAACCTGACAGGGACTTATCCGGCAGCATTCCAGAGTTATAGATTGACGAAATCAGTTATAGGTCGAAATCTATCAGGATATTGACCTGATCCCGAGAACAAAGTGATAAGATATCACTGAGATCTTGATAACCACGCCATCCGGCAACACTGGCCACGCGGCAAGTGTGGGAGTTTGCCGTGAAGCCACTCCTTCCGACCCCAATTCCCTATAAATAGGTGCCTCCAGCTCCAGAGATCGATAATGAATTCATTCTACGAGTTCTGCAGTCAAACTGGCTTTGAACTCTTAGTTTAAGCCTTTCTGGCACCCTCGAAGCCTCTTCGAATCGTCAAGAAGCTTCAATCATAGTTCTTGCCGATCAAGGTAAGTCTTCTTACTTTTCTTATTATGTTCTTGTTATGTTTTTAGGCTAGATCTATATTATGTATGTTTTCATTATGTTTATTCATTCATATTCATATGTTCTTCATGTGTTCTTCATGTTCTTAGTCTAGATTTATAACATATGCTATATTTAGGTTAGCGATCTTCATGTTTTACATGTTCATTTATATGTTTCATGATGTTCTTATTATTATGCTAGATCTAAGATTTATCCATGCGTAACATACTAGATCTAGGGTTTTAATCCCTATTATATGCATATAACATAGCCAATGATGATCCTAGGGTTTCATCAAACCCTAATATGATCTAGGAACTACTTCTAACCCTAATCTTCCCTCTCTTTATGCATGATCCCGCTTCATCTTCCTATTCTAAATTCATCAATGAACTACGCAGACCTATATCTTTATATGACGAATTAATTGTGAATATACTCATTAATGAAGACTCATTAAAAGGTAAATGGACCCGCAAACCATCACACATAACTAAATAAACAATTAGTCTCAAAATAACAAACGATTTGATCAATCAAATCATTTTCTTGTTTCTATATACACTCTCTAAACCTACCCTCCATATATTCCCCTCGTGTATACCCACTGTGTGCACCCACAAAATACTCCCCATATACACTTCCACCTTCCCATGAAGAAGACGCTGACCTGAGCTTTTCACCTTGAGAAGAACATAGGCAATCCTCGGATCCGGTCCCAATCACTAACACACACACACACATTGATCATGATAGAAAGACCGATTTGTCGGGCAATAGGAGTGATCACTGTTATATTCTTCTTCTATTGTAATTTTGACCCCCAAACCCTATTATTCTCATAAATGGTTTTCTCAATGTTTTAACTATAAATAAAACAACGTGGCGACTCTCAATTTCAATCGGACGTATTCACAGTGGCCATGAAAAAAATGACGACTACAAAGCTGCTCACCATCGAAGAAACGCCCGCACAACCACAAAGGCTGCTCGACATGACGATGCAATGGGGCTGTCTGTCCTCCTCGAAGATGTCAACGAAGGGCAAGGGGCTGTACAACCCCCTCTACGACTTCTACCTCCCAAAGGCGAAAAGCAAACTAGGGGCTCATCATGCCCAACATTTCATATATATATATATAATAATAATAAAAAAAAAATCGCTAGGTCGAAACCCACAATGGGCGGCTTAGGCAAAAATTAGAGCAAATGCACAAAAAAGAAGCCCGCTAGGTCAAAACCCACAAGGGCGACCTAGGCAAAAATAAGGGTGTGCACAAAAAAAAAATATAAATCAAAGCAAAGAAAAATAGAAGGGGCTATCATGATAGGAAAGGTAAAGGTCCCACTTTTTTTCACTTCTTATTTTTCTTTCTTTCCAAAGGAGTTCAACTCAATTTGATGGTAGAAGTCCGAAGCAGCAACTACAGACACAGTCCAAAGTATCAATGGAGAGACCACCATTCAAACCCAGTATCATCATCAATCGGATCATCCTCAAACTACGCGGACCTGAGCCTCTCACACCGAGAGGAACGTAGGCAACCTCCTGGTCCGGTCCACAAAGTATATACAACCCACCTCGAGCCAACTTTCATTCTTTCCTCGCTTCCCCATACACTATAATTTATATTCTCTTTTTCAATTAATCAAGGTGTTTATTATTTCGAGACTACTTGTCTAAAACATAATCATAAGACACATAACTAATCAACGAGGTCCATTCTCGAGCAATCAAAAGACAATTCTAAATAAAGCAATTTTCAAATATCTCGACAAGTCTTCTATTCTACAATCTAGGAAAGAGCTAAACACTTACTTTCTGTCAAGCAGGGGCTTCCTTCCTTTTGTACATATATACACTTAGTTGTCCAAAGAGTCAAAATGCGAGAAATCCCTCTCTCGTTATTTCTCTCTCTCTCTCTCTCTCTTTCTTCTCTCACCGTAACAAAAAGGCTCCTGCAAGTCATCCGTACATTTCTATCTTTTTACTTTATTTCGAGTCGACTGAAAATAAATAATAAAAAAAAACGACGCTAAAAGAATATACCCACCGAGATTGAAAACCCACAAGGGAGGTCTAGAGAAAAATAGGGTGCGTCTAAAGGAGGTAGCATTCCGCATCTTATGCCCTCACCAAACTGGGGCTGCCCTAATGAAATCGGACAACTTACTGATACTCCGACAAGATCACTCTCCACGGAAGGTCGTTTCTTCACCAAAGCTCAACATGGTTGACCTTTTTCAAGAGCTCCCATCAAACTGGGGCTTCTCCAAACCAAGTTAAGTCAACTGCCTGGCTGCTCAGAGATCACCGGCAACCCGACAAAATCGTGCTCACCCGAAGGACTACCGTAAATCAACAAATCCAACAAAGGATAGGTACTTGATTTAATTAGAATGTAATTAATTATAAGGCATCTTTATAAAGTCGTTACATTTTCAAAATGTTTTCTATCACGACACATTATTTATAAACCCACACGCTCAAAATGTCTTTCGTCTCATCTCCGTGATGTCCTAACTGACTCGGTCCTACAACTTAGGATACCCTAGGGTCCTACGTCACGTCTCTTATTGGTCAAAAACCCTAAATCTCCTTTAGGCAGCAGTCTATGAACCCAACTATGGTACCCTTAGCTTGTGCAATGCGCTCCTAGTCAGTTTACATACTATTTACATGCTGTCTACATGCTATATAAATATTGGTACAATTATCCATGAATATTACTATTCTATTGTCTGTGCTACAACTAACAACTGCAGAACTAAGAGGCTGATCCACTAGAATTACCTCGAGTCCGCTTCCGCAGAGAAGGATGCCTGCCGGTCGAAGCACCATCATCACCGTGACTAGAAGGAGGAGAAGCACTGCACTCTGCCAACTCCTGAAAGACCTTCGCCACCTTCCTGTGATGCCTCCGAATGACCACCCGCAGTTTCTCCTCTATCATAGCGCATGGCCCCCCAAGGCTTGTCCGAACGAAGCTCCCTTTACAATGAATCATTTAACATCAAGCCCCTTGGTCAACCTAACCCAGTCATACAGAGACGCCGATGTCCCCGCTATAGCCAATCAGCAAACTCCGCTGGCCCGTCATCTCAAGTGCTCCTGCAGTAAGCAACTCAAAGTCTAGCTCCACCCATGGATAGAACGTTATGTCTCTCGGATGGGATCCCCCACGAATAATCTTCAATTGAGCCTAAGTATAGTGCCAAGAAGTCTCGTTCCCCCTACTCCTGCAACTTGGCACCCACCAGCGAATGGCATGGTACGCCGATAGAGCACTGATCGTCCCAAACAGACTTAGAAAAAGAATCTCATAGGCCCAACACTACATGGAAAAGTCATCAACAAGATGAAAAGACTGAAACCATAAATGGTTCATACCACCAAGGCGAGGTGTAGGCAATCGACTAACGCCGACTGAGATCAACAACTCCGATTTAGAGCACGTTACAACTCCATCAAGCCCGCAGACTCCCTAAGAAAGCTTCTCACTACATCTAAGTCCACTAGACATCTCAACAGCGGAATCATCGCCGTAGTAATGACATTAGCAAAGATGGAAAGTTACCTCTACATCACCGCCGCCGTCCTCAAAAGCCACCAGCATCTCCTCACACTGCCTCCTAAAGCCCCCAAGCGCGCACCATAACCACTCCTGATATCAGTGCAATCAAACCTGATCAAGCTCTGAATAGTCTCTGGAGTCCTCTCTTGAAAGCTATGCACAACTCTACACGAACCCCTTAACTTCAAAGGCGGCAATACAACCTGCAAACACAAACAGGTATACACAGCTCAGGTATGAGATTAATCTAGCAATTTATTTCATAAGCATGTGTAAATATTAAACTATTGCAATATTATTCTAGTAAATACAAAAATTCCCAACAAATACTTTGTTACATATACATTACATGTTGTACAAAAATTCCTAGTCTACCTAGAATAAATCAATCCAAAATAAGTCCAAAAACAGTCAAAACCGTGACATAAATGGACAAACATGTGTAGACACCCCATTTTGGACATTCATTCATAATCACACTACTTCTATGTCTCGCCTTTGATTTGGGTCCAAACTCGTTAAGTTGGACATGTTCCGTTAAGTTTCTGACTGACTCCGTTAGTCAGGGCCTAAATGAACATCAAAACTACTGCAGAGGTCAAAAATGTGATTCCAACACATTAATGTCTCTTCCTCAGCCACGAAATTCAAAACTTCACAACATCATTCAAGCCAAGTTCATTGGATCATCAAGGCCTTTAGTCAAGGCCATCCATAGGATTCTTGAAGAACGCTTAGGTAAAACTCTTTGTTTTCTACCTTCTCATCTCCTTCTTTGTCTTTGAAATAGTGTGATTCCATCAAAGGATCAGCCTAGAGCCTCTCTAATTCATAGAGATGGTCTCGAAGCATATGATCCGACATTCTAAATAAATAAGAAATTATTTATTTGGTCCCTTTTGTGTACATTTTTGCATAATTTTGAAACAATGATGATGATTTTTTAGCAAGACCAATCCTAGATTGGGTAAATTGGGTGCTCCTTGACCTTCCCAATTCATAACTTAACCCTCGAATCCAGATATCTCGGTCCGTGTTTTGACAACAACATGGTGGCGACTCTCAAATCAAAAGGTAAAGAGAAGGAAGAAACCGCTCCAAAACCCGCGCGCAAACAGTGGCGACTCTGCTGGGGAGGATCACAGTAAGTGGGTTAGACTTGCATCGAAAGAAATCATCGTTGTTTCAAAATTCCGCATTTTGTGCTGAATCTGTTCCCAGACTGAGATGCCTCGTATGAGGGATCACTTGTCTCGTACGAGACATCTCACTTCTATTCGGCTGGTCTGACTCCCTGGTTTGAAAAAGGAATTTTATTCGGTTCAAACACGGACACAGGGTTTTAGATCTGCTCTCCCCTCTGTTTTTTAGTCTTAGGATGATCCTAACGATGAAGAAACTCCCCATGTATCGTAAAGCTAACCTTTGTTTTGCAGGAGTACTTGCTAATTGTTTTATTCCTTGCTTTACTTACGTTTGCTTTATGTGTGAACTACGACGGCCTGAGTTCCTCCGCAAGAGGCAAACGTAGGCAGCCACTTGGCCCGGCCATTGCATGTTTTTGTTTTACTTTTTTTTTTAAAAAACTCTCTATTTTCTATTTGTCACCTATATCTTGACTCTCACACATGAGCACTCATGTAGAATAATTGCACTACATACCCTATATACCCGGGTCCTAATCGGAGGACGGATGTCGGTCAGCACCCCCATTCTAACGAATGGCCCTCGACGGTCTCTCCAAAGATGGTGTACCCACTCCGTGACACGCTCCTAGACTGTGTTCATGGGGAGCCTTAGCCGTAACCCTTTCATCAACCTCATGCATACATACTAGTTAATAAGACACTCCTTGAGACCGGTCGGTTCGATTCTTAGGGTTTTTTTTAATCTTTTCCCAAGACAACGCATTTTCTACAATCCATAATCCTCCCTTCATGAATTCTTGACGATTGTCCCTTTGGTATAAATTGTCAGACAAAGGGTTGAGGTGATGATGAGAATTTTTCTATGAGGATTCGAGTCTAGTCTCTATCACCATTAAAACCGTACGTTTGACAATGTCCCTTTCGGTTGTCCCTTACAAGAATTCACAAGGTTTGATTGCATTAATGCATTGTTTAACAAAGTGCAAAACAACTACGGAATCACTTAGGTTGGGTTAATTGAATGGTGGATTCCGATGAGAATATGGGACCCTTGCCCGAATTGTCCGTTTGGGAGAGTGCAATACAGGTGAAAAACAAGGGGCTCATATTCTAGGGTGACAGAATCCACTGTTCTAGGATGAACTAGAGTAGTAACCTCTCAAAATGGATTAAATTCCATCCGACCAATAGGATTAAAAACTGCAATCCTCCTTTTTCTGTGAATCTACCGTTTTGGTCAACCCTATTTCATAAAAGCCGACTAGTTGGGACCCCAGCCTAGATTTGACACAGTTTCTACACTCTAGGTCCGTCCGATCAGCAAAGTAGCTCCACACTCCCAACACAATGTCAAGCGCTAAGTTTACTCAAGAACTCAACGACCTCAAAGCTCGACTAGAGGGGGAAGTAGGTCAACTCTCTGAGGTGTACGCAACGGTCTTGTACGCACGCTTCAAGAGTGAAATAGAAGAAGAATTCATGACTCAACTATGGACACAAAAGGAGTTCTTCGACAGAGAAATCAAATTTCTCCAAAGTCAATTGCTGGCCCGAGAAGAAGAATTAGGCGCATTCCGAAGAGGCCTACTCATGCAAGAAGAGTATTATGAGAAGAAGATTGATACACTCCAAGCATGCCTACAAGCTCAAAGAGAATGTTATAAAATGGAAGTTGAATCCAAAGCTAAGTCAAAGCCAAGAGCCTACCACAAGTATGAAGGCATCACTCAAAGCGAGATATTTGACATACTCGTGGAAGCCAGTAAAATCACACCAAGGAGGTCTCCTACTTGTAGATACCCCGGGAAAGCCCACTTGGCTAGAGCGGTGAATTATCCTAGGATGTCTAACTTGTTTTAATTTGTGAGAGTCGCCACCTATGTTATTAAGGCAACATAAGAAAAACCTAATGAAATAGCCTAATTTATGTACAAAACCAGATATTTGGGAAGAGAAGGGTTCGGGGGTTAGGTGACGGAGTGGGAAGTACTTAAACACCCACTCCGCCCCGCTTACGCGGGTCTTGCTACTTTTGGTGTTCTAATGCTAAATGTCCTTCAATTAATTAAATAGTGCTAACAATTATAATGGAAAGAAAAGGGAAAATAAAAGAGAAGTAAAAGAGAATTGCTTTATTTCTTGATTTATGCTAAAGATTACATTAAAAGGAGAATTGTACTAATTTATGCTAACAATTACATTAAGAAAAGAGTGGTAAACTAAAGTAGTTTAGAACGTTGGAATGCAACCTTAACCAAACTTCAATAGTGAAGTGGCCTTTTGGTTGTATTCCTTTTTATGGAGATTGCATACAATGACTATACAAATAAAATAAGAAGAATAAAAGGTGAAGTTGTACCTTAAGAAGGAGGACTTTAAACCTTAACTTGAAGATGGTATTGTTGTAGAGAAATTATTGTGTAGAGATTTGTGTAGAGTTTTGTTGTGTAAAACTCTTGTTGGGAGAATTTGTGTAGGGAAAATGATATAGAATTTGTGTAGAGAGAAAGTTCAAGGTCCAAAAAGAGAGTCCTTTTCTAAGGTAAAAAGAGAGGGTTTTTATAGGTAGAAAAGAGAGGGAAAGGTTGGAGGGAAAATGATCAATCCATGTGAGATGGAATTGACCAATAGAAAATAAGATAAATAAAATAATAAATGAAATAAATAAATAAAAAATCAAATAATAATAAAAAGAAATATTTTATTTTGATGAAAAGGCTAGAAGTGTGGGATTGGGAGTTACAAAACTAGGGGGGATGAACTTGGATGTAAAAAGAGGTTTTTGTGATCAAGAAAAAGGATGGAAATAAGATGCAACCCGTTACTGCCATAATGGGAGGCGCGCGAGTCTGGCTTTAGGGGCGAGACGCGTGCGCAGCCCACAAGCAGTGCCGGAGGCGCCCGCTGGTGGAAAAGACAGAATGATGGAAATGACTCTAAAGTTAATTCTGTTAAGCAGTTTAGTCCAAAACTAACGGAATCAGTTAGGAACTTAACCAAATTAACAGAAATCAACAAAAATAACTTAAATAAAAATACTATGTATGCAATAGGGGTGAGAGGTCCAAGGTGGGGTGTCTACAGAGCCCCTCGGCGACGTGGATCGCAAAGCGAAACGCGTCAATGAAAGTAAAACAACCGCCGAGGACATCGACAAAAGAAAATAAAGACTCGATAAAAAGAAGGAATTGTTGAAATTGCGAGGGATAGAGATGCGCTCCCTGTGTGAGCGACTTTTGCTGATAGAAAGGGTGCGGTAATAGAAATCAGCCCACCGTGGCCAATGTTTAGAGTACGTATAGGGGACTTGCGAGACCCGAGAATCCGTCTGCTGATACAAAGAATGCAGTGATAGAAACCGGCCCACCGTGGCTAATGTTTAGGGTCTGTATAGGGGACTAGTGAGATCCGAGATTCCGTCCGCTGATTTAGAGTCCGTATAGGGGACTAGCGAGATCCGAGAATCTGTCTGCTGATGTAGAGTCCGTATAGGGGACTAGCGGGATCTGAGAATCCGTCTGCTGATTTATAGTCCGTATAGGGGACTAGCTGGATCCGAGAATCCGTCTGCTGATGTAGAGTCCGTATAGGGGACTAGCGAGATCCGAGAATCCATCTGTTGATGTAGAGTCCATATAGGGGACTAGCGAGATCCGAGAATCCGTCTGCTGATGTAGAGTCCGTATAGGGGACTAGCGGGATCCGAGAATCCGTCTGTTGATTTAGAGTCCGTATAGGGGACTAGCGGGATCCGAAAATCCATCTGCTGATGTAGAGTCCGTATAGGGGACTAGCGGGATCCAAGAATCCGTATGCTGATTTAGAGTCCGTATAGGGGACTAGCGAGATCCAAGAATCCGTCTGCTGATGTAGAGTCCGTATAGGGGACTAGCGTGATCCGAGAATCCGTCTGCTAATGTAGAGTCCGTATAGGGGACTAGCGAGATCTGAGAATCCGTCTGCTGATGTAGAGTCCGTATAGGGGACTAGCAGGATCCGAGAATCCGTCTGCTAATTTAGAGTCCGTATAGGGGACTGGCGGAATCCATTAGGGGACTCGTTTTCCGATGTTGAAGTCCGTTAGGGGACTGGCGGAATCCATTAGGGGACTCGTTTGCCAATGTTGAAGTCCGTTAGGGGACTGGCAGAATCCGTATAGGGGACTCGTTTGCTGATGAAGAGGTGCGGTAGCATGAGGCGGCCCACCGTGGCCACAATTTAGAGTCCGTTAGGGGACTTTGTTGATGAAGAGGTGGTGATTTTAATGGCTCACTATGGACCAAATTGCTGCAGTTGCTGTGTGCTTATACCTGTTACGTGCATGCTTTTGCAGATATATGTGCTCGTGCGAGAAAATGCGTGAAGTGTGAAATGAAAACTTTGTGAGAGAAATTGTGCTTGTGGTGTGATGTGATTTTGAAAGCACTTTTGCATGAGAGAGAAGTATTGTGAGTGACTTCATGTTCGGTGTGATTTTGAAAAGAACTTTGATGAATGATGTTCATACCTTCACTTACCATGGCCGCTTGATTTGGGATAGATTTCTGATGCCGTGGCTTTGATGAAGGATGCCGACACTGAAGATGAGTCGCTTGTACTTTGATGGAGTGTCGGCGAGATGACATTCTGGATGACGGGTTGGTCGTGCCAAAAGGCTGCCTACGTATCCCTTAAAGAGAATCAGACCAGCATAGTTTAAGGATAATGGAGAACGCAAAGAAAAAGAAAAATAAAAATCTTTTTGTCGTTTTTTTTTTTAGTTCATGGGTGAACCATTTTAACCATTGTGTGCTTGTAAAGCCAACCCAAGATAAAGTCATGTTCGGTCAAATTCCGGATTGCCTCGCTTGAACTCTGTTGTTGTCGCCGTTGTGCCCGACGAAATGTGATGTCTAGGCCCAAGAGATTTGTCGATTATGGGGCTTTAAAGGCTTTCGATGCCGAGATGAGGGGTTGCTGATTGTAAAGCCCCTAGAATGCCTATGATGCCAAACTTTGAGTGACTTGCATAGCCCCAAGATAAATCAGCTCTTGGCCCATTTAAATGAATCGCCTTTTGTTGTTGGCATGAGAAAGTCTCAAGAGAAGATCATTGATACCAAGCTACGAGAGATTGCCAAGCCCAAAATGTCATGTACTTGTTGTTTGCGAGCTTCAAGATGGTAGAATGTGAAGACCTTTCGATGTAAAGCCCCAAATTATCTTGAAATCGGCTCGGCATTATATTGAGAGCGGATGATAGAGATCTCTTTCTTACTCTTACTGTGGAGATGAAAGGCCTCATTGTGGTTGGTACCCAAGTGGCGGAGGGCTTATGTTAAAAGATGCAGTAATGCCTTGTGATGCCGTCGAGATCGCGGGCGGTAAGGTCTTGGTGTGATAAGGTCCCAAATGGGTATGCTTGCTTGAGTCTTTTTGTGTTTGAACTAATAACGGATCTTCGGATGCAACTCGTGCGGATGCAACTTGTGCGGATACAACTTGTGCTTTTGATCTCAGAGAAGGGGGTGCTGAATTGCAGAAACATTGGGATTGGCCATGGAATTTCCTGCTATAACCCTGTTTTGATAGAGTTTAGCATATTGAATCTTTTTCCTTTTCTCTAAGACTTTCTTAATAACCTCGTCGTAAGTCACAACATAATAATCATCAAATTCATTCATAACATCGGAGCCCTCCTTTCAAGCCAGAAGACCTTTGACGTGAAGTACTAAGAGACCCTTAAAGCTTGATCGCTTTTATGAAGCCGTAAGACTACTCCCCAAATTGTATTGCTCGGGTATCATCCCCCAAAAAGATTGCGAATTGCGAAGCCCCGATATTTCCCTTTGCTCGGGTTACTATAATGCCGTAGCCCAAAAGTAATTGAGGAAGCTTCCAATATTGCATATGGCTTTGCTAGGGCCATTGTCGGGAGGTGGAGTGTATTGCTTCTTGCCAAAGGAGACTTTTAAACTTGAGTGTAGCCCCTAGAGTGCCACCATTGATTATAAGTGGAGTAAAAAAGGCCTATCCTTGATTGGGAAACAGGCACGGGCACACATGACATGAAGGCTTTTTGTCATTCCCTTTGAGAGACATTGAGGATAGTCTCACACATCTTTCTTGAGTGTAGCCCCTAGGGCGTCATCATTTGTCAAGCAAAGCAAGAGACTCGTCCTCGTGTGAGGGAACAAACATAAGAGGACATGGCAAGAGCTACTCCATTCTCGGGAGGCCTTTTGACTTACTGTAGGGGCACATGCTTGAAGAATCTTGAAAACTGAGTCACACGTTGTTGCCATTTACTGCCCAAACCAATTGATTTACTGGGGACTATTTGTGCAACCTCGTACCCCATAATGATGGGCTCATTCTCGGATGGATCTCAGTTACCATAGGGCTTCTTTCACATGAACCCAAAAAATAGATATTGCAAGAACAACCTCTGTTATGCCAATAACCCAGAATGACCTTTGATTGTGCCATGTGTTGTCGAGCCTTTTGCGATTCTTAAGTCGACTCGGTGGGGAATTGACTTGCTGAGGGGATCCGATGTAGAACTTGTCTTCTTTTGAGGCTAGGGATCTCCATTTCTCTTTCCCTTCTCTCTCTCACTCTCTCATTTTTTTATGACGCACCCTGTTTTTTGCCTAGAAAGCCCTTTCGGGTTTTTAATCTAGCGGGCATCTCTTTTGCGTCTTCATTTTGACTCGATTAATGAGGAAGTGTGCATTGACTCTAGCTGAGGATGAGAGACATGTGATTTTGCGGTGGAGACCTTTTATCACTAATGATGAGTGACATTGACTTGACTAGGGAAGTGGTCCCTAGTATTGACATGTATTTTTATTTATTGAATGACTCACGAAGGCAAGTAAGTCATTAAGAAAGAAGAGAAAGAACGCCCCAATTTGATTGCAAGAAATTGGGAGTATTGCTGAAAGATAAGAAGCCCCTAGACTCGACAAGGAAAGTGAAAGCGATTCTGAATCTAAGAAAGTTGTTCAATCTGGAGGTGATTAATTCATTGGCAAATGACTTGTACAAAGATGTCTTGACAAGTTCGAGATGAAGGCCAATCACCATAATGCGCTAGGGCTAAGCATATCTTCTTTCTGGCATGAGACCGGACCCGCAGGTTACCTACGTTCCTCCAGTGTAGAGGCTCAGGTCATCTTAGTTCTTGTGAATACTCCATTCTTTGTGATGATTGTTGATTTTGCTTCGTCCTTCATTGGAGAATGATGATGATGATCTTGATGTGAACTTCTTTGAATGAGGGGGATTTTTTTTTTAATCCCCCTTTGAAAACTTTGCTTGATTTTTCTCCATGCTTGATGTCTTGGATTAGTCGTTGTTGTTGATGTCGTTGCCTTCGTCACGATGTTTAGCCCCTAGTCGTTCAAGTGATGGCCTTCGTTCTAAAACTTGTTTAGACATCTTTTTATCATTTTTGCCAAGAATTAAATTGAACAACTTAGAAGAGTGTATGAGGACAAGAATGACTATTATTTAATACTTGACTCAAAATTTAACATGGGACGAGAGAAAACATTAATGCACACTTAAGAGGACTTTTGACTCTTTTTATTATTCCTATTACTAGGTAAAGAAAGAGAAACGGAGATTGTTGTCGTTGTCCTTGTTTGTTGCAGTCCTCCTTGTAGCATGATCTCTTGTTGAAGCCCCATTTTAAAACCAAGCCTCTTCTTTGATGAGTTTCTCTTCACCCACGGTAAATTCACCATTGTCGATCAAATCTTGGATGACGTTTCGGAGAAGGAAGAATTCCTCGGTAAGATGGCCACTGTGTTGATGATAGCCACAATATTTGTGATGGGTATGGTTGGAACGCATCGTCTTGGGTTTGTACCCTTCTAAAGGCTTGATTTTTCCACTTGCCACCAAAGTTTCAAATGCCTCAGCTTGGGTTACTCCTAGGAGAGGAGTGAAAACTCGGTTATCGGCGGTACTTTTGTGGCTTTTGGGGGACGGGCCACTTGAGCATGTTTTACCATTGACTTTTTCCTTGTTGTCGGTGAGCTCTTGCAAACAGGCCTTGATAAGTGTGTAATGAGTTTTGATTATTGAAACAAGGGTTAATAACAACTTCATCATTTATATTGCTTAGTGGATTTGATTAGTATTACAATTGTCAAGAGGGTATGACCGTGTTACTATTTTCTAATGGATATGTCGAGTTTTACCATTATAGTGGATCTAATCAACTCATTGTTCATGGTTATGCCTCGAAGAGTGATTGAGATGTTTATCCATTCAGAATTGTATGGCAGTTATGTAGGCTTCGAGAAGATTGATTCCTTATGAACAAAAACCATAACTTGAGGTTGATTGCAATTATACATTCATTGCATTAGAAAATGACTTTTGTAGAGCCATATTTGAAGTGTCTACCGACCATGAGAGTTGAAGTAATCGTTTTCTTCAGGAGAGCTACACTTGAGACAACGCAAGTAGAGTACTATGTTTATCATCCGGGAAAGGCAAATGAATTACTTGAACATAAAAGACTTATATTTCCTTTTTGATGGTACATGAACGGAAGATGTTAGAGGGTTCGACATATTGGATCCCCTGTGAATCGAGACATAGGGTGATTTTTGCGAATATGAAAGCTTTAAATTTCGACTCCAGCCGATGATGGAAGCTCCATTGAATAAATTCAACTATAGAAGATCACTCGTGGAATGAATAATAGAAACAATATGATTTTGTCTTAACTAATGATGGATATTTAAAATTTTGTAACGAGATAAATGTGAATAAGCACATATGATTGAACAACGTATAAAGGGAAATTTCCGAGCATTCAACTAAATCCTTGAGTTGCGGATATTTGAAAGCAGAGCATCAGTGATCAGCTGATTTGTTACAAGCCTTTAAGATTTTTGAATGGATACGAACATATCGCGATGTATTTTGTGGCAGGGTTACCACGTATATTGTTTGATTTATAATGGATTGATTACCAAGTCTACTCACTTTATATGTTTCGACGATATAATCATTAATTCAGTTTGCTTCTTTATATGTTCAGAAGATACTTTGATTTCATGGGGTGTCTATGAGGATGGTATTAGACATGGGTTCTTTATTTACATCTTGATTTAGGCAAGCTTATCAGTGTACTTTTTGTAGTAAATTGAATTTCAACCTCGTAAATGGGCGATAAAAGAGATTGATGGAGGTTCTTGATCATATGTTATGGGCATGTAAAGTTGATTTCCAGGCCGTTTTATTTAGCGGAATTTGATTATAATAACAGTTATTGGCTGAGTATTGAGATGTCTCTCCAACACAATATGGGTGGATGTTTAGATTGTCAATATGTTGGGATAAAGTCAAAAAAAAAAAAGTAAAGGTTTTGGGTTTTGATGGTTCAATAAAGCTAATCAGAGACAGCTTGCTTACAGCTCAGAGTTGGCAAAAGAGTTATATTGAAAACCGAAGATGAGATCTTGAGTTCAAGTGAGGGATTTTATCTTTTTAAAGTAATTACCTCGACAATGCTCAAAACGGTTTAGAAAAAAAAATTGACTCTTCGATATATTGGGATGTATAAAACTCCTGAAAGGGTCGAGAAGTTAACTTAAAGAGTAACTTACATATGAGCCTCGTGTGAGTGTGGGACTACTTCATTTTGGTATTACTTAGCTTATGGGTAATAGCTTGCATGGATACTTGATTATAAAGAACAAGTCTTGAGTACGAATAACTCTTGTTTGACAGACTTGATAAAAAAATTCGAGGACGAATTTATTTTAAGGGGGAGAGGGTGTAACGCCCGTCACATTTGCATGCATCCCATAAATATAGCATTAACGTGTTTGTATTTTAATATGATCGAGATGCATTATTTATGCATATTTATGTGTTAGTTTCAAAGTATAAATTTAGAAATAATTGTGGATTCTTGAATTTATTGTTATTATAACATTTAAATAGAAAATGTTACACACAAAATGATAAAGATGGGTTCTATATGTGATTTTCGGTCTGTTTTGATACTTTGTAGTAAAATAATCATAACTCTTTGTAGAAAAATCGTAATCCAAATCCGAAAGACGCTGAATAAATAAGACATCTAGAGATTTTAAAGAAATATTTTATTGGATAAATTTAGCTTATTAAAGCATTTTAAATAAGCTATTGTAGTCCACTGGAATTTAATTAATTAACTTAGTTTGCATGACTTGTTGACTATCATGTAATTGTGGGAGACATCACTTTGTACTTGTTTTATCACCTTGACTGAGAATAAACCGAGAATAAGTGTGGTGGGATGGGGGAAAACTTAGTTACCCATTTCCTACTCATTTTTATAGGAATAATTAATAGCCTACATGTTTTGACCAACAATTGTAAAAATTGACTTAGCCTAAAATTCTATTGGTCTATTAGCGTTTACTAGGATCATAATTGGTGATTCTTTCATTTTAATTTATTAACTTGGTAATATAAAGGAAAGATAGAGATCAGCTCTTCCTCATACTCCAACTACATCGCCATATTTACAATACGAGAGACGAGAGGGTTTCGACCGAATAAAAGAGGATCGAGCCATAACTTTCAATTCCGACCTTCGTTCCACAATCCGACTTCACCAAAATGTTCAGGGAGTAGAGTAGATCATTTGTAGCCGATCAAAGTTTAATTTCTTTAATGTTATTTTCATAACAAGTAAGTTACTAATTCCCTTTTAAATATTAAAATGGTCATATATGTTATACTTGATACTTGTACTTGTTAATTTTGTGATTTGAATAATATTGTGATACTTGTAATTTTGGGACAAAGTGAGTATTTGGTATGGTTGGTTTTGATTGGTTGAAAGGTTGAGTTGTGTAGCCAAGTTGTGTTACAAACGTTTTAGTAATGTAAGTACTATACGTTTGAGACGGTGAAACGAAAGAAGTAAAATTAGCAAGTTTTGGGCCTGGCGGATGTGTTGGGTGGCCGTCTAAATAGGGCGTACGGCCGCACACTTATCTGGAAGGTTTTTGTCTTGGGGCAGAGTGTTTTGGGCGGCCGCACAGGCTGGTTTAGGCGACCGCCCAGGGTTGCTAAAAAAAGGAGTTGTTCCATTTTAAGTGATTTAAAGTTCAAGCTTGGTCTAGGTCTTAGGTGATATCCTAGAGTACCTAGAGGGTTGTTGTGGAACACCCTAGTGTTTGAAATTGGTTCCTTTGTGAAAAAATGTGTTATGGAATGTGAATAAGTGTTACATGGGGTATTGTTGAACATCTTTTGATGTGTATTGGATTGGTTCATCTTTGTGATGTGTTTGGCTTGATTCCCTACTTTGGAATCATTGCCCCAGGTTGTTGTTTAAGCAAGTATTTATTACTATGCTCGTTTGGAAGTCCAGCTGGTACTTGTTGTAAAGTAGGGCAGTGGTAGGGATTATAATGGCACACGAGCCAAGTTTATTGTAAGGCTTCTACCATTGGTTTCCCATTTTTAACCCCCTTCCTTAGGCTACGGATTGGGTCTGGGCTAGCTCTCCCTTGAGTGAGTTTAGTCACCGTTTGGGTTATGACTATGTGTCATTTTCCCCCTCTTGTTATTGTTATTGTTGTTTGGTTCATGAACCGGTTTCAGCCCTTTGGTGCTGCTCAGTTGATACCTCTCAGATGGTTATATGTTTGATTCGAAAACCTTGGCTCAGTATCCACGTATGAGTGTTTATTTCCGCCTTATGTGTGGTATGATGAGTTGGTCGTTATATCCAACCGGTATGGGACGGTTGGCGATAGGGAGCCTCTCATGTTATGTGCTATGTGGATGTTTATTGACATTGTTCAATTCCGAGTATCATTTCAGCATGTAACGTAGTTGCATTTTAGTAGCTTACTGAGATTCATTCTCACCCCTTATTTGTTTACTATTTTAGATAAAGGCGAGTCCATGGGATAGGACACTTTGGCACGGGAGGACGTTAAAGTGGTAAGAGTTGGGATTTGTTTTGTAAAGGCTACATTACATAAATGTAATACCTTTTGGGTAGAGTTTTCGTGACTTCATCGTTTTGTAACACCATTATTTTGGATAATGTTGGTGTATGTACATTTATATAAAATTTTGTAAGCCTTCGGGCTAAGTACTTTCATGTGTGAAATTGTCGCGACCCCGGACCCCGCGGGCCCGAGACCGCGATCTGGACGTCGACTCTAAAACCAAAACTGTGAAATACCGAAGTTAAAAATTCCATTTGATACCAAAAGGTAGTGATCCAAAGTTTTACAAAACCAAGTTTGATAAAAATCAATTACAACTATCATAAACTTCCACAAGTTTATGCACAACAAAATACAATTACACAAATCTTAATGACGTCATTGTTTGGTACATCTATCCCAAAATGGTTACACATTTACATAATGTAAACCAACCTATATCAACCTTCCCCAAAAGAATGGATCCACACTCGACGTCCTCTTTCTCGTGATCAGCGAGACTAATCCTTAGCACCTTGGGGGGTTAAGGAAAAACAAAGATAAACGAAAAGGGGGTGAGATAAATCTCAATAAGTTACTAATGCAACTACATGACATGCTATGATGCAATAAGCAATAAACAATAATAATTATCACATCACATAGCATTTATCACATAACAGATAGCAGCGGAAATAAACACATAACAAAGGATATAGCCAAGGTTTTCCAAACCGGAACATCCAAATAAAGGATCGCTGCGCAGCTTCAATAATCAACAAATCATCATCTTCATAATAGCATGAAAGCCGAAGAGAAAACCCCGGTACCGGAACCAATAACCAAAGAAGTGTCACAAGGGACGGGAGACATGCCACAAAGTCATGCTCCAAGCAGCTAAAATTGCACACAAAGGAGCTAGCTCTTCTCACATCCAAGGCCAATCTGGAGGAGGGTAATAATGGGGCAAAACAATGGTCAACATCACAATGGACTTGGCCGTGCCATCATAATGTTTCGCATCGCCCAAACACACACAAAATACCAGCTGGACTTTCACGTAAAGGCTAAGTAATAAAATACTAGCACGATAAACAACAAAGGATTCCAAAGTAGGGAATCATGCCAAATAATCACCAAGAAGATGAAATGAACCAACAATACACAATAAAGGTGCTTCAAAGTCCCAATTAACCATTAACAAATTTCAAACACAAACTTGATCACAAAGGACCCGATTCCAACACTAAAGTGTACTACAATGTTCACTAAGGTCAACTAGAAGGACACCCAAGACATAGACCAAAACGTGTTCTTCAATCACAACTTAACAACAAATGTAAATTTTCAGAGATCTGTGCGGCCGCCCAAAATGGACCGTGCGGTCGCCCAAAGTTCCTCAAAACAAGAACAAAAGCTTTCAGAAAGATGCGCGGTCGCCCAGGAAGTTTTGTGCGGCCGCCCAATCTTCCGGATTGCCAGAAATCGGGAAGAACAACATGGGTTCTTCCATTTTTATACCCAAAACACATTTCCACCCAAAATCCAACATTCCAACTAGCATACTAATGTACCAAAACAACTTATAAGTCTAAAAAGACTCCTAAAACAACATTTAACAACGAAAATCAAGAATCAAACCCAACATTCAAGTTTTCACCATTTTTTACCAAAAACCCAAATAAATTCCAAATAAATTGCAAACTCATCCAAACTTCCAATATAACAACAAAAGCATTATATGAACATGATAAGAACATTTTAGCATTAAAATGGGGAAAAAGTAACTTACTTGCAATTTCTCAAAGTTGATGGATTTCAAATCTTTTTGATTCTACGCGATCCTATCGACGATCTAAACATGTTTCACGTTTTAAGAAATGAGAGATGATGATGGGAAGATAGAGAAAATGAAGAGAGAAGATAAAGAAGAGAAACTTACCTTTCTATGGAAGGAGGGAGAGAGAGTGCAGGGAAATGGAGTGGAGTGAAGGGGAAGAGTGAGGGAGAAGAGAAGGAGTAGGGAGGGAGTAGGGGGAAAATCATTTCAAAATGTTACATCTAGGCCCCTCCCCTTCCACTAACACAAATGCTACACTCCCTACTAACTATTAAGACCCAAATAAAACGCTAGGCATAAATATTATAACACATAAAATGCACCCATAATTATTTAAATAAATAATAATTTAAATAAATAAATAAGCAAATAATTAAATAAAAATCATTTAATTACTAATAAAATAGAGCCTATATTTCGGGTCGTGACATTCACTCCCCCTTAAAGAAAATTCGACCCGAATTTTAACGAGACTCACCTTAAACAAAAAGCCACGGATATTTCCTCTCGATCTCAACACGAAGCTCCCACGTCGACTCCTCGATGTTATGATTCCTCCAAAGGACTCGAACCAACGCAATGCTCTTGTTTCTCAACTTTTGAACTTTAGAATCTAAGATCCGAACCGGTCGTTCCTCATAAGTCATATCGGGCTCAATATCCTCCGGCACCCTCGGTAACACGTGAGACGGATCATGAACATACTTCCGAAGCATAGAAACGTGAAAGACGTTGTGCAACCGGTCTAAAGATGACGGTAACGCAAGGCGTTACGCTAGAAGTCCAACCTTTCCCAAAATCTCAAACGGGCCAATAAACCTCGGAGCCAATTTGCCTTTCTTCCCAAAACGACGAATACCTACCTTCGGAGATACCTTCAAGAATACCAAATCACCGGTCTGAAAGCTAAGATCTCGCCTTCGGTTATCTGCGTAGCTCTTATGTCGACTCTGGGCTGTCTTCAACCTATCCCGGATAACTCTAACCCTTCCAACTGAATCCCGAAGCAAATCGATACCCACGATCTTCGCTTCACCAACCTCATCCCAACAAATAGGCGATCTACATTTTCTTCCATACAAAGCCTCAAACGGCGCCATCTCGATACTAGCCTGATAACTGTTGTTGTAAGAAAACTCCACTAACGGTAGGTGCGAATCCCAAGAATCGGAGAAGTCTATCGAACACGCTCGCAACATATCCTCAAGAATCTGAATAGTCCTCTCGGATTGACCATCGGTCTGAGGATGAAAAGCTGTATTGAATCGCAAATCTGTACCCAAAGCTTCCTGAAACGCCTTCCAGAACCTAGAAGTAAACCTCGGGTCTCGATCTGACACAATACTAACCGGAACCCCATGCAATCTAACAATCTCATCAATATAAAGGGTCGCAAGCTTCTCCATCGAATATCTGATGTCAATAGGCAAGAAATGAGCACTCTTGGTCAATCTATCCACGATTACCCAAACACTGTCATACTTCCTACGGGTACGAGGCAGTCCCGTAACGAAATCCATAGTCACATGCTCATATTTCCACTCGGGAATCTCTAACGGCTGAAGTAATCCCACGGGTCTCTGATGCTCGGCTTTGACCTGCTGACACGTTAAACACCTCGATACATACTCGGCTATTTCCCTCTTCATATTAATCGACCAAAATTGTTGCTTCAAATCCTGATACATCTTCGTACTACCTGGATGAATAGTATATCTCGATTTGTGACCCTCATCAAGAACTCTCTGCTTAATTCCATCAACATCCGGAACACACAAACGACCACGGAAAGTCAAAACTCCACTCGAGCTAATAGAAAAATCCTCGAAATTCTTTTCCTTCAATTTACCCATTAATTTCACCAACTCGGGATCTTCTTTCTGAGCTTCCTTTATTCTCTGAATTAGGGTCGGAGACACCCTAATATTCGCAAAAATAGCCCCATGTCTCGATTCACGAGGAGACCAATCTCGAACATCCTCAAGCATTTTCCATTCTCGAACCATCATCGAAGCCACATAAGATTTTCTACAAATCGCATCGGCTACCACATTCGCCTTCCCCGGGTGATAAGAAATCGTACAATCATAGTCCTTCAATAATTCCATCCATCGGCGCTGTCGGTTGTTCAATTCCTTCTGAGAGTATAGGTACTTCAAACTCTTGTGATCCGTAAAAATCTCAAACTTCGCCCCGTAAAGGTAGTGCTTCCACTTGTGCAACGCAAATACTATCGCAGCCAACTCCATATCATGAGTCGGGTAATTCTGTTCACTAGGGGTCAACTTCCTTGAGGCATAAGCAATTACTTTCCCATTCTGCATCAATACACAACCCAAACCCTCTTTCGAAGCATCACTGTAAATCACTAGGCCATCGGTCCCATTAGGCAAACTCAAGATCGGTGCGGTAGTCAACCTCTTCTTCAATTCCTCGAAACTCTTGTCACATTTCTCGGTCCACACAAACGGAACATTCTTCCGGGTCAACTGAGTCATCGGAGTAGCAATCCTCGAAAACCCTTCAATAAATCTTCTGTAATACCCGGCTAAACCAAGAAAACTACGAATCTCGGTCACTGACTCGGGTCTCTTCCAATCCACTATGGCTTCAATCTTCGAAGGATCCACAGAAATCCCGTCTTTAGAAATCACATGACCCAGAAATGACACCTTCTCGAGCCAAAATTCGCATTTACTGAACTTCGCAAATAATTTCTCCCTCGCAAGAACGGATAAAACTGTCCTCAAATGTTGTTCATGCTCCTCTCGAGATTTCGAATAAACAAGGATGTCGTCGATGAAAACCACTACGAACGAATCAAGATACGGATGGAAAATCCGGTTCATCAAATCCATAAATACTGCCGGCGCGTTCGTCAACCCAAACGGCATAACCAAGAACTCATAATGACCATAACGAGTGCGAAAAGCGGTCTTCGGAATATCCTCCGATCGAACCTTCAACTGATGGTACCCACTCCTCAAGTCAAGCTTGGAAAACACCACGGACCCTTGAAGCTGATCAAACAAATCATCAATGTGCGGTAGAGGATACTTGTTCTTCACCGTATCCTGATTCAACTTCCGGTAATCGATACACAATCTCAACGAACCATCTTTCTTCCGCACAAATAAAACCGGTGCTCCCCACGGGGAAACACTAGGGCGTATAAACCCTCGGTCAAGCAAATCTTGCAACTGAACCTTCAATTCCTTCAACTCGGCGGGAGCTAACCTATAAGGTGCTTTCGAAATCGGAGCCGTACCCGGCAAAAGGTCTATACAAAACTCAATCTCACGATCGGGAGGCATATCATACTCGGTAGAGAAAACATTGGGAAATTCCCGAACTACCCGAACGCTATCCAAACTAGGGGATTCTTTCCTAGTATCAAGAACACTAGCCAAATACCCCTCACAACCACTATGCAATAATTTCCTCGCTTTCATAAAAGAAATTAAGCGAACCTTTCTACTCAGAGGACTAGCCTCAAACACAAACTTAGGCACATCAGGAATAGAAAAAGTAACAGTTTTCTTACGGCAATCAACGGACGCATGAAACTTGCTCAACCAATCCATACCCAAAATGACATCAAAGTCTTGGATAGGAAGAATTACCAAATCCGCACAAAGGACTCGACCACAAATAACCACATCACAAGCACGAAAGACTCGATCAGAAACCAAGCATTCTCCTATAGGGGTCGACACCTCTAGCACGTACGGTAAAGACTCGAATGAAGCATTTAACATAGAAGCAAATTGCACAGAAATGTATGAATGAGATGATCCTGGATCTACTAACGCTCGTGCGCTCACATTAGACACAGAAACAATACCTCCAATAACGGATGGATCATCGGTAGCTTGTTGTTGATTCATGGCATAAACCTTCCCTTGAACTTTGGGCTTCCCAGTGGCATCCCTTTTCTGACTCTGATTAATACCAACTCCTGACCCGGATGCTTGTCCTCTACCTCTCGGGCAATCTTTTACAAAGTGACCCATTTGACCACAATTGGTGCACCTTCCTTGCTTCTTCCAACAACGGTCTTCAGAATGACCTTCCTTTTGACAATACGAACAAAGCCTCCTAATTTGGCTCCCTTGGTTCCCGGAAGTGGTACCCGGGTTCCTTAGGGTCGGTTGCCCTCGGAACTGAGATTGTCCCCCAAAGTTACCTCGATTATCGGAACGGTGTTGTGGCTTGCTTTGTGCTCCTTGCTTACTCGGGTTAGCTACCTCGGTCTTCCTTTTATGCTCCCCAATATCTTGCTCTATTAAATAGGCTCGGTCCACCGCATCTTGGAATGTCACAATCCGTTGAGCAATAAGTTGAGTACGGATGGAGGTCTTCAATCCCCGAATGAACCTCATAGCCTTTTGTTCCTCGGTCCTCACCAAATAGTCGCAATACCGGGCTAATTCTATGAACTTAGCCGAGTATTGTGCTATAGACAACACACCTTGCTCCAAGTTGAGTAGCTCGATCTCCTTTCGGTTTTGATCAACAACCGGAATGAAATGCTCCTTGAATTTGCGCACGAACAACTCCCACGCATACACCGTGTGAGTACCATCCCAAGTAGCTTTAACACCCTTCCACCAATGCTCGGCGGCTCCCACAAGCTTGTAAGCCGCAAACCGGACCTTGTCCTCATCCGAACATCCAAATACATCATAAATCTTCTCCATAGACTCAATCCACAATTCGGCTTTCCTTACATCGGGCTCCCCATTGAATTCAACCGGTTTCAACTTCAGAAATTGCTCCAATCCATAGCGGGGTGGTGCTTGTTCTACCCTCGGACCTTGATCATGTATGGCCTTCATGGCCGCCTCAAACATGCCTTGAAACATGGCACGTGCTTCTTCCCTTGTATCATTCTGATTTTGTGCCCCACTAGTACCTCCTCTGTTTCATCTTCCTGACATTGAGAACAATTACCTGCATAAAACATCAACCGTTAATCACTCCGCACACTACTACCCACCTAGGTCATACTAATCCACCTAGACTTATACTTAGAGCTAATGCCATAGCTCTGATACCAACTGTCGCGAGCCCGGACCCCGCGGGCCCGAGACCGCGATCTGGACGTCGACTCTAAAACCAAAACTGTGAAATACCGAAGTTAAAAATTCCATTTGATACCAAAAGGCAGTGATCCAAAGTTTTACAAAACCAAGTTTGATAAAAATCAATTACAACTATCATAAACTTCCACAAGTTTATGCACAACAAAATACAATTACACAAATCTTAATGACGTCATTTTTTGGTACATCTATCCCAAAATGGTTACACATTTACATAATGTAAACCAACCTATAACAACCTTCCCCAAAAGAATGGATCCACACTCGACGTCCTCTTTCTCGTGATCAGCGAGACTAATCCTTAGCACCTGGGGGGGGTTAAGGAAAAACAAAGATAAACGAAAAGGGGGTGAGATAAATCTCAATAAGTTACTAATGCAACTACATGGCATGCTATGATGCAATAAGCAATAAACAATAATAATTATCACATCACATAGCATTTATCACATAACAGATAGCAGCGGAAATAAACACATAACAAAGGATATAGCCAAGGTTTTCCAAACCGGAACATCCAAATAAAGGATCGCTGCGCAGCTTCAATAATCAACAAATCATCATCTTCATAATAGCATGAAAGCCGAAGAGAAAACCCCGGTACCGGAACCAATAACCAAAGAAGTGTCACAAGGGACGGGAGACATGCCACAAAGTCATGCTCCAAGCAGCTAAAATTGCACACAAAGGAGCTAGCTCTTCTCACATCCAAGGCCAATCTGGAGGAGGGTAATAATGGGGCAAAACAATGGTCAACATCACAATGGACTTGGCCGTGCCATCATAATGTTTCGCATCGCCCAAACACACACAAAATACCAGCTGGACTTTCACGTAAAGGCTAAGTAATAAAATACTAGCACGATAAACAACAAAGGATTCCAAAGTAGGGAATCATGCCAAATAATCACCAAGAAGATGAAATGAACCAACAATACACAATAAAGGTGCTTCAAAGTCCCAATTAACCATTAACAAATTTCAAACACAAACTTGATCACAAAGGACCCGATTCCAACACTAAAGTGTACTACAATGTTCACTAAGGTCAACTAGAAGGACACCCAAGACATAGACCAAAACGTGTTCTTCAATCACAACTTAACAACAAATGTAAATTTTCAGAGATCTGTGCGGCCGCCCAAAATGGACCGTGCTGTCGCCCAAAGTTCCTCAAAACAAGAACAAAAGCTTTCAGAAAGATGCGCGGTCGCCCAGGAAGTTTTGTGCGGCCGCCCAATCTTCCGGATTGCCAGAAATCGGGAAGAACAACATGGGTTCTTCCATTTTTATACCCAAAACACATTTCCACCCAAAATCCAACATTCCAACTAGCATACTAATGTACCAAAACAACTTATAAGTCTAAAAAGACTCCTAAAACAACATTTAACAACGAAAATCAAGAATCAAACCCAACATTCAAGTTTTCACCATTTTTGACCAAAAACCCAAATAAATTCCAAATAAATTGCAAACTCATCCAAACTTCCAATATAACAACAAAAGCATTATATGAACATGATAAGAACATTTTAGCATTAAAATGGGGAAAAAGTAACTTACTTGCAATTTCTCAAAGTTGATGGATTTCAAATCTTTTTGATTCTACGCGATCCTATCGACGATCTAAACATGTTTCACGTTTTAAGAAATGAGAGATGATGATGGGAAGATAGAGAAAATGAAGAGAGAAGATAAAGAAGAGAAACTTACCTTTCTATGGAAGGAGGGAGAGAGAGTGCAGGGAAATGGAGTGGAGTGAAGGGGAAGAGTGAGGGAGAAGAGAAGGAGTAGGGAGGGAGTAGGGGAAAAATCATTTCAAAATGTTACATCTAGGCCCCTCCCCTTCCACTAACACAAATGCTACACTCCCTACTAACTATTAAGACCCAAATAAAACGCTAGGCATAAATATTATAACACATAAAATGCACCCATAATTATTTAAATAAATAATAATTTAAATAAATAAATAAGCAAATAATTAAATAAAAATCATTTAACTACTAATAAAATAGAGCCTATATTTCGGGTCGTGACAGAAATACTTTGTTTGAAAGTTAAATGAAGTCTTTGAACTTCGTGTGTGATTTTTGTTAAACTTTATGAAAGTATATTTCAAAATTTTTTTTAAAAGTGTTTTCTAACGTCTTCCAATCGTGTCCCGAGCGTGGGGCCAAGTAGGACCACGGGTCTAGGGAGCGACAGTTGGTATCAGAGCTAGGTTGTAGATGGTCTAGAATGATTATGTGACCTAGGAGGGTAGTTGTGTAGAGAATGAGTAATGTTGAGGGTTTTATGCAGGTACTTATTGAAATGGTTGGGACAGAAGGAGATCAGTCTGGGCTTTCAGGGCAGGGTAATGTTAGAGAAGAGGTTCGAATGATGTTCCAAGGAATGTTTGAAACTGCAATGAAAGCAATTAACGACATAGTTGAGCGTAAAAGCAAGGTTGAAGCTTTAGATGTGACAAGACAAGGAGGACAGCCAAAACCACAAAATCAGTATGGCGATAATAGAGGATCTCAGGGTACATCTTCGCAACTTAGAGGATCTTCTCAAGGACCATAGAAAATCAGAAGTCAAGTTAAACGAGTATGTAGTTATTGTTGGAGGGAAAGACACTTAGAGGAGAAATGTTGGAAGAAGCAAGGTAAATGTATGAGATGTGGTCAGTTGGGTCATTTTCAGAAGGATTGTCCAAGAATGAAGAATAAGGCATTGGGAAGTGTTGTCAGGTCTTCTCAGGGCCAGAAGAGGGATTCTTCAGGGAAGCTTAAGGTGTAGGATCGTGATATTGCCTTCAATCAACAACATATCTCCGATTCTTCTAATGTGATTGGAGGTATGATTTCTGTGTCTAGTTTGAGAGCACGAGCACTTATAGACCCTGGTTCTTCGCATTCTTATGTGTCTGTGCATTTTGTTTCTCGGTTGCATTTGTCTTCTGAGTCTCTACCTTATGTGTTAGAGGTGTCTATACTAAGGGGGAGTGTTTGGTGATTGATAGAGTGCATACTTGTGATGTGCAAATTTATGAGCATGTTTTACTTGCTGGTTTAGTTATTTTGCCATAGCAAGATTTTGATATTATTGTGGTGGAGTTTTATATGTTAGTGTGCTTTAATTAAGCATGGTAGATATATGTGTTGGGCATTCATGTTATTTATGCATTAAAGTCTGAAAATTGTTATCAGAAGGTTGTGCCGGGTATTTAGTTTACGTGGTTGGTAGTAGAACGTCTACATCTAAATTGGAGGATTGATCATTTCTTTGTGAGATCTTTGATATATTCTTTATTGAGTAGTACATGTTATTTGAGGAGAAAATTGGGTTATATTGAGTTGTTACAGTACAATGCTACAGTGCTAATATCTAGTTTAATATACCTATAACATAGGTTGAGTTAAAGGAGTAGAAGATTTAGCTTGAGATATTTCTTGATAAGGGATTCATTACGTTTAGTATATCTTCGTGGGATGCATCAGTATTGTTTATTATGAAAAGGTATGATACTTTGCGATTGTATATTGAATACTAAGAGCTCAACCAGATGACTATAACGAATCATTACTTGTTATCTTATATGGGTGATATATTTTATCAACTTCAGAGATCAGTGGTTTATTCAGTATTTGACTTGAAGTGATTATTATCAGTTGAAAATTTGAGATGGGTATATTTCAAAGACGGCTTTTCATACCAGGTATGGGCATCATAAATTTATGGTTATATTGTTTGAATTAACAATTGCTCCAGTGGTATTGTTGGATATTCTGAATTATATCTATAGCCGTAATTGGATTGCTTTGTGAGAGGCAAAAGTTGTGAAATCAAGGTATTATGTCTTCTTATTAACGGATATATTATTTTGAGGAAGTTTCAATACATGCATAGATATTGGTCGTTTAATTACGAAAGCAACAGTATGTACGTGGCTTGTTGAGATTGGCATATGGTTAGAGATTCATTGATGGATTTCTAAGGTAGCTACCCTGTTAACTATATAACACAGAAAGATACACTTCCTCGATGGATTAATAAGTGTGTAATGAGTTTTGATTACTGAAAAAAGGGTTAATAACAACTTCAGCATTTATATTTCTTAGTGGATTTGATTAGTATTACAATTGTCAAGAGGGTATGACCGTGTTACTATTTTCTAATGGATATGTTGAGTTTTACCATTATAGTGGATCTAATCAACTAATTGTTCATGGTGATGCCTCGAAGAGTGATTGAGATGTTTATCCATTCAGAATTGTATGGCAGTTATGTAGGCTTCGAGAAGATTGATTCCTTATGAACAAAAAGCATAACTTGAGGTTGATTGCGACTATACATTCATTGCATTAGTAAATGACTTTTGTAGAGCCATATTTGAAGTGTCTACTGACCATGAGAGTTGAAGTAATCGTTTTCCTCAGGAGAGCTACACTCGAGACAACGCAAGTAGAGTACTATGTTTATCATCCGGGAAAGGAAAATGAATTACTTGAACATAAAAGACTTATATTTCCTTTTTGATGGTACATGAACGGAAGATGTTACAGGGTTCGACATATTGGATCCCCTATGAATCGAGACATAGGGTGATTTTTGCGAATATGAAAGCTTTAAATTTTGACTCCAGCCGATGATGGAAGCTCCATTAAATAAATTCAACTATAGAAGATCACTCGTGGAATGAATAATAGAAACAATATGATTTTGTCTTAACTAATGATGGATCTTTAACATTTTGTAACGAGATAAATGTGAATAAGCACATATGATTGAACAACGTATAAAGGGAAATTTCCAAGCATTCAACTAAATCCTTGAGTTGCGGATATTTGAAAGCAGAGCATCAGTGATCAGCTGATTTATTACAAGCCTTTGAGATTTGTGAATGGATATGACCATATCGCGATGGATTTTGTGGCAGGGTTACCACGTATATTGTTTGATTTATAATGGATTGATTACCAAGTCTACTCACTTTATATGTTTCGACGATATAATCATTAATTCAGTTTGCTTCTTTATATGTTTAGAAGATAGTTAGATTTCATGGGGTGTCTATCAGGATGGTATTAGACATGGGTTCTTTATTTACATCTTGATTTAGGCAAGCTTATCAGTGTACTTTGAGTAGTAAATTGAATTTCAACCTCGTAAATGGGCGATAAAAGAGATTGATGGAGGTTCTTGATCATATGTTATGGGCATGTAAAGTTGATTTCCAGGCCGTTTTATTTAGCGGAATTTGATCATAATAACAGTTATTGGCTGAGTATTGAGATGTCTCTCCAACACAATATGGGTGGATGTTTAGATTGTCAATATGTTGGGATAAAGTCAAAAAAAAAAAGTAAAGGTTTTGGGTTTTGATGGTTCAATAAAGCTAATCAGAGACAGCTTGCTTACAGCTCAGAGTTGGCAAAAGAGTTATATTGAAAACCGAAGATGAGATCTTGAGTTCAAGCGAGGGATTTTATCTTTTTAAAGGAATTACCTCGACAATGCTCAAAACGGTTTAGAAAAAAAAAGAAATTTGACTCTTCGATATATTGGGATGTATAAAACTCCTGAAAGGGTCGAGAAGTTAACTTAAAGAGTAACTTACATATGAGCCTCGTGTGAGTGTGGGACTACTTCATTTTGGTATTACTTAGCTTATGGGTAATAGCTTGCATGGATACTTGATTATAAAGAACAAGTCTTGAGTACGAATAACTCTTGTTTGACAGACTTGATAAAAAAATTCGAGGAAAAATTTATTTTAAGGGGGAGAGGGTGTAACGCCCGTCACATTTGCATGCATCCCATAAATATAGCATTAACGTGTTTGTATTTTAATATGATCGAGATGCATTATTTATGCATATTTATGTGTTAGTTTCAAAGTATAAATTTAGAAATAATTGTGGATTCTTGAGTTTATTGTTATTATAACATTTAAATAGAAAATGTTACACACAAAATGATAAAGATGGGTTATATATGTGATTTTCGGTATGTTTTGATACTTTGTAGTAAAATACATAACTCTTTGTAGAAAAATCGTAATCCAAATCCGAAAGATGCTGAATAAATTAGACATCTAGAGATTTTAAAGAAATATTTTATTGGATAAATTTAGCTTATTAAAGCATTTTAAATAAGCTATTGTAGTCCACTGGAATTTAATTAATTAACTTAGTTTGCATGACTTGTTGACTATCATGTAATTGTGGGAGACATCACTTTGTACTTGTTGGATCACCTTGACTGAGAATAAACTGAGAATAAATGTGGTGGGCTGGGGGAAAACTTTAGTTACCCATTTCCTACTCATTTTTATAGGAATAATTAATAGCCTACATGTTTTGACCAACAATTGTAAAAATTGACTTAGCCTAAAATTCTATTGGTCTATTAGCGTTTACTAGGATCATAATTGGTGATTCTTTCATTTTAAATTATTAACTTGGTAATATAAAGGAAAGATAGAGATCAGCTCTTCCTCATACTCCAACTACACCGCCATATTTACAATACGAGAGACGAGAGGGTTTCGACCGAATAAAAGAGGATCGAGCCATAACTTTCAATTCCGACCTTCGTTCCACAATCCGACTTCACCAAAATATTCAGGGAGTAGAGTAGATCATTTGTAGCCGATCAAAGTTTAATTTCTTTATTGTTATTTTCGTAACAAGTAAGTTACTAATTCCCCTTTAAATATTAAAATGGTCATATATGTTATACTTGATACTTGTACTTGTTAATTTTGTGATTTGAATAATATTGTGATACTTGTAATTTTGGGACAAAGTGAGTATTTGGTATGGTTAGTTTTGATGGGTTGAAAGGTTGAGTTGTGTAGCCAAGTTGTGTTACAAACGTTTTAGTAATGTAAGTACTATACTTTTGAGATGGTGAAACGAAGGAAGTAAAATTAGCAAGTTTTGGGCCTGGTGGATGTGTTGGGCGGCCGCCCAAATAGGGCGTGCGGCCGCACACTTATCTGAAAGGTTTTTGTCTTGGGGCAGAGTGTTTTGGGCGGCCGCACAGGCTGGTTTAGTCGACCGCCCAGTGTTGCTGAAAAATGGAGTTGTTCCATTTTAAGTGATTTAAAGTTCAAGCTTGGTCTAGGTCTTAGGTGATATCCTAGAGTACCTAGAGGGTTGTTGTGGAACACCCTTGTGTTTGAAATTGGTTCTTTTGTGAACAAATGTGTTATGGAATGTGAATAAGTGTTACATGGGGTATTGTTGAACATCTTTTGATGTGTGTTGGATTGGTTCATCTTTGTGATGTGTTTGGATTGATTCCCTACTTTGGAATCATTTCCCCTGGTTGTTGTTTAAGCAAGTATTCATTACTATGCTCGTTTGGAAGTCCAGCCGATACTTGTTGTAAAGTCGGGCAGTGGTAGGGATTATAATGGCACACGAGCCAAGTTCATTGTAAGGCTTCTACCATTGGTTTCCCACTTTTAACCCCCTTTCTTGGGCCATGGATTGGGTCTGGGCTAGCTCTCCCTTGAGTGAGTTTAGTCACCGTTTGGGTTATGACTATGTGTCATTTTCCCCCTCTTGTTGTTGTTGTTGTTGTTGTTGTTTGGTTCATGAACCAGTTTCAGCCCTTTGGTGCTGCTCAGTTGATACCTCTCAGATGGTTATATTTTGATTCGAAAATCTTGGCTCAGTATCCACGTATGAGTGTTTATTTCCGCCTTATGTGTGGTATGATGAGTTGGTCGTTATTTCCAACCGGTATGGGACGGTTGGCGATAAGGAGCCTCTCATGTTATGTGCTATGTGGACGTTTATTGACATTGTTCAATTCCGAGTATCATTTCAGCATGTAACGTAGTTGCATTTTAGTAGCTTACTGAGATTCATTCTCACCCCTTATTTGTTTACGGTTTTAGATAAAGGCGAGTCCAGGGGATAGGACACTTTGGCACGGGAGGACGTTAAAGTGGTAGGAGTTGGGATTTGTTTTGTAAAGGCTACATTACATAAATGTAATACCTTTTGGGTAGAGTTTCCGTGACTTCATCGTTTTGTAACACCATTATTTTGGATAATGTTGGTGTATGTACATTTGTATAAAAGTTTGTAAGCCTTCGGGCTAAGTACTTTCGTGTGTGAAAGAGTTTGTTTGAAAGTCAAATGAAGTCTTTGAATTTCGAGTGTTAATTTTGTTAAACTTCATGAAAGTATATTTCGAAAAATTTTCTAAAACTGTTTTATAACGTCTTCCAATCGTGTCCCGAGAGTGGGGCCAAGTAGGACCACGGGTCTGGGGCGCGACATAAGGAAAAATGTTTTTTTTTATTTATTTACAAAAGTCGGAACGACGGAGTCCTTTTTGGTGTTTCTTGAAAAATAGTGGAATCGTCACACTAGTATATAGACCTTCTCGCGGTCCCATATACTCATCGGATTCCACCACGCTTGTGATACCTGCATGTGACAGGATTAAACTAAATTAATGTCATAAAGCATACATGCGGGGACAGAGTTTTATTTCGTCCATAATAACCACTTGGGGACGGAGTTTTATTTCGTCCCTAATAACCACTTGTTTCTTTTGGAAACGGCATGTATGATTTGATGACATTAGTTTAGGGAAATCTCGACACAATAAAACCGACTTAGTCACGGAGCGTTAGAACTTAAACTAAGAATTGTGTTGGCTTGTGCTCGGCTAAAGAGAGGCTTAAGATCACCCCCGGCATGTAGTCGTGAACTACGCCACGGGTTGAGGTTTACCGCTTCGGAAGAGTCAAGGTCGGGTGGAGCTTGAAACTTCTTGGGACGGGCCTCGACGGGTTTGGGGTTATGGACTTGTGAGACTTGATAGTGAGCAATTCATAGGAATATGTGCATGTATTGTGAGGTCAAGCCAAGTGACAATTTTTTTTTAAACAAAAGAAAAAAAATAAATAAGCACATAATTTAAAACTTTCGAATCACCCGTGTGACCGATAAAATAAACAGAAAGTAAAAGAATTTATGTGCAGGCCCGGTGCCCACACACTGTCCTAACTGTTCTGTTTCTATGCACTATTCTATTTATGGGAAAATTGCCTAGAAGCACGCGCATTGGGCAGTGAGAGTGGGAGGCGCGCGCCTCCGAGCGAGAGAGGCCGAGGCGCCCTATTCTGGGCAGTACCTGCAAATCAGTGGGTTCAAGGGATTGCCTTGACCCCAAATAAAAATTATTTCCCCTGCAGAATTTGTTAGCACAAAAACATGGAATTGAAGGATGAGATGAGAGGCGGGCGATTCTGGTAATTGGGGTCGAACGCGCGCGCTTTAGGCCAAGAAGGCCAGAGGCAAGCGCTTCCAACCCTTTTTACCAGAATGCCCAGAAAACAGAATAAAAGAACACCAAAAGCAGAAGCGCACGTTTAACCCTCTAAATCATTCCCCAGCGGAGTCGCCACTGTAGATACCCCGGGAAAGCCCACTTGGCTAGAGCGGTGAATTATCCTAGGATGTCTAACTTGTTTTAATTTGTTAGAGTCGCCACCTATGTTATTAAGGGAACATAAGAAAAACCTAATGAAATAGCCTAATTTATGTACAAAACCAGAGATTCGGGAAGAGAAGGGTTCGGGGGTTAGGCGAAGGAGTGGGAAGTACTTAAACACCCACTCCGCCCCGCTTACGCGGGTCTTGCTACTTTTGGTGTTCTAATGCTAAATGTCCTTCAATTAATTAAATAGTGCTAACAATTATAACGGAAAGAAAAGGGAAAATAAAAGAGAAGTAAAAGAGAATTGCTTTATTTCTTGATTTATGCTAAAGATTACATTAAAAGGAGAATTGTACTAATTTATGCTAACAATTAGATTAAGAAAAGAGTGGTAAACTAAAGTAGTTTAGAACGTTAGAATGCAACCTTGACCAAACTTCAATAGTGAAGTAGCCGTTTGGTTGTATTTTTTTTTATGGAGATTGAATACAATGACTAGACAAATAAAATAAGAAGAAGAGAAGGTGAAGTTGTACCTTAAGAAGGAGGACTTTAAACCTTGACTTGAAGATGGTATTGTTGTAGAGAAATTATTGTGTAGAGATTTGTGTAGAGTTTTGTTGTGTAAAACTCTTGTTGAGAGAATTTGTATAGGGAAAATGATATAGAATTTGTGTAGAGAGAAAGTCCAAGGTCCAAAAAGAGAGTCCTTTTCTAAGGTAAAAAGAGAGGGTTTTTATACGTAGAAAAGAGAGGGAAAGGTTGGAGGGAAAATGATCAATCCATGTGAGATGGAATTGACCAATAGAAAATAAGATAAATAAAATAATAAATGAAATAAATAAAAGAAAATCAAATAATAATAAAAAGAAATATTTTATTTTGATGAAAAGGGTAGAAGTGTGGGATTGAGAGTTACAAAACTAGGGGGGATGAACTTGGATGTAAAAAGAGGTTTTTGTGATCAAGAAAAAGGAGGGAAATAAGGTGCAATCCGTTACTGCCATAATGGGAGGCGCGCGAGTCTGGCTTTAGGGGCGAGATGCGCGCGCAGCCCACAAGCAGTGCTGGAGGCGCCCGCGGGTGGAAAAGACAGAATGACGGAAATGACTCTAAAGTTAATTCTGTTATGCAGTTTAGTCCAAAACTAACGAAATCAGTTAGGAACTTAACCGAAGTAACAGAAATCAACAAAAATAAGTTAAATAAAAATACTATGTATGCAATCGGCCACGACACCAACTCTTGCCACCACCTTAAAGATGTGATCCAAGATCTCATAGACGCTAAGCAACTAAAGGTCCCTAATGTAGTGGTAAACCCTCTCCTAACTACGGGAGGAGGAATCAATGTAATAGAAATAGCTAGTGAGAAAGAGGAGACTACTCGCCTAGTCCCAAATGTGGGCGAGAGCACTCCAAAGTTTAATAATGAAATTTCTTTCTGTTACATGTTGTCTTGGGATCAAATACTAGATAGAAAGAATAATAAATAAAAGGAGGATGTTAACTTACTCACCCGTTCCGATCGAGTCATGGTCAACAAAGACCCAAGAATAGAAGAACCATCGTCTTCGAAAGAGCCCGAACCCGTTGATCTTGACGATCCACTTTTTAAACAACTAAAGAAAACCCAAGCCAACATTTCCATATGGGATCTCTTAGGCTCATCTCATAAGCATCGAATGATGATCTCTAAAGCTTTAGCCCAAGTCGAAGTGCCCAAGAAATAACTTTCGAAGAGTTAACACAAATGGTAGGCCAAATACAATTTGGCATTGTGATCACATTTACCGACTTAGATCTACCACAGTATGGTGGAGGGCACACTGAAGCTCTCTACATAACCGCAAGGGTCCATGGGCATCGAATCCCCAGAATCCTAGTAGACAATGGGTCCTCCATAAATGTCTTACCCAAGAAAGTCATGGTAACGCTTGGCCTTACCTCAAGAGAGCTAAAACCGTCAACTCTTACTGTATGAGGGTTTGATTGCACTGTACGCTCACCTATAGGGGCGATCACTCTAATAGTTATAGTGGGAGAGATAACTACAAAGGCATAATTCCAAGTCATTGACATCCCTTCTTCCTTCAACCTTCTTCTGGGGCGCCCGTGGCTACATCAAACAGGGGGAGTACCATCAACTCTACATCAGTGTGTCAAGTTTAAACACAATGACACGATAGTCACCATACTTGGGGAACTAGTCACTGCTAGCCCGATCTTAGAAATTCAGTATGAGGCATCTGACCACCTCTTCAATGGATTCAAAATCCAAAAGGAGAGTAATGTAGAGATGGTAGAGATGCACAATGAAAATGACTATTCCAAGGCGATTCCATTCTCCAGAACGCTCCCAATACTTAACAGAATGCTAAAAGAAGGGTACTTCCCCGGTCTTGGACTTGGAAAGCATTTACAAGGGATAAAAGAACCACCACCTGTCGTTCTATACCCCCCCCAGAATATGGTCTAGGGTATGTGTCACCACTCAAGGGCATCCCTAAGAAAGAAAGGGATTGGACCTCATACATAGTACCACTAGCACCGCCCTATCGAAAGACTCTAAACGGGTACTTTGTACGCGAGGGGGAAAACTTGCCATACTTCATATTCCCTGAGCCGTGGATCGACTGTAGGGGGAAGCTCCAACCGGGCTTTGAAATATTCAGTGACTGTGATCCGTACTCACTTGAAACGGAACCGACACAATTCTCGTGGCTACCTCGAGAATTAGGGGGTACCAAGGCCGAAACATTCAGTGAGTGGGACTTTGTGTTGGGAGAAGACCTACTGCGCCAATTTCTCAACCTTTGCAAGCTAGAGGACACTCAGATCAATGCAATAGACAAGGGGGAAGCTCCGAACCAAGACTAAACCAAGCTCATCGAGAAGATTGACGAGCCTATCCAGAATTGGTATACAACTGGGGGACCCATAGAAAGTAAAGAGTTCCTGACCCAAGAGTTAGGATGTACTCGCCATCCCCATAGAGAAAGAAAGTTTGTAACTCTTATGGATGAAGTAATGTGATTATGAATGAATGTCCAAATTAATGAAACTTAATGAAACATGTCCAACTTAACGAGTTTCGACCCAAATCAAAGGCGAGACACAGAAGTAGTGTGATTATGAATGAATGTCCAAAATGGGGTGTCTACAGAGCCCCTCGGCGATGATACTTATGGATGAAGTAACGTCGTCGATAGAAAAGACACCATTTTGAATAAAGGGTATGGTCGTGCTAAAAGGATGCCTACGTATTCCTCAGAAGGAAATCATACCAAACGTAGTTCGACTCTGAAAACATGTAAAAAACAGAGGTTTAAGGTATTTTGAAAATCATTTTTGAAAACAGTACTTGCGGTAAGTAAAGTTTATAGTTTAGAGAGTAACCCATACTGAGGAATCAATGGCCTTGACCCAATTCTGAATATACTCCTTTTTGTTGATGATGAACCGTCTCCAGTTGCAATCCATACTGAGGAATCACTCTCTTTGACTCCAATTCTGAATATACCATGTTGCTGATGATGAACCGTATTCAGCTCTGGCAGGAATCCTATGTTATTAACATACGTCTTGATAACAATTATCGGCCTCAGGTTTGGAGACGCCAATTACTTGGATCCTTGCTTCTCCTTCCAATGAGATTGCCTCTTCACCGGAAAATATGAATCCTATGCCATTAGCTTACACCATGATGACAATTATGGGACTCTGAGGGGTGTGAATCCTATGTTATTGGCGTACGCCTCGATAACAATTGTGGGATCACTGGTTGTGGAGATGCCAATTACTTGGATCCTTGCTTCTCCTTCCAACGAGATTGCCTCTCCGTTAAAAAAGTGAATCATATGCCATTAATGTACGTCTCGATGGCAATTATGGGACTCTAAATGGTGGGATCCTGTGTTATTAACTTACTTCTTGATAACAGTCGTGGGATACCCGGTTGCAAATCCTGTGTCATTGACATACGTCTCGATGACAGTCGTGGGACGCCTGGTTGTAAATCCTGTGCCACAAACATACATCTTGATGACAGTCGTTGGATTTAGAGTTTGCTGATGCAGATTTTGTTGCTCACCCATTATCTTGGATGTGCGGTGAGAATAAATTCGTACTGAGAAACAACTTTGCTTGTTCCAATTCTGAAAATATCCATTTGTTGATGACTCAATGTTCCATCTTGAACCGGGTTCAGATTTGTCCTTTAAGTCAAAAGCAGGGATTTTTCTGACCTTTCTGTTAAAAGCAGGGCTTTTTCTAGAATTTCTCAAGAAAACATGGTTTTCTGAGGTTTTTCTGGGGAATACCTCGTACGAGGGACAGATGTCTCGTACGAGACTTCTCTGTTTTTGCGCAAAACAGGGTTATTTCAGGCGCTGAAAGTGATTTTCAAATCACTTTTTCACATTTGTTTTCGGGAGCTCATCAACCCTAGGTGATTTTTTTCAAAAATCTCCATTTTCACCAAGTTCTAGTGATTCCCAACCCTTTTAAATGGCCGGTGTACATCGATCCCACAAAGAGCACCTCTTTGGTAGGCATATGAAGGGTAAAGTGTGGGCGACGGATGAGTTGTGCCCATTCCCCGGGGATCATGTTTCTCACTCCATTCGGACGAGGCGGGTAAGGATCTCTTCCATTGACTGAGTTTCCATGTCAATTTCGTTGTTGCATGTCTCAATTTAGTGTTCTAGCAATTCGACTTTTGTCAATTTTCGCCTAGAATTATCGCTGCTAGGGTTTACCAAGTATGGCTGATCTTTCGATAGAGTTTCATCCTTATTGACATTGAAACTCATTGTAGTTTAGTAGTACGTGATTTTGACTGTCGTTTTAGGCAATTCTGCGACTTTTCGGGTAAAATGCTTAATTGAGGATTTTACCGATTTTCTGACATTTGTCTCTTTTGTTTATGTTGCTTGCAGTCATTCAGGGTGATTAACAACTGTAGAGGCAGCGTACGAGCGGTTGCCAAGAGGTGGGCAACTCTCAATGGCGAGATGAAGGAAGAGATCGAGAATCTCGGGCTGAAACCCTTCTTTGATGGCTTGGTCGGTGACAGGAGGAACGTTCACTTGCTCCAAGCCATTCGGGATCGCTGGTGGGATAGTACTCATACCATGAACATGCGGTGGGGGGAGGTTACCATGACCCCTACTGACTTTCATGCCATTACTGGGCTTGCCATCGTCGGTGAGCCACTCGAGGTAGATGCAGATTTCTCTCCCAGTTGGGATGATATGATGCATTTTTTGGGCTTCTCTGTGCGTACCCTAGGTAAGGGCGTCCTTCTGAAGGCCTTAAGGGATATGGTGGATACTTATGTTTCCATTAATGCAGGCCAGATGCATCTTACTGCTACTCGTATTGCAGCCGTTCGCGGCTTTCTGTGGTGGGCCTTTTCTGAGATGCTATTTTCTAATCATGTGTCGACAGCCTTGTTCACTCTCTTGAGTGTGTTGAGGGACATGTAGCATGTCACTGATGCTATCTGGGGTTCAGCCGGCTTGGCCCACTGCTATGTGGCGATGGATGAGAATTCACGGGATCGGGCGAACGCTAGCTTAGGCAGCTACAGTCATGCCTGGGAGGTATAATACTCATCTTCTTTTGTATTCCTCCTTAATTTCAGCCCCATTTTACTTTCTGTCTCGGTAGCTCATTCAGTTTTGACATTTTTCTATGTTTCTCCCATTTGTAGGCTTGGGGATACGCCATATTTGATCTCTTCACTTTTAACCTTTAAGACAACACTGTTATGTTCCCAGATACCTTGAGATGGTGCCGGGGTAACAGGGATACCCATGATGAGCAGGCAGAGGAGGCTGATATGCCGGTGGAGCGCATGCGGATCTATTTAGACAAATGGGAGGCCGTCCCTGAGTCCGCTGTCGCTTTCTTTCCTTGGCGGAGTTTGAGCATTGACCATGTTTACGGGTATGCGGGTGTGAGATTGTTGATGATCGGCCTCGGTGGGGGATGCTTCTATTTAGGAGAGAGAGTCTCTCGCCAGCAAGGTGGTGGCAGGCTCGATGTCCTTGTCCCTCTAGACCCACCGGCTCATATGCTCAACTCTTATGCTATCGCGGAGGAGGAGAGAAGGGACCTCATCATTGGTCAGAATGCTTTTTACCATATGTCTCTGGAGGCTGATTATCAGGACTTTCTTGCTCGTCTCATGCCTCGGTTGATTCTGGAGGGTGATCAGGCTCAGGCCCAGAGAGATGTCCACGTCCCTTTCCGTCTGCAGCTTGGACCAGCTTCATTTACCTACATCATGGTTGAGGGGATGGAGAGTATCGAGGACCTTCCCGCTGATTATGACATGCCTGAGGAGCTTGTACCTCCTGCTGATGCGACCATGGCATGATTTATGACCCTTCTTCCATCACTTCTGTCATTCTACCATTTCATCTCTCTGTTTATCATTTATCTGAATACTTTGACATCTTTATTTGTTTCTTCTCAACAGGTGCCCATTGCTGAGTATAGGGAGGTCGCAGGATGGCTTGCCCAGTTTATGGCCTAAGCCAAGAGGGTGAAGAAAGAGACCGTGGGACTCTTACGCCGATTGGTACGCCAGTCAGCAGAGTCGGCTTCTTGCGGGAATAGACCTTGGACGGACGAGTGATCACGTGGCAATGGCGACGTCTCCTTCCTTTTGATGTTCGAGTAGATAGGATTCCCCATTCCCTCCTTTTGTTGATGATGTATTTATCGCCTCAGCGTAGGCGAAGACAATTTGTCTTTTTGTACCTATGCAACAGTTATTTCCTAACTCTAACACATAATACATTAGTTAATTTTAGTTTTTATTTCTGACTGTGTAAATGGATTGATTCACATCCGGTTGGTCATCCGAGGGGTAATTTTATGAGATGGATTCGTGTTGGGTCATTTGTATGAGATGTATAAACTGTCTGGGGTGAATTTCTGAGGTGTTTGAGGCATGTTTTGACCTGTCGGGAAACCTGGGATTTGAGCAGAGTTGTTGCTGTTCGGAACAGGGAGATGACTCGTACGAGACATCGATGTCTTGTACGAGTCATCCTTTGAATCTTCGGCTGTTTCTCCTTTTTCCTCGAGGATTTGGTGTCCAAACTTGTATATAAACACCTCTAGTCCGTCCTAGAATACCACGCAGCCTTAAATCAGTTCTAGGAACTTTTCTTTTGGAGTAAAATTCTCAAACTTTTGCTCCCAATGGCCCTAAGTAAGTCCGTCCCTTCATCAATAATTGTTGATGAGTTCTCCTTGGACTCAGAATTAGTGGAACGCTACAAGGGTGATTTAGCAACGTTCTTTCGCTCGTTTGACAAAGCTCGTCAAGAAAGATTCGTGGAGATGTTCGGGCTTAAGATTCTTTTCACCTTGAAGAACCTAAAACCGGATTGGGACCTTTTGATGGGAGCTTCACGCTTTTGGGATCCTTCGACTCATCTCTTCAACTTTTTGCTTAATGAGATGGTCCCTACTGTAGAGGAGATGGCGGCTATCCTGGATATGCCATTGACCAGGGTGATTGCGGTTCCTAAGTATGACAAGGTACCGGCAGAGTCTCTTAGGGACTTATTGAGCATAGGTCTTCCCGAGGCGCAGAGTTATATTCATAACCTCTATATCGATCTCCACTCTTTGCCTAGGAGATTTAAAGGTCGGGTGACTTGTGGTCACGATGTGGATTCCCAGTGTTGCCTCTTGGCATTATGTTTATTCCGGAACGTTATTTTCGTGAGCAGGTGTGGCATGGCGAACACGGAGCTCGTGGACATTGTTCTGCAAGCTAGAGGATGGGCCTTCAACATAATTCCTCTTATCTTGGGGGAGACCCTTCATGGTCTTGATGAGCTACACCGAACCGGATCTATGACTCGGGGAAGTCCATTATTGTTGACTATTTGGCTCAGAGAACATTTTAAACTATTGGACTCTCCGATCGAGTATTCTCCTTATACTTTCCATAAGCGAAAACTATTGGTGAAGGGTCTCATCGTCGAGGAGTGGGCCCTTCTTTTTGCCGAAGTGGAGACTGATGATATTGCTTGGTGCCCCTCCTTTTGGAAGGTGAAGCAGTTTGTAGCTAATACCCTTGGATACAACATGGTCGTCCTTCCGGGTTTGGGGGATTCCTCTTTCTATTTTGCTCGGAGGGTAATGCGATAATTCGGTCAACAGCAGGACACTTTCGTGTTAGGGGGACGGCCTCAAGATATTTCTTTCATGGACTCAGAGTTCTCTACCGCTATGGATCGTTGGACCAATCTTCATCATGATGGAGGGAGCATCTATTTGTCGGATAAATACTTGGATTGGTTTCTCATAGAACTCTGTCCCAATGCTGAGGGTATTGATGACATTCGCCGCTCTCTGTTGGGGGACCAATTTGAGCCTAGCTTGAATTTGAGGAAGAAGGAAGCTAAGGGGGATCCTTCTAATGTTAGAGTAGATGCTACCTAAGACTTTCTGGATAGTGATTTCTATGCGAAGAGGGCGAACAGACTTCCCGATAAATTTCAAGCTCTAGATAGGCCTCATGTGTTTGCGAGGCTCACTCCCTCGGTGTTCAGTCGGCTTGATGTTCCTCCCAGTTTCGAGTTACCTTTGTATAAGAGGAAGAGGAATGACAAAGCGGACCGTGGTCAAGCCCCTACTAAGTCAAGGAAGAAATAGATCCTTAGGAGTATCGAGAGATTGCAATAGATAGATCAATGTTTAGATTTTTAGTATTTTATTTATTTTTCTTTTGCAAGTTGGAATTCATGTTAGAAATTTTCTTATTGCTTCCTTGAAATGCATTCAATTAATAAGAAGACAAGATTTTGATTTTATTTATTGAATAGACCGGACCAAAAGGCTGCTTACGTTCTCCTTTTACATCAATTAAATAAGGAGCTCAGGTCATCGTAGTTCTTGTTTATGAAAGAGAAAAATATGTCTGCTGACTAACATGTCTCGTACGAGACATAGGTGTCTCGTACGAGACTGTCCCCTATATTTATTTTTTATATGCACACCCTGATTTTTGCCTAGACTGCCCTTTCAGGTTTTCAATCTAGCGGGCTTCTTTTCTCGTGCTCTCTGCTCTAATTTTTGCCTAGGCCGCCCATGCGGGTTTTCAACCTAGCGAGCTTTCCTATTTTCTTTTTGAAATAGGGGACTGACTTATGAGTAGTACTTCTTCAGCTTGTCCATGTTGATGGGCTTCGGCAGTTGATCTCCATCTAGGTCTGCAAGTTGCGCCGCTCCTCCGGAGAAGATCTTCTTGAATATATAAGGGCCTATCCATCTTGGTCCCAACTTTCCCATAGGGTTGAATGGTCCAGGATGATGTTCTCGTAGGATAAGGTCCCCTTCTTTGATGTTTCTGGATTTGACTTTCTTATTAAATGCTCAGGCCATTCTCCGTTGATACGCTTGGATATGCTCGGCGGCTCGAAGTTTTCGTTCATCTAGCAGGGCTAGTTGCTCATAACGGCTGTTCAACCATGCGACTTCATTCACTTGGTTTTCTAGGAGAACCCATAGTGATGGTACTTCTAATTCGATTGGTAACACTGCTTCTATCCCATAGGCTAGGGCGTATGGAGTTTCACCGGTGGCGGTACGGATCGAAGTACGGTAGCCCAGAGTGCAAAAGGTAGCTTGTCGGGCCAGTCTCTGCCAGTCTTAGCCATCTTCCTGATGATGGTCTCTATGGTCTTGTTAGCAGCTTCGACTGCTCCATTGGTTTGAGGTCGGTACGGTGACGACTTATGTCTCTCTATCTTGTACTCTGCAAGTAATTGGTCACATTCTTTCTCAAAGTGCGTGCCGTTGTCAGATATCATCTCATAAGGTAACCCATATCGTCATATTATGTTGGTCTTAATGAACTTAGCCACCCTTTTTAGCATTCAAGACTTTGTAGGATTGAGCCTTGATCCACTTAGTGAAGTAATCAACAGCGACTAACACGAATGAGTGTCCATTATCACCTGTCGGTGAAACTTTGCCAATGACGTCTATTCCGCATGTAGAAAATGGCCAAGGGGATGTTATGGGGTATAACACGGAAGGTGGTGCGTGTTGTAAGTTTTCTAACCATCTCGGTGCAGTCGGCTTCCATAGTAGCCCAATAGTACCCTAGTCGGATAACTCTCTTTGCTAGCATATTGCCATTCATGTGGGTTCCACAGACTCCTTGATGGACTTAGTCCATGATTTCTACGGCTTCGTGCTCATCGGCACAGAGTAGACACTGCTCGTGATGTTTCTTGTAGAGGCGATCACCTATGATAACGAATTGAGCTGCAAACCATTTGAGGGCTATCTTTGCTTTAGGTGATGCATCTTATGGGAATATTCCGTCTAGGAGGAAATGCCATACATCATAATACCAAGGTTTATCGTCCAAGGCATTCACAGAGTTACACTCTTCTTTGTAGTCGTGCAGGTCTATGATTGAGTAATAAGCAGGAGTCGTTCGCCTCGCGACTTTGAAGGTCTTGACCTTAGTCCATTCAGGGATTTCAACAAGTGATGCTAGCATGGCTAGAGAGTCTGCTAAGCGGTTCTTATCTCTTGGAAGATAGTAGAAAGTGACCTCTTTGAACTGTTTGACCAAGTCTTGGAGATGGTCGTTGTATTTCTGGAGTGTAGGATCTTGTACCTTCCACTTCTTGAGTGACTGATAGATTATAAGTTGTGAATCTCCGTATACCTCTAGTTCTGTCACATTTCTTTCTAAGGCTGCTTCAAGCCCCGCTATGCAAGCTTCGTACTCGGTAATATTGTTAGTGGCCTCAAAATCCAGGCGGGTTGCGAGTGGAGTGCAGAAATCTGAGGGATCTACTAGTAACATGCCAATGCCATATCCCCATTTATTGGCTGCGCCATCGAAAAATAATTGCCACTTATTTTCTGCTATTTTCATGATGTCCTCATCAGGGAATCGCTGGTCTTCCCCCTTCGCTTCATCACATGGAAATTCAGCTAAATGATCCGCGAAGACTCTTTCTCTCACGGATTTTTGTGTGATGTAAGTGATGTTGTACCCCGCGAGCATGAAATACCATTTGGCTATCCTAGAGGAGACATCTGACTTCTCAAAGATGTACTTCATTGGGTCCATTCAGGCAATTAGTTGTACAGGAAACGCTTCCATGTACGGCTTTAGTCTCTCAGCTACCCATACCAGTGCAGCACACGACTTTTCTAATGCAGAGTAATTAAATTCAGCCCCTTGGAAGCGACGGCTGACACAGTATACGGCATTGTGTCTCTTCGAATAGGGTTGCTCTTGTGCTAGCATAGCCCCTAGTGCAGTGTCATTAACTGTGAGGTACAAGGTCAACGGTTTCTCTTTATGCGGTAGAACCAACACTGGCGGATTCACTAAGTACTCCTTGACCTTTTCAAAGGCTTCTTGACATTCTTTGGTCCATTCTAGGGATTCATTTTTCTTGAGGAGTTTAAAAATGGGCTCGCACATCATCGTGAGTTGATTAATAAAACGACTAATGTACTGAAGGCGACCCATGAATCCCTTGACTTCTTTTTGCGTCTTAGGTGGAGGCATGTTAATGATGGCTTTGATCTTAGTGGGATCCGCTTCTATACCACGCTCGGTGACCATGTACCCAAGGACCTTTCCTTTTACTACCCCAAACGTGCACTTGGCTGGATTAAGTCTCATCTTGTAGTGTCTCAACCTTTCAAAGAACTTTCTGAGGTCGACGAAGTGCTGCCCGTCGGAGCCTTTGGAGTGTATGATCATGTCATCAACATACACCTCCATCTATTTATGTATCATGTCATAGAACAGTGCAGTTACAGTTCTCTGGTACCTGGCTCCAGCATTCTTAAGTCCGAATGGCATGACTGTATAACAGAATGTCCCCCAAGGTGTGGTGAACGTTGTTTTGTGTTGGTCCTCCTCGGCCATGAGGACCTGGTTGTAACCGGCGAATCCGTCTACGAATGAATGGACTTCATATTTTGCGGTATTGTCAACGAGCATGTCTATGTTGGGAAGAGGAAAATAAACTTTCGGAGATGCTCTGTTGAGATCACGGAAATCAACACAGACACGGACCTTTCCATTTACCTTGGAAACCTGCACAGTATTAGCCAACCAGGTTGGGTACTCTATTACTTTGATGAACCCAATACTCAGGAGTTTCTATATCTCTTGTTTGACTTGTACTGACCATTCTGGATTAATTCTATGGAATTTCTGCTTGACTAGCTTTGAATCGGGAAGCAGCGGTATCTTGTGCTCAACAATCAAATTGGCTAGCCCCGGCATATCTTTGTAGGACCAAGAGAACACATCTACGAATTCTCAGAGAAGCTCTATGAGGGCTTGTCGGTCTTCCCCCTTGAAGAAACTGCCAATCTTGGTCTCTTTCGGATCATCCTCCGTCCCTAGATTAATTGTTTGCATTTCTTCGGCATCAATAGGACCATTTCCGCCACGACGACCTACTTTCTTATTAATTTCTTTTAATATTTGTTCGTTTTCTTGATCTATCTCGTCATATGACTAATTATTATCTAATTCGTTAGAGTTATTAGTTAATTCATCATTTACGACGCTAGCAATATCGGGATACTCAGAAAGATCTATTTTTTCATTAAGAAAGTAGGGGAATACATGTTCCGCGATGATATCCAAGTCCTCTTGGGTTAGCTCATCAGTAGCGGTATCTGACTCTAAGGTAAGAGTTACAAACTTTCTTTAGCACGACCATACCCTTTATTCAAAATGGTGTCTTTTCTATCGACGACGTTACTTCATCCATAAGTATCGTCGCCGAGGGGCTCTGTAGACACCCCATTTTGGACATTCATTCATATTCACACTACTTCTGTGTCTCGCCTTTGATTTGGGTCGAAACTCGTTAAGTTGGACATGTTTCATTAAGTTTCTGACTGACTCCGTTAGTCAGGGGCCTAAATGAACATCAAAACTGCTACAGAGGGCAAAAATGTGATTCCAGCACATGGATGCCTCGTACGAGACATTGATGTCTCGTACGAGGTATCCCCCCTTAACAGTCGGGTTTTGGTCAGTTTCCTTATTGATCTTAACCCCTTTTCTTGGCAAACACTTAAGCAATCCAAGGAAAACCTAATGGATGATCCTAGAGTCCAAAAATATCTATGTGGAAATCAAGTCTTGGATTCCCATCACAACTTACCTTCTTGGCTAAAACCCTAGGTCAAGAACTCCTATAAATATAGAGGTTCTTGAGCCGAAAAACCTCTAGAATGGTCATTCACCCAAAACCACTCCAAATCTGATCAAAGAGGTCTCCATAATCAGCCTCTCTTCCTCACCCATAAAATTCAAACCTTCAAAACATCATTCAAGCTAAGTTCATTGGATCATCAAGGCCTTTAGTCAAGGCCATCCATAGGATTCTTGAAGAACGCTTAGGTAAAACTCTTTGTTTTCTACCTTCTCATCTCCTTCTTTGTCTTTGAAGTAGTGTGATTCCATCAAAGGATCAGCCTAGAGCCTCTCTAATTCATATAGATCATCTCGAAGCATATGATCCGACATTCCAAATAAATAAGAAATTATTTATTTGGTCCCTTTTGTGTACGTTTTTGCATAATTTCGAAACAATGATGATGATTTTTAGCAAGACTAATCCTAGATTGGGTGAATTGGGTGCTCCTTGACCTTCCCAATTCATAACTTAACCCCTGAATCCATATATCTCGGTCCGTGTTCCGACAACAACATGGTGGCGACTCTCAAATCAAAAGTTAAAGAGAAGGACGAAACCGCTCCAAAACCCGCGCGCAAACAACATGTACGTTCACAAAAAAGAACTTTCTCATCCAAAACTCGCGTACATCGCGTCCCCGTACTCTAACAAAGATCAAACAACACTAGAAAAGCACTTTTAACAAAGTCAACCAAGCCAAAAATCGGTCAAAGATTACGACATTTTCGGACCAAAAACGACTTAATACAAAAATTGCATTTTTTTTTTTTTAACAAAATCACCTAAATCAATACATTACACAAATAACTCAATCAACTTGGGTCAATATCAACAACAATTTGTCCAAACCCCATACCTTGGGTAATCTACAATCAAAACCCCAAACCTTGGATCAAATACAAACAAGTCTCTCATTCAAAATAGCTTACAATCAAGTCCCTTACTAAAGACAATTTACAATCAAAACCTCAAAGGTTAATACCAACATACTTGAACCCCAAACTTGGGTTATTTACATTTAAGATCTTTACAATCAACATAAAATCTACTTAAACCCCAAACAAGGGTAATTACGAAAAAAATAACCATTTTAAACCCTAAGCTTTGGGAAAATCACAATCAAAATCCTTACATTTAACAACAATTTATTTAAACCTCAAATTTGGGTAATTTACAAATCAAACTCTTTACAATCTACATAAGATTCCCTTAAACCCCGAATTATGGGTAAATCACGAGTAAACCTCTACCGTCAATACTAAGTCACTCAAACCCCAAACCTTGGGTAACTAACAATCAAGGCTTTTATTCAAAGCAATTTACGATCAAATTCTTCATGTTAACACCAATACATTTAAATCCCAAACTTTGGGTAATTTACAATCAAAATTCTTACATTTGACCAATAACTTATTTAACCCCAAATCTTGGGTAACTTACAACCAAGCCTTCTCATTCAAAGCAATTTACAAGTAAATCCTCTATACTTAAACCCCAAATGTGGGTAATCTGCAATCAAATCAACAATAAATCACCTAAAACCCTAAACATTGGGTAATTTACAATCAAATCGACGAAAATTCATTCAAACCCCAAACATTGGGAAATTTACATTCAAAATCACGCCCAAACTCTCTCTAATAAGCAATCAACGCTCAAACCCTAGACTATAGGTAATTTGCGCTCAAATGACCTTACTCAATACCTAACACCTAAGTGATAGGTATTTTACATCTACAAACCACCAAACTTCATAAAATTTCTACTTCGATCCCTCAAACTTGTGATCACTCACACTTGCTTTCCTCCGGGTTAGAACAAATGATCATATTATGCTAAAACTCTAAAAGTGTTACATTCATATACTTATCTTAAAATACACTCGCATTACAAAACACCACGATCTCTAGGACTCGTCCTTAGTTCATTCCTTGGGTCTGGAAGACCTCAATAAACTCCAAAATCAATAATCTTGGGTCCGGAAGACCTCAGGAAATTACCAAAATTAATCAATTGGGTTCGGAAGACTCCAGTAAATTACAAAAAATAATTAATTGGGTTCGGAAGACTTCAGTAAATTACCAAAATTAATTAATTAGGTCTGGAAGACTTCAGTAAATTACCAAAATTAATTCAATTGGGTCCGGAAGACTTCAGTAAATTTCCAAAATTAATCAATTGGGTCCGGAAGACTTCAGTAAATTACCAAAATTAATCAATTGGGTCCGGAAGATTTCAGTAAATTCTAAAGTTAATTCAATTGGGTCCGGAAGACCTCAAGAAATTACCAAACAAGTTATAATGAAGTTTGGGAAATGCCATAAGCCCTAAATTATAAAATGAAGGTTGAGAACTGCCATAAACCCTAAGGCGGATTAAGGAAACCGTCATAAATCCTTTATTAATAACCGAATCAATCTCAAGATGCCTGCTTCCGATGTGATTGAGAGAGTTATTGGCGTAACCCATACGATCCCGAGGCACATGCATCCTGAGAAACCGTCTACGTTACCGTTTACCAAATCCTGCGATCCTGAGGTTTTAGCATCTCTATATACCGTATGTTTTCGAGAATTGGCGTAACCCGTGCGAGCTCGAGACAACCTTCGTCCCTATATACCGTATACGTTACCGTTTACCGAATCCTGTGATCCTGAGGTTTTAGTGTCTCTATATACCACGGTGCTCGAGAAATTATTTGATTCACGCGCTCCGTAAGATTACTTCTTTATAACCCATGTGTCTCATTTTAAGCATAAGTTGCTAGTGTCTCCGGATAGGGATTCAGTAATGGTTGCTGGTGTCTTCGGACACAAATATTGATGATTTTTGATTACGCGCGCTCCATAAGATGTCAGAGTCCATCCCTAATTTTGTTCTTGATTCTTGAATCTTCTTCTCGCGCCGTGCGTATGGCCTTACCTCTATCCCCAATAGACTTCGAACAACTAATTTATTGCCTGACGAATGTTCAGTCTTCATACAGGATAGTGTCCGTATGATAGTTATCCCCAGCAGGAGTCTGATGTCTCATTTTTTTTTTCTTTTTTACGAATGTTCAGTCTTCATACATGATTATGTCCGTAGGATTATTGTCCCCAGCAGGAGTCTGATGTCTCGTTTCTTTCTTCTTTCTTTCCCCAATAGAGTCTGAACAACGACTTTATTGCCTGACGAATGTTCAGTCTTCATACAGGATAGTGTCCATAGGATAGTTATCCCCAGCAGGAGTCTAATGTCTCGTTTCTTTTTTATGAATGTTCAGTCTTCATACAGGATAGTGTCCGTAGGATTGTTATCCCCAGCAGGAGTCTGATGTCTTATTTTTTTCTTCTATCTTTCCCCAATAGATTCCGAACAACGGCTTTATTGCCTAACGAATGTTCAGTCTTCATACAAGATAGTGTCCGTAGGATAGTTATCCCCAGCAGGAGTCTGATGTCTCATTTCTTTTTTCTTTTTGAGGAAACATAAGAAAAACCTAAAAAATAGCCTATTTTAATATTACGAAACTAGAGATTCGGGAAGAGAAGGGTTCGGGAGTTAGGTAACGGAGTGGGAAGTAGTTAAACAACCACTCCGCCCCACTTACGCGGGTCTTGCTACTATTGGTGTTCTAATGATAAAAAGTCCTTCAAATAATACGAGAAATGTGCTAACAATTGTGAGGGAAAGAAAAGGGAAATAAAAGATAAATTGTTTTATTATATTAATGCTTAAAGATTACATGTCAAACTATTCTAACAATTAAATTAATATGAAATGGGGAAATTAAAGTAGAGTTGGAATGTAGGGAGATAACCTTAACCAACTTTAATGTAATAAAGTGATTAGTTGGTCATGTCCCATTTGATGGGTATTGCATACATTGACTAAGACAAGTAAAATAAAAGAAGAAGTTTTAAGTACCTTCAAAAAGGAAGAACTTCAAACTTGACTTGAAAAGAGTTTGTGTAGAGTTTTATTGCTTGAATAGAATTCTTTGTCAAGAACTCTTGGAGAGAAATGTATATAGTGTATTTGTGAAGAAGTTTCAAGTCTAAGAACTTGTGTACAGTTTGGCAGTCCGTAACTGCCAAACTGGGAGGCGCGTGAGTCCCGCTTTTGAGGCGAAACGCGCGCGCGACCCTTTGATAGTGTCAGAAGCACCCGCAGGTGAAAAAGATAGAATGACAGAAATGACTCTAATGTTAATTCTGCTATGCAGTTTAGTCCAAAACTAACGGAATCATTTAGAAACTTAACCGAAGTAACAGAAATTAGCAAAAATAAGTTAAATAAAAATACTATGTATGAAATCGGGGTGAGAGGTCCAAGGCGGGGTGTCTACAGAGCCCCTTGACGACGTGGATTGCAAATCAAACGCGTTGATGAAAGAACAAAACATCCGCCGAGGACATCGACAAGGGAAAATAGAGACTAAATAAAAAGCAGTAATTATTGAAATTGCAAGGGATAGGAATGCGCTCCCTGTGTGAGCGACTTTTGCTGATAGAAAGGGTGCGGTGATAGAAATCGGCCCACCGTGGCCAAAAGTTAGAGTCCGTATAAAGGACTGGAGGTACTCGAGAGTCTGGCTGCTGATGTATAGGGACTCGAAAGTCTTCCTACTGGTGTAGAGGGACTCGAAAGTCTGCGTGCTGATTTTAGAGGGACTCAAAAGTCTGCCTGCTGATTTTAGAGGGACTCAAAAGTCTACCTGCTGATGTAGAGGGACTCGAAAGTCGGCCTGCTGGTGTAGAGGGACTCGAAAGTCTGCCTGTTGGTATAGAGGGACTAGAAAGTCTACCTGCTGGTGTAGAGGGACTCGAAATCTGCCTGCTGATGTAGAGGGACTCGAAAGACTGCCTGCTGATTTAAAGGGACTCGAAAGTCTGCCGAAAGATGTAGAGGGACTCGAAAGTCTGCCTGTTGATGTAGAGGGACTCAAAATTTGGCCTGCTGATGTAGAGGGACTCGAAAGTCTGCCTGCTGATGTTGAGGCACTCAAAAGTCTGCCTGCTGATTTTAGAGGGACTTAAAAGTCTGCCTGCTGATTTGGAGGGACTCGAAAGTCTGCCTGTACCTGTTATGTGTATGCTTTGCAAATGCATGTGCTCGTGTGAGATGAGAGAAAATTGTGCTTGTAGTGTGAAATGTGATTTGAAAAGCAGAGATTGCTTGAGAGAGAGATTTTGCAAAGATGGAGAAATTGCTTTTGTGTGTGATGTGATTTGAAAGGAGCTTTGATGAATGATGTTCATACCTTCACTTACCATGGCCGCTTGATTGGGGATGGATTTCTGATGCCGTGGCTTTGATGAAGGATGTTGACACTTTTGATGAAGATGAGTTGAGTGCCGGTGAGATGACATTCTGGATGATGGGTTGGTCGTGCCAAAAGGCTGCCTACGTATCCCTTATAGAGAATCAGACCAGCGTACTTCAAGGATGATGGAGAACGCTGGGGAAGAAGCTAAAAGCAAAATAAAGCACATACTTTTTACACAAGCAAGAAAAAGAAAAAAAAATCTTTTTGTCGCTTTTTTTTTTTTAGTTCGTGGGTGAACCATTTTAAGCATTGTGTGTTTGTTAAGCCAACCCAAGATCAAGTCATGTTCGATCGAAGTCCAGATTGCCTTGTTGAATTCTGTCGTTGTCGCCGTTGTGCCCAACGAAGATTGATGTCTAGCCCCAAGATATTTGCCGATTGTGGGGCTCCAATAGACTTTTGATGTCGAGATACCAAGGGGTTGCTGATTGTAAAGCCCCTAGAATGCCATTGATGCCAAACTTTGAGTGACTTGCGTAGCCCCAAGATAAATCAACTTTTGGCCCATTTGAATAAATTGCCTTTTGTCGATGTGAGCAAGCCCCAAGCTTCGAGAGATTGCGAAGCCCCAAATGTCATGTACTTGTTATTTGCGAGCTTCAAGACGGTGGAATGTGAAGACCTTTCGATGTAAAGCCCCAAATTATCTTGGAATCGGCTCGGCATTATATTGAGAGAAGATGATAGAGATCTCTTTATTACTCTTACTGGGGAGATGAATGGCCTCATTGTGGTCGGTACCCAAATGGCAAAGGGCTTATGTCAAAAGATGCAGTAATGCCTTGTGGTGCCGTCGAGATCGCGGACGGTAATGTCTTGGTGTGATAAGGTCCCAAATGGATATGCTTGCTTGAGTCTTCTTGTGTTGAACTAATAACAGATCTTCGGATGCATCTCGTTCGGATGAAACATATGTGGATGCAACTTGTGCTTTTGATCTCAGAGAAGGGGGTGCTGAATTGCAGAAACATTGGGATTGGCCATGGCATTTCCCGTTATAACCCTGTTTTGATAGAGTTTAGCATATTGAATCTTTTTCCTTTTCTTTTAGACTTTCTTCATAACCTCGTCGTAACCCACAACATAAGAATCATTAAATTCATTCATAACATCGGAGCCCTCCTTTCAAAATAGAAGACATTTGACGCGAAGTACTAAGAGACCCTTGAAGCTTGATCGCTTTCATGAATCCATAAGACTACTCCCAAATTGCATTGCTCGGGTATCATCCCCCAAAAAGATTTTCAATTTCAAAGCCCCAATATTGCTCTTTGCTAGGATTACTGTAATTCCGTAGCCCAAAGGATTGTAGATTGCGAAGCCCCTTGATACCTTTGGTGCAAAAATAATTGAGGATGCCTCCAACGTTGCATATTGCTTTGCTAGCGAATTGCTTCTTGACAAAGGAGACTTTTAAACTTGAGTGTAGCCCCTAGAGTGCCACCATTGATTATAAGTGGAGCAAGAAAGGCCCATCTGTGAATACCCCTTTCCGAATGCGGGCGACGCACGGGAAGTATTTCTTTTTATTATCTTTATTTATCTTTTCTATGGGATTAGGATATTCAAGTTGGTATTTAACCTTATTAAGAGTCTCCACGTTGTTTTTATGGAGCTAAAACATTGAGAAACAACTAACAGAGAGGGTTCGGGGGTCAAGTTACGACAAGAGACGAATATCAAGTAATCACTCCTATCGCCCGAGAAATCGGACTTTCTATCATGATGAATGTGTTAGTAGTGTGTTAGTAATTGAGACCGGATCCGAAGATTGCCTATGTTCTTCTCGTGATGAGAAGCTCAGGTCAGCGTAGTTCGCAAATAATCGGAATAGACAGAAGAAGAGGGATCATGCATAATGAAGGGGGAGGAGAAAGAATCATACAAGATGATCACATCCTAAAATAATGATTATACCATTGATAAGATCAATGTGTAGTCATCATATTCATCCTTGGAGAATTACTGATCAGGGGAATATTTACCTAAAGTTTAGGGTTTAGAAGTAGTTCCTAGATCTCGTGGATCATCATCGGCAAGTAGGGATTAAAACATTAGACCTAGCACGTTATGCATGGGATAAGCCGTAGATCTAGCATAATAACAAGAATATCATGAATACATATAAATGAACACATGAACATGAAAATCGCTGCCCTAGATATAGAGCATATTATGAATTCTAGCAAGAACATGAAGAACACGTTATGAATCATATGAATATAGATGTATAAACATAATGAAACTAGCATAAATCAGATCTAAACTAAGAAAACATGACAAATTCTCACCAATCTTGACAAGAACGAAGTCGAATCTCTTGCGCGGATTCGCCGGACCTTCAGGATTGCTCGAAAGGCTTAGGGAAAGAGTTCTGCCGTCAATTTAGGCTGTAGAACTCGGGGGAGAGAATTGTGTGTCAAAATTATGAACTGAGGTCACCTATTTATAGGAAAACTAGACCTGGAAGAAGTGGCCGCCCGGCCGGTGATGTGGCCGCCCGGCCGGTCCTCGAGATTGCCACAGTTTTCGAGGTAAATCTATCTGGACTCTGGAGGATGATCAGATAAGTCTATCTTCGATCCCTCATCCGATCAGTCGTTGATATCTTCTTATCTGGGTTTTTCGAGAAATCCTGGATAAGTCTTGCGCAGTTCGTAAATACCTGGGAGGTGCCCGTGAGTTCTAGAATGCCAAATAACTCATTTTCAGGTTGGGTACTAACAGTAGCCCCTCGGTGACGTTTCTTGCGAGGCAGAGAGGGTCGTCAATTAAGAAAAGGAACCGATCTGAAATATGAGTTCCAAATCGAGAGAGGAGTGAGAAAGAAGGTGACCAAGTTGGTCGAGTGGCTGAACCTTTGTCAGGCTACCTACGTATCCAAGTGGAATCAAGCCAATCGTAGTTATGTATGCAGCTGAGGCATCCTAACAGACTTGTGGGGGATGAAAGAAACGAGACATCGTCATTTGCGGGGAATAGACAAATATCCGTCAAACAATAAAGTTACGCGGACCCTACTGGGGAGAAAAGAAAAAGAAACGAAACATCGGACTCCAACTAGGGATAATAATCCTACGGACACTACCCTTTATGAAGACCGAATGCTCGTGATCAATAAAGTCCTTTGCAGATAGACTCTATTGGGGAAAAGAATAAAGGCCATACGCACGGTATAAGAAGAAACTCAAGAATCAAGAACAAAACTAGGGATGGATTCTGAATTCCTAACGAAACATACGTAATCGCAGGGATATGAGACACACTTTATTGAAGAAGCCATCTTACGTCGCGCGTGAATCAAACGGTAACCAAATGTATCTGCATGGTATTGAAAAAGCCATCTTACGTCGCACACAAACTCAAAAGGTAACCAAATGTGCCCGAAGACACTAAAACGCATGGTATTGAAGAAGTCATCTTACGTCGCACGCAAATTACTTCGAAATCCTCAGGGTCGCGGAAATCGGCAAAGGCAATATGAACGATTTATCGGGACGTACGTGCCACGGACGCACAAACTACCTCAATAACGCATCTAATTCTGCCGGGACTTAAAAGCCTCGAGAACTGATTAAGTTATTTAATTTGGACATTATTAAGCCTTCCCAGACAATTCGTTAATTTTGGAAATTTACAGTGTCTTCCGGACCAATTTATTGATTTTTTTTTGGAAATTTACGGGGTCTTCTGGACCAATTTGGTTAAATTTTGGATTAAAAATAAGCCGAGGGGGGGGAAATTGTAAAATTTTTTGCCTGGGGAGTAACTGGCCGCGCGGCGAACCCTTCTGGATGGCTGATTTTCGTATGCGAGGATTGATTGTGAGTGCGCGAGATGGAGGTCTGAGATCATGCCACGTCGCCCGGAGACACTGGCCGCACGGCTAGTTCTTTCGTTGGACAGACCCTACAAACAGCCGCCGGCTGTTGCTTTCATCTTCATTCTTCTTTTTTGTTCTTGCCGGGTAAAGAGAGGAAAAGAGAGATTTTTAGAGCTTATTGTTGCTATAAAGATGGATTTCAACTTTATTTTTGGCGCGGATCATCCGTACGAGCACGGTGCGGGTGCGGGAGCACAATTCGAGCAGGGCAAAGGAGCGAACCCGCCTCAACAAGAGGGGCAACATCAACTGCGGGCGAGGATGGCTTCTCACAACTTCCATCCTGATGAGTGGCATTTCACAATGGGACAACACTTTGACTTGTACGCGAGTACTGACAAACATTGGTCTGGCGGGAGACTGATGGAGACGAAGGAGGTACCGATCTCGCTTTATTGCTTTCTTTGGGTATTTTATGTCTTTTATTTCATACTCGTCGTATTATTTTTAAGACTACATTAAATTAAGTTAATCGTTCGTGATTATTTAATTTTCTGGGATTTGTTGATTATTTTGGGGACGGAGAATACATGCGCAAGTAGATAAAATATGCACGCACACTTTAATTTATAACACATAATTTATGTTGCTAGTTGGGTAATGTACCTTTGCTGTGTTTACCTGCAGAGGATGAAATCTCGTGGGTCCACGAAGGCAGTGGCTGAGATATGGGCGAGATTGCCGCCGGCTGGGACGGTGAAGGAGAGAATCCGGGCTTTGGGCTTCAGTCTGTTTTTTGATGCGGTACGGGCTGTAGAGGGGACCCAGAAAGTGATGGGTCTGGTGGAGGCGATGAGGGAGTACTGATGGGATACTAACCACACGTTCCATTTCAGTTGGGGAGAGGTGACTGTTACTTCGACCGACTTTACTGCCATCACGGGGCTCATGTGTATGGACGTGGAGCTCCCTTTTGATGAGTCCTTGGCTGCAGACTCCCACCGTCAGATGGAGTTGATTGGTATGCCGCTTGGCAAGGGCGTTAAGGGTAACGGCTTTGAGGTAGGTCGACTGAGGACCTTGGTGGATGGGCTATTGGAGATTTTGTCGAGGGCATCAGTGACACTGATTGTCTGGTGAGAGCCATTTTTTGGTACAACTTATCTCATATCCTATTTTCGAGTGCGGGGACCTTTTGTCGGTTTTCCCTGTTGGGTGCTCTGGCTGATTTAGAGCGGGTGAGTCAGATCTCGTGGGGCGGAGCTGGACTGGCAGAGATGTACAGGGCTCTGGATGATTGATCGAGATCTAGTACCTCATCTTTTGATTGTTTTCAGTTTGCCTTTGAGGTATGTCTCTGACTTGATCCTTTCCATTCCGTGTCTGTTTTTTGTTTAGCATTGTATAGACTGAAATGTTGCTTTTCCATAGGTGTGGGTCTACGAGCTATTCCATATTGCTCCCTTTGCTGTGTAGGGGGTGAAGTAAGTCCCGGTTATGAGGTTCTGGGCAAAGAGCAACCGGTTGGAGGGTCGTGGCAAGGCTAGGAAGACTCCCGATCTGGGGATTTTCACTGCGAGGTTGAGTGGTCTGCTGCTTGAAGACTTTCAGTTCTTCCCTTTGTCAGACCAGGTGTTGGCAGGGGTTGGTCAGGCTCAGGATTTCACTGCTTCCCGCTGCTTCTTAATGGGGTTGACTGGGGATGCCATGTATCTTGGCGAGAGAGTCTGCAGACAGCATAGCAGACATCCTACGATATGGGCCCCGCTTGAGCCACCGAGGAACATGTTGTATCCGGCTAGGCTGAGGGCGAGTGGTGACTACCGGGTCAGGACTCCGGCCTATTTGTACCAGAGTGAGGCTGATTATGAGTGGTTTGTGGAGCATGTGTTGCTGAGTCCACAGGTCCTGGCGAGGAGGCAGGCGGGCGCCTATCCGACCAGCTCGAGTAGAGGAGCTACATATGGTATGGATATACCGAGGTTCCTGGATAGTATTCGGATGCAGCGGGGTGGTGCCGAGGTGGATTTTGATCTGACTCCGACTGAGGCTGATGAGGTTACTGGGGACCAGCTACCTCCGCTTGGAGCTATGGTATGATACCTTTTTGATTTTTGTTTCACACACATACACTTTGGACTTGTATATGAACTGTGCTTATCTGTCTCAGGTAACTCGGGAGGATTATATCTGCTCTGTCCGTCGGAGCAATATTTTTGAGAGGCTGTTCCAGAGCTTGTCCGCTGCTTGCACTTATCATCAGGAGGATGTGGTATTACCGCAGCGGAGGGAGAGGTCGCCTGTAGAGGCTGCTCGTCCATCTCGTGCCCATCGGAGATCTACTAGAGGTACGGGCTCAGGAGCTAGTGGGTCCCATTACATGCAGTAGCGGGGCCGACGTGGTGATGATGATAGGAGTGATGATAAGGAAGAGGATATTGATGTCGAGGGATCCGACTCGGACAAGATGTAGTCCCTTTATTTCCTGCACTTTGTTAGAGAGAGAGAGGAGAGGAACAGACAAACAGATATTTATGCACAATACTTTTATTTACTTTTGTATGTATATAATTAGTATTTTATTTACATGCTTTTTATACTTTAGAACAATGCATGAGCCTTAGGGGTAAAATAGGGATTTGCGCACTGTCGAGCATTTCCACCTTCTTTATTTGACCTCTTTTGTGCCTTCGTACTTTCAATATGTCTGAAATGGGTCCATCCTGGCGTTTGTTGAGGACGAACTTGCAATCTGTCTGAACAGGCTTATGTGGCCGCCTGGCCAAGTTATCGTAAGAGGGACTGGCTGCGCGTTTGGTCCTTGATCTGACACGATTTTCGTCAGATTTTTCCTTGTATGATCAGGACTTGAACTCCTTCATCTATATAATAATAGCCCGCGTAAACAGACGAGGCAGACAACAGTTTTTCTTCTTTTTGCTCTAGATTTTGATCCTTCCACGCTTTTATAATGGACAGGCACCCTAAGTTTTTTGAGGAGAGACAAAACTATTTCATCAAGAGTTTGAAGCTCTGGGTTGGGAAGCTTTCGAGGACAACTCGGGCGAAAATTGATAGGAGATTCGGAATTAAGTGCCTTTGGTGCTTGTATAGGGTTAAGTCTGATGAGAACCTGATTCGTGCTGCTGCTAAATTCTGGGACAGCAAGAATCATGTCTTCAACTTTTATTTCAATGAAATCACCCCTACGTATGAAGATTTTGTAGCTCTTTGTGGTGCGATAGTGACAGATAGGGTAGCTATGCCACAGTCTTGCCTTCAGAACTTCGGATTTCCCAACTGCTAAAGATTTCAATCGAGGATGCTAGGGGTTTGCTGTTGGATGGTGATGTTAACCTTTGTGGGCTTCCCATCAGGTTTATTAATAGCGCGGTAGAGTCTGACACGACTCTGTATTGTCTGGCACTTTATCTGTTTGCTTCGGTATTATTTCCACCTTACGTAGGAGTAGCTACCATGGGTTGTCTTGATATGGTGGATCAGGCTCGAGCCAATCGCAGTATTGTCCCTTGCTTGTTTGGGGAGACTTTGCATGGTATTGGAGAGTTAGCCTCGGGAACTCAAAAGATGATCAGAGGAAGTACCCGACTGTTACCTTGTGGCCGCAAGAGAGACTTCAAGTCTTGGAGGAACCTGTTGGGTCCGTATCACCTTGGGTTTGTCAGAGTAGGCGCATAAAGCCGCGATTTGCAGGGATGGCTCGTTCTGCATGGGTGACATATATGGCACAGCTGAGTACTGCCCAAATTAAGTGGATGGTACCTCACTGGGAAGTGATCAGAGCACGGTGGGTTCAGAGTGGCCTCTGCATGATTTGTGTCCCTGCCTTTAATGAAACCACTTACTATTATGCAGTGCGGGTGTGCCGTCAGTACGAGATGTCTCAAATTATACCCACTTTATGGGACGAGACTTGTAGCAAGGTCAGTGATAAGATAATTCCCATGAATAATAGGGTTGCAGTGCTCTTGGAGTGATATTGGTCTTACGATCTCATGCCCAACATTCTCTGTATACAGCGATCACGTGACATACTTCTGTCTCGAGAATACTTGGACTGGGACGGATTCTGAGAAGATTGAGATGTGGGGCTGTGCTCCCTTATGTCCCGAGCAGACGCTTGAGGGTGGATGAGAATGTGCAACAGGAGTTGGAGACCGAGTTAGCTCGGCTAGCACCTACTGAGAGGAAAAGAGAGAGAGAGAAGGCCCAAGTGGGGCGACTCAGCTTAGAAAGGCTTTATTTGAAGATCCTACTAGACAGGCTAGACGCGGACGAAGAGACAAGAAACCGAAGAAGGATGAAGAAGAGAAAGAGGAGGAATGACTCCGAGTATCCAACTACAGTCATTGCAGACACATAATTTAGATTTTTGTTTATTTTAGTTTATTTAAATTTCAAAGCAGGTTATTTATTCGCAGGTTCTTTCGAGCTTAGACTCATCAAATAAATGTTAACGTGTAGTGACTTGTGGAAATAGAGATTTCGCTTTAGTTATAAACAGATTGTTTGCATTATTTGACATTTTGCTCAAACCAGATTTGGATTTTTATTTATTTTTGAGACCGCACCATTGAAGGTTGCCTACATTCCCCTTTTACAATTAGGGCTAAGGGTCTCAGGTCACCGTAGTTCATTTCTGATTATAGAAAGGGAAGATAGAAGAGGGGAAGTAGAGAGACTAAATTTTTTTTTTTACAAGGGGGATGGTTGTTGTAGAAGACCGTTGATGGAGAGCTCCACTGGTGGAGAGTACCGCTGATGAAGAGTACCATTTGTGGAGACCGGCCGTGGTGGTTAGTTGTAGTAGTGGCGGATATTGTAAACCTTGACTGGGAGGAGGCCGTTGTCGTCCATATATACCCAATATTCATTCCACTTGACTAGGTGACCCATCTCGATGAGTAGTCGAACCTCTTCTTTCAATTCTTGGCAATCATCGGTGTCGTGTCCTTCCTTCTGGTGATATGAGCACCTTCTGCTTGGCTCGCTGGTTTGCGACATTGTACCAGAGCTTGGTCCTTGTAGTTTTCCAATTTTCCCTAGTGCTTTGAATATGAGGCCCAACGGTAGATCCGAGCTTGTGCAATGTCAGAAAATGATGGGGGCTCCATTCTGTGACTTGGATTTCCCGTGTGGTGGACGTAAAGTCGGTGTATTTGCTAAGTGGCCCTTTAGTTGAGTTAGAGTCAACTCACATTTCTGATTCCAATCTTCTTCTGAGAAATTTTGTAATTCTTTGAGGAGCTGGTCCCCCGTTGTTGTGAGGCGACCGATGTAGTGCAGTAGACCTATGAGTTTGATTCTTTGGCTTTCCTGGCGAGGGGGTGACATCATGATTAACTCTCTGATCTTTTTTGGGTTGGCTTCAAACCTCTGTCTCAATCTGTAGCCTAGGGCTTTTGTCTGAGTAGTACCAAATCTGCATTCCGACAGACCGAGGAGAATTCTCTGACCTCTCAGAATGTTGAAGACTTTCCGTAGATCTTCGATGTGACGGCCGTAGGGTCTTTTGGAGTGCAACACTAGGTTATCTATGTAGACGTCTGTATTTGTTGGCAATCCTTCTGGCACGTGGTAAGAGATACAAATGCCCTTCCATTCTAGGAATCAGTTGGCGTGACAATATGTACCCCATGGAGTATGAAAGAGTAACTTCTCGTCTGTCTGTGCTGCAACTGGTATTCGATTTTTACCGGGGAAACTTTCGAGGAATGATCGAACTTCTCTGTCTTCAGTGGCTTCTAGAAGTGATTCTATGTCAAACGGCGGGAATTTGTGTTTGGGGTTCATCTGGTTGAGACTCATGATATCTATGTGAACGGTCACCGTCCTTTTGTACTTCTTTGTGGAGATAACATTGATTAACCACTTTGGCCAGAGTGTGGACTTGATGAAGTCTCTCTGCAGCAATTTCTCTATTTCCATCTCCATGCGAGGAGACCATTCAAGCTTGACTGAATGCATCTCTTGCTTTACTGACCCAATGTCTGGCATTGTCACTCGTTCCCAACCTCTGCCTGGCGAGTCATCACAGGACCGTGCAAAGATGTCCTCAAATTCTCTGAGCAGCTTGATCAATGCTTCTCGCTCTTCGTCTTGAAAGAAGCTTCCAATCTGAGTCCACTTCGGCTTGTCTTGTCTTCCCAGATTCACACATGTTAACACCTCATCGGCAGCTTGGGCTCGGTTTTCGCTTTGATTCATAACCTACTCTGAGATTTCTAGGATATATTTGTTATTTATCATTTATAAGAGTGGCTATAGCGGGATACTTAGAAAGATTGAGATTTTCGATTAATGAACGAGGAAAGACAGTATTTGCGATTACATCATAGTCTTTTAACTTGAGGTCATTAGACTTGGACGGAGATACGAATTCATAAGTGAGAAAGGGGAACCTAACTGACCTAGGGGGGATTGACTCTTTATGGGATGAGCTGGTCAGCCCCAGATTCTCGATAGCAGTGGTCACAGGTCCGTATTCAATAGCAGCCATAATGTCATCTTCTAGGCTGAAGTGCTGAAATAAATCTTGGCCATCCCATGATTCTACTTCCTTGGTTTCACAGACTATAGGTTCATCGAGAGACACAAACTCTGTATCATAGGTCAAGTGTTTGTTTTCCTTGATGCAGTGCTCGTTCTGGATGGTAGTAACTTTGCCAATAGTCTTTCAAGGTTCCATATACTTTAGCTCTAGATTGGCCGGATCGAACTCAACGTCTCTGAAAATTTCAAAGCCCTTTTGTAACTTGCCATTGTGGTCAAACCATGGCTCTACGAACTCGAAGTTTGAATACTCTTCACCTTCCTTCACATAATAACTGTTGAGGGAAAGGTGGTAAGGTTTCATATCTGACTTCTTGTAAGGGAGTTGCTTCTTCTTGAGTAACTCTATCTGTTTCTGCTCTGCTTCATCAGTGGGATTAAGTGCATACCCTAGCCCGAACAGGCCTCTGTGGTCCACTTCCTCAGTTAGGTGTGTGGGACCTTGTAACTTCTTACCTAGCCCCAGCCCCGGTATAAAGCCCATATTTCAAAGTATCTTGTAGGCGGGTTGCACTTTGTCAGAAGTTCTGGTGAGATCGTTATCACATATCTGAGCTTGTGCCACTATTTCAAACCCACTAAGAGTCGGCGATCTTCCTCATGCTGAATCTGTAACACAGGTACTCCTTTTGTGTCGGTGCCTTGGGCTGTTACTAGGTCGCTGTAGATAACTGTCACCACATTCCCTGATTGGAATTTAACACATTGGTGTAAAGATGATGGAACGGCATTAGATTTGTGAAGCCAATGGCGTCCTAGTAGGATGGTGAAGGAGGATGGTATGTCAATCACTTAGAAATCTATAGACAGAGTTTGCGTCCCCACGAAGATGGGCAGAGTAACGATTCCCAACACTGATCTACATGTGGAGTCATAAGCCTTGATTGTTTGCTTAGAGGGTCGTAGAGTGGTTGCATCTACACCTACCACATCCATCATCCGTGACGGTAAAACATTGATGGCGGATCCGTTATCCACGAAGGCTCGAGGGATTTTCTTCCCACTGATTTCGACTGTGATGTGCAGAGGTTCATTATGATCAACGTTAAATGGTGGTTCGTCTTTTTTTTTTTTTTGGTGAAAAGAGGACGGTACCTCCCTAGATTTTATTAATTAAAGAAAAATAGTACAAGCAAGGTGGGGGACATGACAACCTCAACCACTGGGAAAGGAAATAACAGGGGGGAGGCCTTACACAGGCTGTAAGGTCCTCTACAATAAGGTAAAATAACATTAAAATCCTAAACAAAAACCTAGCCCAGAAACAATCAACCAAGAACTATCTAATCCGGATATACACAGTGGAGGAGCGATCCAACACAAAAGGACCCTTGCAAACATTAGGGAGAGTATCAAAAGAATAGTAACACGAGTTAGAGTGAGATATTGCTGCAATATTAACAAGCCCATCAGCGACCTTATTACCTTCGCGAAGAATATGAGTGATCCGAACTGACATTAGAATCAATAGGCGTTTAATCTCCAAAACAACATACCAAATGGACCAAGGGATATGATAATCTTCAATTAAGATTTTAAAAGGACTTCAGAATCAATCTCAAGCCACAATGAAGAAATGCCGAAATTCCTAGCAAAAATCAAGCCATCCCGAACAGCCATAGCCTCAGCAATCATATTGGAACCATGCCCATAGAAATGAGAGAAAGCAAAAATGAAATCCCCTTTAGCATTTCGGATAACACCACCCCTAGAGATAGTACCCGGATTACCTTTCGAAGCACCATCAGAGTTAAGCTTAAAAGGCTCAATGGACGGAGGAATCCACGAAACCAACCTCAACTTTTTGTTAACCAAAGGAGGAGTCGAAATACCAAAGAACCCAAAAATCTGAACTGCACTCCAAGAACCCGAAAATTGGATATCAAAAGCTTTGACAACATCTTTGATAGAACTATTAACCGAAGAAATAATGCTAGATGGGGACATTTTGACGCTATCAAATCTAGCTTTATTTCTACTTTTCCAAATCTCCCATAAGATAAAGCAAGGAAGCAGCCGTCTTAACCAAGAAATCCCATGAGCCTTCCGATCAGAATTATTAAACCACCAACTAGCCAAAATGCATTGTATGTTAAACGAATAAAACCTAACGCCCAGCATATTCGCAAAATAGCTCCAAACTTCATTTGCAATGCCTCCATGCACGAACAAGTGATCCAAGTCTTCAATAGCAGGCCTAGAACAGCAACTACAAGAAGAAGCTAGAAGAATACCCCTTTTCTGAATGGCACAATCAATAGGAAGGCCACGGTGGAGAATGCGCCACATAAAGACTGAGATTTTAAGAGGAATATGCTTGTGCCAAAAATGCTCAAAAATAGGTTTAGAGATACCTTCATCTCTACAAACAGTCCATGCCGAAGAAACTGAGAATTTGCCCGAGACATCAGGGAGCCAAAACAAGGTATCCGGCCTATCCATGAGCTGAATATTGTTATCCCGAATATATCATAGCAGCTGGGATCCATAAACATTCTGAATATAGTCCATTCGAGGATGCCCATTCAAGAAAAGAGATGATATTTCAACATGGTTTCCAGTCAAAGGAGTAGGATCAGCTATCCAGTGGCCATGAACAGAGATATCACCTCTCCCAATCCGCCAACAAATGTTTCTTTCAACCAACGATTTAGCATTAAGCATTCTGCGCCAAATTTGAGAAGCAAAAGAAGTGATTGAAGCATCCATAGGGTGAGATCCATGACAATACTTTGATGTCATAAAGTCAGTCCATAGAGAATTAGTACTCCTAAAACGCCACCAAAGCTTCATAGAAAGAGCCATAGCCATATCCTCAAACTTTCGAAGCCCAAGACCTCCTTCAGAATAAGGGAGAAACATATTGGATCTCCGAACCTAATGACATTTATGGGTGTTATCCTCATTACACCAAAAGAAATTAGAAATGAGGTGATACATTGAGTTCATCACACCCTTAGGAGGGTCAAGAAGAGCAATGTAATACATCGGGATAGCCTGTAGACACGTTTTAATGAGCGTTAACTTAGCACCGAACGAGAGAAGTTTACCTTGCCATGTAGCTAAACGAGCTTCCATCTTTCGCCAAACTGGATCAAACAAGGAGATCCTTTTCTGACCAACGTATAAAGGGTAACCCAAATAAATAATGGGAAGATCCTTCTTTTGAAATCCCGTAGATTCAGCGATAATAGCATCCCTATCCTCATTTTGAACACCAGTAATGAAGCAGGACTTTGCCACACTAACCAGCTGGCCAAAAAAAAGATTGATACCAATTCAAGCACCTAATATGAGCATCAAGAGAGTCTTTAGAACCATTGCAAAAAATAACTGCATCATCTGCATAAGCTAAGTGGGATATCATGGGGGTGTGAATATGGGCCCGATATCTGAAATGAGGAGATTCCTCATGAAGAAGATTTAAGCCCCGACTTAAAACCTCAGCAGCAATAATGAATAGAGTAGGAGAAATAGGGTCACCTTGTCTAAGCCCACGAGAAGAATGAAAGAAACCACTACTTTCACCATTAACAAGGACCGAAAACCAACAGGAAAAAATGCATCGAAAGATCATATCATTCCACACCTCATTAAATCCAAACTTTCTCAAAACTTTAATAAGAGAAAACCAAGATAGACGGTCATAGGCCTTCGCCATATCCAGCTTTAAAATAACATTAGAACCCCAAACCTTCTTCTTAAGAGATTGCATCAACTCTTGAGCAAGGAGGACATTTTCATGGATTAATCTACCTTGAACAAATCCACTTTGCTGCGGAGAGATAATTCTTGGGAGAATAGGAGCAAGCCGAGAGTTCCAACAGTTTTGTAATAACTTTATTCGAGAAGTTACAAAGACTAATGGGTCTCAACTCGGAGAAGGTCGTAGGATAAATAACCTTAGGGATAGTAACAATGAGAGTACTAGTCCAGCTCCTTGGCATCGCATGCCCTGCAAAGAATTCCTTAATGGCACGGACAAAGTCATCTTTTATAATATCCCAACAAGATTGATAGAAAGCACCTGTAAAACCATCAGGGCCAGTAGCACTTTGACCATTCATAGACCACACCACCTGTTTAATCTCCTCCAAAGAAGGTAGAGCCGTGAGCATCAAATTATCCTCCTCCATGATCAAAGTAGGGATGACATCAAGAGTATTATCACTAGGATTATCATGAGACTTTTGCAACTGGTCCGAATAAAAATCCACCGCTTCCTTCTTAATATCCTCCTTTGATTGAATCCAAATGGTGATTCGTCGAGTTCTGAATAGGTGATGATATTCTTGAAGTGAATGTTGCCAATCATTTGCGTGTCATTCTTGGGAGTTATGTCCGATGGAACCATAGTAGCGGCTAAGTTCTTCTCGAGCATCTGCCGGTGAGCTAGAGATGAAGTGAGTAGGGACCACAGAGAGATGTGAGCTTGGGCTCGCTTAAGCTGCGTGAGGATGGGATCCTCTTTCTCAGGATCTGATGGCTCTGACTCTTTTTTAAAGACCTTCTTTGTATCCTTGGGGTCTGACTGATAGATCTGTCCAGACCTTGTGAGTAGATTGATTTCCGCTCGTATGTCGTATGGAGACTGCGGTATTTTGGCGGATTCTGCGAAGATTTCGGCTATAGATAGTGGTGGAGATTTAAGTGGAGGGAAGTTGTCTTCTCCGAAGAGAGAAGCTTCTAATGATAGTTCATCCAATAACAACATATAACAAAAAGAATGACTATCATTAATAAACTTTGAAGTACAACCTATCTCATTATCACTATAAAACTCGGAGTCTGCTATAATAGGTTCAGCTAGATCACCAATGTTTGTTGCTATACTATTTTCATCTAACGAGAGCCTAGGATCTTCTATAGAACCCTTGTTGATCAACCTTTGAATTGACTTCTTTAATGCGGTGCACTCTTCAGTGGTGTGACCGGTAATCTGGAGGTAGTCGCAGAACTTCCCTGGATTGTCAGAGAATGGATGCAGTAGTTTTTGGGTCTCTCGAGTAAGCCCCTTGCTAATAGTTGCTCGAGCATGCCGGTCATGGTGATTCCTAGCCATGCAAAGGTATTAGACAAATCTGAGACATCTATTCGTTTCTCTTCTTCAATCTTGGCTATAATCTCCCTCGGATCGGTTAGTACTTGGTCATTGATTAATTTCTGTAACGCATGATTTAACTGTGAGCATTCATCGGTGGTATGCCCGTTGATGTTGTGGAAATTGCAGAACTTCGTTGGATCACTATTTGGATGAGACTCGTAGCCTTTTAACAGTTGGAGCGCCCCCATTCTTGATAAACCACGGAACAAAGAGTTCATATCCAACTGTAGTTGCTTGAAGGCTTTGACCATTTCTAAGATGCTAGTATCATCTTCAGTTATTTCCACTATATTGACATCCATGGCGATGATCTTCCTTGGGTCGGCGATGATGTTGTCCTTGATGAGCTTCTGTACGATCTGTTTGATGGTAAAGCATTCGTTGTTGGTGTGTCCGGACACTCTATGGTAGTAGCAAAACTTGGACATGTCACAACCATGCTTGGGCCATTTGAATCCGTTCTCTAAAGGAGTTATCAATCCGATCTTGATTAGTCCTCTGAAGAGGGCATTCATGTCTAGCCCCAGTTCGGCGAAGGTATCTACCATTTCTATAATACCAATGTCACCTCCGATAAGTTCGACCATGTTGATGCCACCATTGTTAGGGAGCGGGTTTGCTATGGTGTTCGGACCTTTGGGCTTCTTAATATTCCCCTCGGCTATGAGCTTTTGGATGGCACGCTTGAGATGGACGCAATTGTCAGTTGTATGGCCCATGTACTTGTGATACTTGTAGAACTTAGTTGCATCAAGATTGACCAACTTGTTGAATGGTTCATAGTTCTCAAGCGGCTTGATTAAAACCTTCTTTATTAATACCTCAAAGACTTTGCTAGTGGGCATGCCGAAGTCGTCGAAGTGATCTTCTTTTCGGGGAAAACTGTTTGTAACTGCTTGGACATCAACGGCGGAGTTGTCTTGGACCATGCTCACTTTACCAGTGACCGCTTTAGATCTAGGAGCAGTATTTGTCGGAGCTTTGTACCGGAAGGAAGAGTTCCCTGCTTTGGCAGTTTCTTTAACAACACCAGTAATACCGGCTTTGTGTCTGACCCCAGCATCGACCATTTCCCGCAGATCGGGGAAGTACCCATTACCAATCGCCACCCTAAGCTCGGGCAACAAGCATTTGAAGAAGATTTGCTTATGTTCCTTTGCCTTAGGAGGGTATTGTACCTCTTCTAGCTTGTGATTCCACCTCTTGTAGAAGTCATAGATAGGCTCACCGGGCCTCTGCATTGTGTTCTCTAAATCAGTACGGTTGACGTGCCAATCCAGATTCAATTGATACTTCTCGCAGAAAGTGGTTGTGATTTGTTCCCATATCTCTCGTTCGGAGGGATCCAAACTCAGGAACCAACGGAGAGCGATTCCGTCCAAAGTGGTATGAAAGACTCGGGCCATTTGCTCATTGGTGCAGTTACGGGCTCTCATGCTAGCACATAGCTGTCGAGATGAGTCTTTGGACAAGTAATACCATGGAATGTAGAGACCTTCGGCATCTTAGGTCAATAGTTTTGACTATCGGAGCGGATTGCTTGGAGACCGTGTCGGATAGCTTGCGAATCTGTTCTTGCATGGAAACCACTAGAGGGTGATTAGACAAATCTGTGCTACCATAGGCTTGAGTAGCGAGAGGAGCAGTGGGGATTGTAGGTACGGCAGCACCGATGCTCAATGGTACTGAAGGCGGTGGCAACTTGGTAGAGGACAAGTAACTACCCATCAATTCTGGTGATGGCTCATACGGACCCTTGCAGGAGGTTTCTTTAGTACCGAAATCAGGAGGAGGAACCCTTTGGTAGTTGGGCAACTTGAGAGGGATATCTTCATTGGCAGGGTAAGTCACAGGCACTGTCTCGTCTTCGATCAGAATAGCCTCCCCATTATGGAAGCTAGTTGCTACACCTTTCTTCTTCATTTCAGTATAAAGATGATCTTTGAGTTCTTGGTTGACCCTTTCTAAAGACTTGCTTCTATCCTCAAGCTTGGAGATCTGTAGCATGAGATTGGTGAAGAATGCATGGAGAGGTGGGGGAATGTTCGAGGGCTTGATACTGGCGGCGATCTCTGGATCGGCAGAAGCGGAGACTGACGGAGTGGAGACATTAGGAGTGGTAGGCTCTGATGATGGAGACATCGTTGATGTAGAGACTGAAGACTGAGCTTGCGGAAGGCTTGACCGTTGAAGGCGACCACTAGAACGGACCCAAACTTGCTTCTCTGTAGGGGTAGCGAACGAGAGGTTTAGGACAGGACAAGGCTCATGCAATGTATTTTGTCATTTTACAAAAACAATGTATTATTAGTCCTAATGGTTGGAAGGGGTACCCCTTTTTGGGTTACTATCTACAAAACCTGGATCGGGGTACCCCTTTTTGGGTTACTATCTACAAAACCTGGATCAGTGGAGGCCATCACTACGTCTATAGACCCCTCGTTTTTCACCTGTATTGCACATCCCAAACAGACAATTTGGGCGAGGGTCCTATAGGGCAAGCGACTTCCACCGACCTAAAGGATCCTAGTGACAAACCCTTGTTTAAAGGCATTTAACGTAACGTTAATGTTACTTCCGTTAAGTTTTTAACGAGTTGAGATCCTTGTACAAAGTATCACCGGCTTACTATATGCACACCCTTGTAGGGAATTTCATTTTTTTGTGCTTTTTTTCTCTCGAAGAATCTCGACTCATTAAAGACTTAACGGATGACGGCATGAACGACACGTTAATTGTCTATAAAGAAAAGCTAGTCAAACCAACCGGTCAACTTTGGAGTGTCCTAGACTCTATGAGTGCATGGTTTCAGAAATGAACAAGGGATTAACCTCGACTGCTTCACAAGTGAAAACAATGAGTTAGATAGCCCGGGTGCCACGAAGATAGAGGCGACAGGATCACCAAAATCTATGCACTCAGCGGAGTATCCAGTAGGGTGTGCAGTGTGACACGGACCTAGTGGTAGTATGCAGACAAAAACTAGTTATTTTTTAGGGAGAAAACAGAGAGTTTTTGTATTTACATGTATGGAATGTAAAACAGTTAGGGAAGCAGTTAAGATATTAATGCACTAAAGTACGAGGGAAGCAGATATGTACAAGAGATAAAGTACAAGGGGGAAAGAAACAAATAAGTACAATCATGATATTGACGAAAGTTTGACCCTCAATGTTTGATGATGTTCAAAGCTAGTCCCCAGCAGAGTCGCCACTGTGAATACCCCTTTCCGAATGCGGGCGACGCACGGGAAGTCTTTCTTTTTATTATCTTTATTTATCTTTTCTATGGGATTAGGATATTCAAGTTGGTATTTAACCTTATTAAGAGTCGCCACGTTGTTTTTATTGAGCTAAAACATTGAGAAACAGCTAACAGAGAGGGTTCGGGGGTCAAGTTATGACAAGAGAAGAATATCAAGTAATCACTCCTATCGCCCGAGAAAACGGACTTTCTATTATGATGAATGTGTTAGTAGTGTGTTACTGATTGAGACCGGATCCGAAGATTTCCTACGTTCTTCTCGTGATGAGAAGCTCAGGTCAGCGTAGTTCGCAAATAATCGGAATAGAGAAAAGAAGAGGGATCATGCATAATGAAGGGGGAGGAGAAAGAATCATACAATTTGATCACATCCTAGAATAATGATTATACCAATGATAAGATCGATGTGTAGTCATCATATTCATCCTTAGAGAATTACTGATCATGGAAATATTTACCTAAAGTTTAGGGTTTAGAAGTAGTTCCTAGATCTCGTGGATCATCATCGGCTATGCAATATAAGTAGGGATTAAAACATTAGACCTAGCACGTTATGCATGGCATAAGCCGTAGATCTAGCATAATAACAAGAATATCATGAATACATATGAATGAACACATAAACATAAAAATCGCTACCCTAGATATAGAGCATATTATGAATTCTAGCAAGAACATGAAGAACACATTATGAATCATATGAATATAGATGTATAAACATAATGAAACTAGCATAAATCAGATCTAAACTAAGAAAACATGACAAATTCTCACCAATCTTGACAAGAACGAAGTCGAATCTCTTACGCGGATTTGCCAGACCTTCGGGATTGCTAGAAAGGCTCAGGGAGAGAGTTCTGCCGTCAGTTTAGGCTGTAGAACTTAGGGGAGAGAATTGTGTGTCAAAATTATGAATTGAGGTCATCTATTTATAAGAAAAGTAGACCTGGAAGAAGTGGCCGCCCGGCCGGTGATGTGGCCGCCCGGCCAGTCCTCGAGATTGAAACGGTTTTCGAGGTAAGTCTATCTAGACTCTGGAGGATGATCAGATAAGTATATCTTCGATCCCTCAACCGATCAGTCGTTGATATCTTCTTATCTGGGCTTTTCGGGAAATCCTGGATAAGTCTTGCGCAGTTCGTAAATACATGGGAGGTCCCTGTGAGTTCTAGAATGCCTAATAACTCATTTTCAGGTTGGGTACTAACACCATCCTTGATTGGAGGAACAGACACGAGCACACATGACATGACGGCTTTTCGACATTCCTCTTGAGAAACTTTGAGGGTAGTCTCACACATCTTTTTTTAGCGTAGCCCCTAGGGTTCATTAACTGTCAAATGAAGCAGAAGAAGCTCTCGTTCTTTAGTCACATAGCTCCTAGGGTGTCATCATTTGTATAGCAAGAGACTCGTCCTCGTGTGGGGGAACAAGCATAAGAGGACATGGCAAGAGCTACTCTATTCTCGGGAAGCCTTTTGACATACTGTAGGGGCACATGCTTGGAGAAGCTTGAAAACTGGGTCACTTCTTGCCATTTGCTGCCCAAGCCAATTGACTTATTGGGGACTATTTGTGCAACCTCGTACCCCTCAATGATGGGCTCGTTCTCGGATGGATCTTGGTTACCATGGGGCTTCTTTCACATGAACCCAAAAGATAGATATTGCAAGAACAACCTCTCTTATGCCAATAACCCAGAACGACCTTTGATTGTGCCATGTGTTGTCGAGCCTTTTACGATTCTCAAATTAACTCGGTGGGAATTAACTTGCTGAGGAGATCAAATGTAGAACTTGTCTTCTTTAGAGGCCGGGGATTTCCATTTCTCCTTCCCTTCTCTCTCTCACTCTCTCATTTATTTATTTTTATGACGCACCCTGTTTTTTGCCTAGACCGCCCTTTCGGGTTTTTAATATAGCGGGCATCTCTTTTGCGTCTTCTTTTTTACTCGATTAATGAGGAAGTGTGCATTGACTCTAGCTGAGGAGATAAGACATGTGATTTTGTGGTGGAGACCTTTTGTCACTGAAGGTGAGTGACATTGACTTGACTAGGGAAGTGGTTCTTAGTATTGACATGTATTTTTATTGAATGACTCACGAAGGCAAGTAAGTCATTAAGAGAGAAGAGAAGGAAAGCCCCAATTTGATTGCAAGAATTGGGAGTATCGTTGTAAGATAAGAAGCCTCTAGAGTCGATAAAGAACGCAAAGCGATTACAAATCTAAGAAAGTTGTTAAATCTTGAGGTGATTAATTCATTGGCAAATGACTCGTACAAAGATGTCTTGACAAGTTCGAGATGAAGGCCAATCACCATAACGTACTAGGGCTAAACATATCTTCTTTCTTGCTTGAGACCGGACCCGCAGGTTGCCTACGTTCCTCCAGTGTAGAGGCTCAGGTCACCGTAGTTCTTATGGATGCTTCATTCGTCGTGATGGTTGTTTCGTCCTTCGTTGGTGGAATGATGATGATGATCTTGATGTGAACTTCTTTGATTGAGGGGGGATTTTTTATTTTTTTATTTTTAATCCCCCTTTGAAACATTGCTTGATTTTTCCCCATGGTTGTAGTTCCACCTTGCTTTGGCGCTTGATGTCTTGGATTCGTCGTTGATGTTTTTGCCTTCGTCACAATGTTTAGCCCCTAGGCATTCAAGTGATAGCCTTCGTTTTAAAACATGCTTAGACATCTTTTCATCATTTTGCCAAGAATTAGATTGAACAACTTGGAAGAGTGTATGAGGACAAGAACGACTTTTATTTGATGACTCAAAATTTAACATGGGACAAGAGAAAACATTAATGCACACTTAAGAGGACAGTTGACTCTTTTTTTTTTTCATTTTTTTTTTTAAAAAAAATCCTATTTCTAGGTAAAGAAAGAGAAACGGAGACTGTTGTTATCGTCGTGCCCCATGTCGTTGTAGTCCTCATTGTCGTTGTAGTCTTCCATGTCACTACATTCTTCCATGTCATTGCTCGTATTGTTCGGGAACCCTTCATCGTTGGAGCTTGTCTCATAGGAGGACTCGGCCACTTCTTGGAGCAAATTGTCAACTCTAATTCCCGCATCATACATGCTTGTAAAATCCGGATAAAAGGCCCCACTAAGATGAGTTCGGTGGTCCAAAGTCAAACATTTCAAGAAGATGTCCATTTGTTCCTTCATTGAGGGCCTATCCACAATCTCAGCTAACTTGTCATTCCAGCGGCGAGAAAAGTCCCCAAATGATTCATTGCCCTTTTGCATGGTGTTCTCCAATTCTTTCTTTGTGGGACGGTGCATGTAATTGCCTTCATATTGTGACTTAAAGGCAAGAATAGCGGCATCCCAATTGAGGCGGGTGGAAACCGGGAGACCCATATACCAATCTTTTGCGACCCCATCAAGAGTGAGTGGGAAGCATTGTGCCATTATTTGAGGAGACACTTTCTTCAGTAGCATGGCCCAAATGTAGGAGTCAATGTGAGCATGGGGATAAGAGTTGCCTTTGAACTTGCCAATATCGGGCATCTTGAATTTCTCGGGAAGGGCCACCATAGTTCTCATGAGAAGAGAAGCTTGATGGAGATCGGAGCTTGGGCCTTTGTTCAAATTTATCCCACTAAAACGTTGGTCAATGTATGCCATGAGAGTGTTGACCAAACTGTTATCAATGCTTTGGACCATTTTCCCTTCATTTGTGAGCTCCTTATATTGGTTCTCGAGCTTAGCAAATTCTTTCTTATGGGCCATTCTCTCATGCTTGAGACGGGCTTGCCACAAATCATCCTTGCGTCGGGCATTCTCGGCGAGTGCATCAATTTGTCCTTTCAGTGCTTTGATCATGTTGGCTATATCGTCGTTGGACCGGGAAAGATTGTTACCGTTGCTGTTGCTGTCGGAAGCCATTGGACCTATTTGAAGAACACGGTTGATCTTAGGATGGCCCACAAATACCATTTGGGTAAAATAATTTCACCCACAAACAAGAGAAAAGACTCAAACACTTAAGGAAAAAATGACACTTTTTTTTAATAAGTCGGAGGGACAGAGTCCCTTTTGGGGTTTCTAGAAAAATAGTGGAATCGTCACACTAGTATATAGACCTTCTCATGGTCCCATATACTCATCGGATTCCACCACGCTTGTGATACCTACATGTGACGGGATTAAACTAAATTAATGTCATAAAGCATACATGCGGGGACAGATTTTTATTTTCGTCCATAATAACCACTTGGGGACGGAGTTTTATTTCGTCCATGATAACCACTTGGCATGTATGATTTGAAGACATTAGTTTATGGAAATCTCGACACATGAAAACCGACTTAGTCACGGAGTGTTAGAGCCTAACTAGAATTGTGTTGGCTTGTGTTCGGTTAAAGAGAGGCTTAAGGTCACCCCCGGCATGTAGTCGTGAACTATGCCATGGGTTGAGGTTTACCGTTTCGAAAGAGTCAAGGTCGGGTGGTGGTTGAAACTTTCTATGAACTTGTGCGACTCGATTGTGAGAAATTCATAGGAATATGTGCATGTAGTGTGAGGTCAAGCCAAGTGACAAGACATTTTTTATTTTTAATTTTTTTTCAAAGAAAGAAAAACCAAATAAGCACGTATTTACAACTTTCGAATCACCCATGTGACCGATAAAATAGATAGAAAGTAAAAGAATGTGCAGGCCCGGTGCCCACACACTGTCAAAACTGTCCATTCTCTTCACTGTTCTGTTTATGGATAATTGCCCAGAAGCGCGCGCATTGGGCAGTGAGACTGGGAGGTGCGCGCCTCCGAGCGAGAGAGGCCGAGGCACCCGATTCTGGGCAGTTCCTGCAAACTCGTGGGTTCAAGGGATGGCCTTGACCCTAAATAACAATTCTTTTCTTGCATAAATTTGTTAGCACAATAACATGTAATTGGGGTCGGACGCGCGCGCTTTAGGACAAGAAGGCCAGAGGCGCGCGCTTCCAACCCTTTTTACTAGAATGCCCAGAAAACAGAATAAAAGAACACCAAAAGCAGAAATGCAAGTTTAACCCTCTAAATTATCCCCAGCAAAGTCGCCACTGTAGATACCCCGGGAAAGCCCACTACTTGGCTAGAGCGGTGAAAGGATCCTAGGATGTCTAACTTGTTTTAATTGTAGAGTCGCCACCTATGTTATTGAGGAAACATAAGAAAAACCTAAAGAAATTGTTGGTGCTGGTGCCCTAGGCACGTTTAATAAACGTTGTAATTGTTATCATTTATTTCATATTAATAAAGAGATGTTTTGATTATTATTGTCGTTCATGTTTACTTATAATAATCTCCGTCCCTAGTACTTGTTTGGTATTAGTATAAAGGCTAAATGATCATGGGATGATCATGTTAGATTTATGGGTACTTGTTAAGTGCCGGATATAACCCGCTTTATGAGATCTATATCATGGTCAATGTCATATATATATATATATATATATATATATATATATATATCTTATATTAGTTATGTCATTTGAATCCTTAGACATGTAGTTATTATAGTCTTCCATTTGATGAACATTATGTTTGACATATTCAAACGTTACCTTTAACTGGGTAGTTATAAAAGGTATGATTGGCATAATCGGATTCATATAGAGAAGAATAATAAGCTATAATGGATTTGTCCCTCTTCGGATAGATGTCAAGCTTAGGCCTCTCATAGGAATGATGTTAATGAAAATGTTCGGCCGGACTCATATCAATTGATTGGATCAATGTCGTTTGGATTATCAACATATTCGGAATCGAGAAAGTATTGAACAAGGACAAGTTGACTTGTTGACCATGACTTGTGTTTAATGACATCGTGGACAAAGGGATTATGACATGTTCTAAATGGAATGCGAACTTGTATCTAGTTATACTATTTGGGTAGGTATGATGGTTTGCTAGAACCTAATCATATCTTATGAGTTTATGATTGGACACATTGCCAACTTAGTGTAATCCTATAGGGTCACACACATTAGAACGAATCTAAAAGGACTTAATTGGAATTATGGGTCGAAGGACTTTTAAGGGTTTTTAGGGTTTTAGAGGAGAAATCCGAAAAAACTGGAAAAGTGGAGCGCCCGTTCGGGCAGCCTTGTGTACCCGGTCGGGCTATATGCTGCGCCCGGTCGGGCACATTGCTATACCCGGTCGGGTAAGGCGGTTTCGGGCCAGAAACTTCCTGTTCCGTTTTCTTGCGGGTTTGACCACTTGTTTCCTATTTGGAATAGGTGTAACAAGCAAAAACCTATCTCTAGTTGCCCTAATCAGTCCTAGCAATTGTGATAACATTTTGAGTGCCTCCAAAGAGTTTTGAGAGGATTATTTTTCTTGTTCTAAGAGATCTCTAGATTGAAGAACAAGAATATCATCACATAATTCCATATAGTCAAAATACAATTGAGAAAGCGTGTTTCTCAATTTTGGTCTAGCAACCAAGATCAAGTGTTCTTGATATTCGTTCGTTGTGTGGATACCGATAGAGGGTGAAATTTATCATCTTCGATGTTCGTGTTCTTACTTGTTCGTGATCAAGCTTCGAATTCTCCACCAAGATTAAAGACCAAATTCAAAGGCATCAAGGGTTAGTATTCTAGTATTCATATTGTATGTATTTGATATAATCATATGAGCGGATCTATGGCTTTGGGTTTCATAAAGAAAATTTAAATGCTTTATTCCGCTGCACATGTTACTACGAAACCCAACAGTGGTATCAGAGCCCCGTTCATGTTGATTATTTCAATACTAGATTATGTTGTGTGTATATAAATTGTTTGTTTATGTTCCTAGCATGATGTGAATATTGGATTATGATGTTTATGTGTTATATGATTTTATGTGCTTTATTGTTTTATAAACTTTAATCGAACTATTCAATCGCAATAAAAATTATGGTGGATTTAAAATTGTTTGGATTATCAATTTTTGATTGGATCAAAGTTTTGATAATTGAAGGATTCATGAATTGTTCATTCAAAGTTTTGATGATCATGGTGATTGTATCACCAAGAACACCAAATCCTAATTGAATCGGGAAAAACAATTTTGAGATAAATTTTGGAACCTTAAAAATCTGGGATTTTCAGAGAGGTCCGACCGGACCCATTCCTTGACCCAGCCGGACCTAGGGTTTGGCGCTGGGGCAGGATTTGGGTTTTGGGTGTGGATCTTGGGTTTGATTTTTCTATTTGTTTTAGTCTTGTGATTCTAAGATTGGTTCAGAGTTTGGATGGCTAATCTACGTTCATCGAGATTGTGTTTCCCAAATTTGATCGCAATCAAAGTTTCAAAGATAAAACGAAGTTAGAATTATGAAGAGTTCATGATTGCTAAAATTAAGAAACAAAGTTCTTGATTCAAAGATTGGAGATCCATGTGGAATTGTGGATGCAATTGGCCTACGTTCATCGAGATCATCTATTTCTTAGTTTCGGCCACATGGACTACTTTCTTGGTTTCTTGAATTAGTGCAGAATTGTGGTTACCTTATGGCTTAGTGTCGGCCGCACTTCTTGTTGTCTTGATTTGGAGATGATAACCAAAATTCAAAGATTCTCATCCTCATAATTATAGAGAAACTAATGACACATAAATATTATGCTTAGATTAATGATGATTAATTTAGTAGCTAAACTTGATACGTAACATGTTTATATTATGTGCTCATAAATGTGTTGTATGCTATATGTGATAAACCTTCAAGAAAGTTTTAAGTCATTTTTGCCATGCCATGATTAAAACACTTCTAAGTACATGGGTGAATTCATATGGGCTCGCCTCCGCGATGTGCATTAATTTTATTCATGAATGAGCAAGATGAGGTTCATTAATTTAATGTGGGTTCGCCTCCGCGAGGTGCATTAAATTGAATGGTTCCTATACGTTTAAAGTGGTTGGACATAATTAGGCGTCAAAACAGTTTTGGGCCTAGGCAAAGATGAGATTTAACATGCTTTTTGAAATTGGATTTCTTAAAGAATCTCAGAAAAGGATCTAAGAGTCATATGGGATATGATTGACATGTTTATCTACCTATTTAATTTAGTTTTGAGCGGTCCGCCTCCGTGGACTCAAAGTTAAATTAAAGTTGGATCTTAGCCCATTTAAATTATATCATACATTGGATGTATAAGAAGGTTGTATAATTTAGTGGGAGTATTTCTTGGAAAAATACATTATAAATTTCTTTAATGAAAGATGGTACTTATTAAATTTTAAAATTTTGCATAATTGTAGATAATGACTACCAACACTCAATCAATTTCGTTGCCAACGATCCTTGAGAAGGATAAGCTCCAAGAGAATTGTACGAACTTTATGGATTGGATCCGTAGCCTAAGAATAGTTCTTAGGCAAGTAGATAAGTTGTACATTCTCGTTGAACCAGAAGCCAATGCCCCTAGGGCAGAAAGAGACAGTTACAAGAAACATCGTAATGATTCTAGAGATGTAAGTTGTCTCATGCTTGCTACTATGTGCTTAAAACTCCAACAAAGTTTGGAACATTTTGTAGCCTATGAGATAGGCGTGGAGTTAAGAGCCATGTTTCAAGAGCAAGCTAGGTAAGAGAGGTAAAAGACCATTGTTGTATTCACTTCTTGCAAAATGAGTGAAGTGCAACAAGTGAGTCCTCACATGCTTAAAATGAAAGGCTATGTAGAGCATCTTGAGAAACATGGCTATTCAATCCCATTAGAGCTAGCCACGGATATCATTCTTAATTCATTGCCTAAGTGTTATAATCAGTTTGTGATGAATTATAACATGCATGGAATGGATAAGAATCTCTCCGAGTTGCATGGTATGCTTAAAACTGCGGAGATGAAGATTGTGGAGAAAGGTTCTCTTGTGCTCTTGGTTCATGATGGAAAGAAGGCTAGTGCCAAAGGAAAGGGTAAGAAAGTCAAACCCAAAATAAGCAAGGCAAAGGTTGCCAAGGCTCCAGAGGCAAAACCCGATTCACAAAAGGATGCAATTTGTTTCCATTGTCAAGAAATTGGTCATTGGAAACGTAATTGCAAGGCTTTTAAGCAAGAGCAAAAGAAGAAAAAGAGCAGTGGGACTGCGTCGGCTTCAGGTATCTATATGATAGATATTCTCCTTTCTATCACTGATTCTTGGGTATTGGATACCGGATGTGGTTCTCACATTTGTTTAAATATGCAGGCACTAAAGAATAGAAGACTGCTTAAAGAGGGTGATGTCACGACCCGAAATCTAGGCTCTATTTTATTAGTAATAAAAAATTATTATTTATTTATTTGACTATCTATTTATTTAAATTATTATTTATTTAAATATTATGTGTGCATTTTATGTTTCATAATAATTATGCCTAGCATTTTATTTGGGTCAATTGTGCTAGTGTAGAAGTGTTGAGTCTAAATTTTTAGTGGGGAGTTTAGTTGAAGAAGAGTAGTATTAGGGGGAGGGGCCTAAGTGTAAGTGTTCAAATAATTCATCTTCTCCCTACTCCCTCCCTACTCTCCTCCCTCACCTCCCTCACACTCTCACTCCACCCCATTTTCCCAGCTCATTTCTCTCTCTCTCTCCAAGCAAAAGGTGAGTTTTTCTTCTCCTCCTTCTCTCTTCCTTTTCTTCATCTTCCTCTCATAATCTCTCATTTCTTAAAACTTGAAATGTGTTTAGATCGTCGATAGGATCGCGTAGAATCAAAAATATTCAAATTCCTTCAACTTTCATTATTTTCAAGTTAGTTGCTTTTCCCCCATTTTTATGCTAAAATGTTCATATCATGCTTATATAATGCTTGAGTTGTTATATTTGAAGTTTGGTTGAGTTTCGAATTTATTTGGAATTTATTTGAGTTTTGGGTCAAAAATGGTGATTTTATGAAGGTTGGATTTAAAGCTTGATTTTGGTTGTTAAATGTTGTTATATGAGTTCTTTTGACCTATAAGTTGTTCTAGTTAATTAATATGCTAGTTAAGAGTGTTGGATTTGGTTTAATTTTGGTTTGGGTGGAAAAATGGAAGAACTCAGTTCTTCCCTCCTGAATTCCGGCAGACCAGAAGGTTGGGAGACCGCCCAAAAATGGCTGGGCGACCGCACATCTATCTGAAAGCTTTTGTTCTTGTTTGAGGGATTTTTGGGCGACCGCACAGTCCCTTGTGGGCGGCCGCACAGAACCTCTGAAAGTTTTCATTTGTTAATTTGTGGGATTGAAGAATGCGTTTTGGTCTAAGTCTTGGGTGTCCTTCTAGTTGACCTTAGTGATCATTGTAGTACACTCTAGTGATAGAATTGGGTCCTTTGTGATCAAGTTTGTGTTTGAAATTAATTAAGTGTTAATTGAGATTATTGGAACACTTTAATTGTGCGTTGTGGGTACATTTCACTTTCTTGGTGACTTCTTGGTATGATTCCCTACTTTGGAATCCTTTGTTGTTTATCGTGCTAATATATTATTACTTAGCATTTATTTGGAAGCCCAGCTGGCATATTTGTTGCATCGGGCGATGGGAGAGATTATAATGGCAAAGCCAAGTCCATTATAATGTTGACCATTGTTTTGCCCCCTTCTATACCCTTTTCCAGATTGGCCTTGGAAAAGATAAGTTAGCTTCCTTTGTGAATGTATCTAGCTACCGAGCATGACTTTGTGGCATGGCTCTTGTCCTTTGTGACACTCTTATGGTTATTGTTCCGGTACCGGGGATTTCTCTTCAGCTTTCATTCTATTATGAGGATGTTGATGGTTGATTATTGAAGCTGCGCAGCGATCCTTTATTTGGATGTATCGGTTTGGAAACCTTGGCTAATATCCTTTGTTATGTGTTTATTTCCGCTGCTATCTGTTATGTGATAATTGCTATGTGTTATGTGATTTATTATGGATTATTGCATCATAGCATGTCATGTAGTTGCATTAGTAACTTATTGAGATTTATCTCACCCCCTTTCTTTTATCTTTGTTTTTCCTTGACCCCCCCCCCAGGTGCTAATGATTAGTCTCGCTGATCACGAGAAAGAGGACGTCGAGTGTGGATACATTCTTTTGGGGAAAGTTGTTATAGGTTGGTTTACATTATATCAATGTGTAACCTTTTGGGAATATTTGTACCAAACATTGACGTCACTAGGATTTGTGTATTTTGTAACTTTGGTATATAAGCTTATGGAGTTTATACTAGTTTTACTTTGTTGTTCAAATTGATTTACAAAACCTTGTGTTATCATCTTTTGGGTATAAAAGGAAATTTTTATCTCCATTATTTTAGAGTTTATTGTTTAAGTTGACGTCCAGCTCGCGATCTCGGGCCCGCGGGGTTCGGGGTCGCGACAGTTGGTATCAGAGCTATAGTTTAGCTCTAAGTATAAGTCTAGGTGGACTAGTATGACCTAGGAGGGTAGTTGTGTTCGGAGTGAGTAACGGTTGATGTTTTATATAGGTAATTGTTTCCAATGGCTAGAAGGAGAACAGGTGAAGGCTCTAGTGGAGCGCAGAATCAGAATGACACAAGGGAAGAAGCACGTGCTATGTTTCAAGGCATGTTTGAGGCGGCCATGAAGGCCATACATGATCAAGGTCCCAGGGTAGAACAAACACCACCCCGCTATGGTTTGGAGCAATTCTTGAAACTGAAGCCGGTTGAATTCAATGGGGAACCCGATGTTCGGAAAGCTGAGTTGTGGATTGAGTCGATGGAGAAGATTTATGAGGTATTTGGTTGCACGGATGAGGACAAGGTCCGGTTCGTGACTTATAAGCTTGTGGGAGCCGCCAAGCATTGGTGGAAGGGTGTTAAAGCTAGTTGGGATGACACTCACACGGTTTATGCGTGGGAGTTGTTTGTGCGCAAATTCAAGGAACATTTCATTCCGGTTGTTGACCAGAACCGAAAGGAGATAGAGCTGCTCAACCTGGAGCAAGGTTTGTTGTCTATAGCTCAATACTCGGCTAAGTTCACAGAATTAGCCCGGTATTGTGACTATTTGGTGAGGACCGAGGAACAAAAGGCTATGAGATTCATTCGGGGATTGAAGACCTCCATCCGTACTCAACTTATTGCCCAACGGATTGTGACCTTCCAAGATGCGGTAGACCGAGCCTACTTGATAGAGCAAGATATTGGGGAGCACAAAAGGAAAACCGAGGTTGCGGGTGCGGGTAAACCGGGAAGCCATGCTAAATCTCAACCTCAACACCGTTCCGACAACTGAGGTAACCCGGGAGCATCATTTCAGTTTAAGGGGCAAACCTCACCGAGGAATCCGGGTACTACTCCGGGGATTCAGAATAGGAAACCTTATACCTTTTGTCAGAAGGTAGGCCATGCGGAGGATAGGTGTTGGAAAAAGCAAGGCAAGTGTACCAATTGTCGTGAAATGGGGCACTTTGCGAGAGATTGCACGAAGTACCGAGGTCAGTCATCCGGGTCAGGGGTTGGTACTAATCAGGGTTAGAAAAGGGATGCCGCTGGGAAGCCCAAAGTTCAAGGAAAGATATATGCCATGAATCAACAACAGGCGACCGATGATCCTTCGGTTATTGGAGGTATTGTTTCTGTGTCTAATGTGAGCGCACGAGCGTTAGTAGATCCAGGATCATCTCATTCATACATTTCTGTGCAATTTGCTTCCATGTTAAATGATGCATTCGAGTCTTTACCGTATGTGCTAGAGGTGTCGACCCCTATAGGAGAATGCTTGATTTCTGATCGAGTCTTTCGTGCTTGTGATGTGGTTATTTGTGGTCGTGTCCTTTGTGCGGATTTGGTAGTTCTTCCTATCCAAGACTTTGATGTCATTTTGGGTATGGATTGGTTGACCAAGTTTCATGCTTCCGTTGATTGCCGTAAGAAAACTGTTACTTTTTCTATTCCTGATGTGCCTAAATTTGTGTTTGAGGCTAGTCCTCTGAGTAGAAAGGTTCGCTTAATTTCTTTTATGAAAGCGAGAAAATTATTGCATAGTGGTTAAGAGGGGTATTTGGCTAGTGTTCTTGATACTAGGAAGGAATCCCCTAGTTTGGATAGTGTTCGGGTAGTTCGGGAATTTCCCGATGTTTTCTCTACCGAGTATGATATGCCACCCGATCGTGAGATTGAGTTTTGTGTAGACCTTTTGCCGGGTACGGCTCCAATTTCGAAAGCACCTTATAGGTTGGCTCCCGCAGAGTTGAAGGAATTAAAGGTTCAATTGCAAGAGTTGCTTGATCGAGGGTTTATCCGCCCTAGTGTTTCCCCGTGGGGAGCACCGGTTTTATTTGTGCGGAAGAAAGATGGTTCGTTGAGATTGTGTATCGATTACAGAAAGTTGAATCAGGTTACGGTGAAGAACAAGTATCCTCTACCTCATATTGACGATTTATTTGATCAGCTTCAAGGGTCCGTGGTTTTCTCTAAACTTGATTTGAGGAGTGGGTACCATCAGTTGAAGATTCGATCAGAAGATGTTTCGAAGACTGCTTTTCGCACTCGGTATGGTCATTATGAATTCTTGGTTATGCCGTTTGGGTTGACTAACGCGCCGGCCGTGTTTATGGATTTGATGAACCGAGTTTTCCATCCTTATCTTGATTCGTTTGTGGTGGTTTTCATCGACGACATTCTTGTTTACTCTAAATCTAGAGGGGAGCACGAGCAACACTTGAGGACAGTTTTTTCCGTTCTTGCGAGAGAGAAATTGTTTGCGAAGTTTAGTAAATGCGAATTTTGGCTCGAGAAAGTGTCATTTCTGGGCCATGTGATTTCTAAAGATGGGATTTCTGTGGATCCTTCAAAGATAGAAGCCATAGTGGATTGGAAGAGACCCGAGTCAGTGACAGAGATTAGAAGCTTTCTTGGTTTAGCCGGGTATTACCGAAGATTTATTGAGGGGTTTTCGAGGATTGCTACTCCGATGACTCAGTTGACCCGGAAGAATGTCCCGTTTGTATGGACTGAGAAATGTGACAAGAGTTTCGAGGAATTGAAGCAGAGGTTGACTACCGCACCGATCTTGACTTTGCCTAATGGGAGCGATGGCCTAGTGATTTACAGTGATACTTCGAAAGAGGGTTTGGGTTGTGTGTTGATGCAGAATGGGAAAGTAATTGCTTATGCCTCGAGGAAGTTGACCCCTAGTGAACAGAATTACCCCACTCATGATATGGAGTTGGCGGCGATAGTCTTTGCGTTGCACAAATGGAAGTACTACCTTTATGGAGCGAAGTTTGAGATTTTTACCGATCACAAGAGTTTGAAGTACCTATACTCTCAGAAGGAATTGAATAATAGGCAGCGCCGATGGATGGAATTGTTGAAGGATTATGATTGCACGATTTCTTATCATCCGGGAAAGGCGAATGTGGTAGCCGATGCGATTAGTAGAAAATCTTATGTGGCTTCGATGATGGTTCGAGAGTGGAAGATGCTTGAGGATGTGCGAGATTGGTCTCCTCGTGAATCGAGACATGGGGCTATTTTTGCGAATATTAGGGTGTCTCCGGCCCTAAATCAAAGAATAAATGAGGCTCAGAAAGAAGATCCCGAGTTGGTGAAGATAATGGGTAAATTGAAGGAAAAGAATTTCGAGAATTTTTCTGTTAGCCCGGTGGGAGTGTTGACTTTCCGTGGAAGATTGTGTGTTCCGGATGTTGATGGAATTAAACAGAGAGTTTTAGATGAGGGTCACAAATCGAGATATACTATTCATCCGGGTAGTACGAAGATGTATCAGAATCTGAAGCAACATTTTTGGTGGAATAATATGAAAAGAGAAATAGCGGAGTATGTTTCGAAGTGTCTAACTTGTCAGCAGGTCAAAGCCGAGCATCAGAGACCCACGGGACTACTTCAGCCGTTAGAGATTCCCGAGTGGAAATGGGAGCATGTGACTATGGATTTCGTTACAGGACTACCTCGTACCCGTAGGAAGTATGACAGTGTTTGGGTAATAGTGGATAGATTTACCTAGAGTGTCGCGACCCCGAACCCGCGGGTCCGGAATACGCGAGCTGGACGTCGACTTAAAACTAACACTCTAAAATATAGAAGTTAAAAATTCTATTTTGAACCAAAAGATGATAACACAAGGTTTTACAAATCCAAGTTTAAATCAACAAAGTACATCTAACATAAGTTCCACAGCTTATACCCAAAAGAATAAAATATACAATTCTTAATGACGTCAATAATGGTAAAACTATCCTCAAAAGGTTATACATTTAAATAATGTAAACCGATCCATAACAACCTGCCCCCAAAATCTCAATCCTCACGACGTCCTCCTCGATCCGCGAATCCTAATCCTTTTCCTCCTGGGGGGGTTAAGGAAAAACAAAGATGGAAATAAACGAGGTGAGATAAAATCTCAGTAAGTTACTAATGCAACTACATGACATGCTATAATGCAATAAGCAATAAACAATGATAAATATCACATAGCATGTAACAATTAACAGTCAATAGATAGCAGCGGAAAGTAAACACATAACAAAGGATATTAGCCAAGGTTTCCCAACTGATAGAACCAATTAAAGGATCCCTGCGCAGCTTCAACAATTAACCAATCCATGTCTTCACAGTAGCATAAAAGCCGAAGAGAAAACCCCGGTCAGAAGCGACCAATCAACCCATCAATCAAACAAACCATCTTCATAGCAGCATAAAAGCTGAAGAGAAACCCGGTACCGGAACCAATAACAATGTAAAGTGCCACAAGGGGCGGGAGTCATGCCACAAAGTCATGCTCCAAAATGATTAGCTAGAATACCCACAACGGAGCTAGCTCATCCCAACCAAGGCCAATCTGGATGAGGACAGAAGGACCAATGGGCGATGCTATACTGGACTTGGCTCGTGCCATTATAGCATTATCCATTGCCTGACTCGATACATAATTTAACCAGCTGGACTTTCAATAATGCTAAGTAATGAATACTCGCTTTATAAACATCAAAAAGGTTCCAAAGTAGGGAACCGTAACACAAATCACCATAAAGATACAACGATTACTTATTAAGAGTTTAACACCATTGATAGAAAGAAGATCCTCATAAAAGAGTTCAATAACAGAAATGGATTTGTTCATAAAAGTCCAACAATACAAATCATTAAAACGAAATGATTCTAGGACAAGGATCCATATCAAACGCATCCTAACATGATACACGCGAGTTACTCATAGAGAGTACTACCCAAATGGTCATTCCCCAAATAGCACAATGACTATCATTAAAACTATCCCAAACATCCAATCATTATGAAAGTGTTCCCACATTTTCCAAAATAATAATTTAATCAAGTCCCAAGTCACATTTATTCATAAAGGAACTAATTTCATCATTAGAGTATCCCAAATTGACCATTTAAGGTTAAGGGGATAAATCCCAAGACATGGATGAAAGTTATAACCTAAACCGAAAACATGTAAAGAAATAGTGCCAGAGAAAGGGGGCGGGCGGGCGCTCAGGCGGAGGCGGGCGGGCGCCTAGGAAGAGTCAGGCGGGCGCTCGAAAAGGGCAGAAACTACGGGTCATTAACATCACAAGTAAGCGGGCGCTCGAGGGCGGATGGGCGGGCGCCCGGATCAATTCTGGGTCGGGAGACAGAGCTGGGTTTCATCATGTTCGAACCAAAATCACCCCAATCTCTAAAATACTCCAAACCAATCCTTCTAACAAGTTCCACAATGAACCAAAACCACATTTAAGCTAAGAGGGGACCTAAATCACATCATCTAACAACTCCAATCCAAGATTAAATCCCAAAATCATAATATCACCATTTTTGCCCAAAAACTCAAATAAATTCCAAATAAATTTCAAACTCAATCAAGCTTCATATATAACAACTAAAGCATTATATGAACATGAAAGGAACATTTTAGCATAAAAATGGGGGAAAAGCAACTTACTTGGAAATAATGAGGTGAGACGGAATTTGAATATTTTAGAATCTACGCGATCCTATCGACGATCTAAACACATTTCATATAGAGAGAAATGAGAAAAGATGAGAGGAAGGTGATCAAAATGTAGAGAGAAGGGAGAGAGAAATATTACCTTTTCTAGGCTAGAGAGAGAGAGGGAGTACTCTGAGAATGAGTAAGGTGAGGGAGAAGGAGGAAGAAGAAGAAGGGGAATTTTAAAAGAATGTTACACTTAAGCCCCTCCGCTTCCAACTAACGCAACTAAACCCCAAATAAGCTTTTATTCGATAGTTCCCCTATTTCACACTTGACCAGATTTTACCCAAATAATGCTAGACACAATTAAATATCATAGAACACAAAATGTTCACATAAATAATTAATCAAATAAATAAATATATAATTATTTAATACTAGAATTTAGAGACGGGTTTACGGGTCGTGACAAAGAGTGTCCATTTCTTGCCTATTGACATCAGATACTCGATGGAAAAGCTTGCGACCCTTTACAGTGATGAGATTGTGAGATTGCATGGGGTTCCTGTTAGTATTGTGTCGGATCGAGACCCGAGGTTTACTTCTAGGTTCTGGAAGGCGTTTCAGGAAGCTTTGGGTACAGATTTGCGATTCAACACAGCCTTTCACCCTCAGACCGACGGTCAATCCGAGAGGACTATTCAGATTTTGGAGGATATGTTGCGAGCGTGTTCGGTAGACTTTTCCGATTCTTGGGATAAACATTTACCGTTAGTGGAGTTCTCTTACAACAACAATTATCAGGCTAGTATCGAGATGACACCGTATGAGGCTTTGTATGGGAGGAAATGTAGATCGCCTATTTGTTGGGATGAGGTTGGTGAAGCGAAGATTGTGGGTATTGATTTGCTTCAGGATTCAGTTGAAAAGGTTAGAGTTATCCGGGATAGATTGAAAACAGCCCAGAGTCGATATAAGAGCTATGCAGATAACCGAAGGTGAGATCTTAGTTTTCAGACTGGTGATTTTGTGTTCTTGAAAGTATCTCCGAAGGTGGGTATCCGAAGGTTCGGGAAGAAGGGTAGATTGGCTCCGAGGTTTATTGGCCCGTTTGAGATTTTGGGAAAGGTTGGACTTCTAGCGTATCTTCTTGCGTTACCGCCATCTTTGGACCGGTTGCATAATGTTTTTCACGTTTCTATGCTTCGGAAGTACGTTCATGATCCATCTCACGTGTTACTGAGGGTACCGGAGGATATTGAGCCCGATATGACTTACGAGGAACGACCGGTCCGGATCCTTGATTCTAAAGTTCAAGAGTTGAGGAACAAAAGCATTTCATTGGTTAGAGTTCTTTGGAGGAATCATAATATCGAGGAGTCGTCGTGGGAGCTCCGAGATGAGATCGAGAGGAAATTTCCGTGGCTTTTTAATTCGGGTAAGTCTCGTTAAAATTCGGGTCGAATTTTCTTTAAGGGAGAGTGAATGTCATGACCCGAAATCTAGGCTCTATTTTATTAGTAATAAAAATTATTATTTATTTATTTGCCTATCTATTTATTTAAATATTATGTGTGCATTTTATGTTTCATAATAATTATGCCTAGCATTTTATTTGGGTCAATTGTGCTAGTGTAGAAGTGTTGAGTCTAAATTTTTAGTGGGGAGTTTAGTTGAAGAAGAGTAGTATTAGGGGGAGGGGCCTAAGTGTAAGTGTTCAAATAATTCATATTCTCCCTACTCCCTCCCTACTCTCCTCCCTCACCTCCCTCACACTCTCACTCCACCCCATTTTCCCAGCTCATTTCTCTCTCTCTCTCTCCAAGCAAAAGGTGAGTTTTTCTTCTCCTCCTTCTCTCTTCCTTTTCTTCATCTTCCTCTCATAATCTCTCATTTCTTAAAACTTCAAATGTGTTTAGATCGTCGATAGGATCACGTAGAATCAAAAATATTCAAATTCCGTCAACTTTCATTATTTTCAAGTAAGTTGCTTTTCCCCCATTTTTATGCTAAAATGTTCATATCATGCTTATATAATGCTTGAGTTGTTATATTTGAAGTTTGGTTGACTTTCGAATTTATTTGGAATTTATTTGAGTTTTGGGTCAAAAATGGTGATTTTATGAAGGTTGGATTTGAATCTTGATTTTGGTTGTTAAATGTTGTTATATGAGTTCTTTTGACCTATAAGTTGTTCTAGTTCATTAATATGCTAGTTAAGAGTGTTGGATTTGGTTTAATTTTGGTTTGGGTGGAAAAATGGAAGAACCCAGTTCTTCCCTCCCGAATTCCGGCAGACCAGAAGGTTGGGCGACCGCCCAAAAATGGCTGGGCGACCGCACATCTATCTGAAAGCTTTTGTTCTTGTTTGAGGGATTTTTGGGCGACCGCACAGTCCCTTGTGGGCGGCCGCACAGAACCTCTGAAAGTTTTCATTTGTTAATTTGTGGGATTGAAGAATGCGTTTTGGTCTAAGTCTTGGGTGTCCTTCTAGTTGACCTTAGTGATCATTGTAGTACACTCTAGTGATAGAATTGGGTCCTTTGTGATCAAGTTTGTGTTTGAAATTAATTAAATGTTAATTGAGATTATTGGAACACTTTAATTGTGCGTTGTGGGTACATTTCACTTTCTTGGTGACTTCTTGGTATGATTCCCTACTTTGGAATCCTTTGTTGTTTATCGTGCTAATATATTATTACTTAGCATTTATTTGGAAGCCCAGCTGGCATATTTGTTGCATCGGGCGATGGGAGAGATTATAATGGCAAAGCCAAGTCCATTATAATGTTGACCATTGTTTTGCCCCCTTCTATACCCTTTTCCAGATTGGCCTTGGAAAAGATAAGTTAGCTTCCTTTGTGAATGTATCTAGCTACCGAGCATGACTTTGTGGCATGGCTCTTGTCCTTTGTGACACTCTTATGGTTATTGTTCCGGTACCGGGGATTTCTCTTCAGCTTTCATGCTATTATGAGGATGTTGATGGTTGATTATTGAAGCTGCGCAGCGATCCTTTATTTGGATGTATCGGTTTGGAAACCTTGGCTAATATCCTTTGTTATGTGTTTATTTCCGCTGCTATCTGTTATGTGATAATTGCTATGTGTTATGTGATTTATTATGGATTATTGCATCATAGCATGTCATGTAGTTGCATTAGTAACTTATTGAGATTTATCTCACCCCCTTTCTTTTATCTTTGTTTTTCCTTGACCCCCCCCCAGGTGCTAAGGATTAGTCTCGCTGATCACGAGAAAGAGGACGTCGAGTGTGGATACATTCTTTTGGGGAAAGTTGTTATAGGTTGGTTTACATTATATCAATGTGTAACCTTTTGGGAATATTTGTACCAAACATTGACGTCACTAGGATTTGTGTATTTTGTAACTTTGGTGTATAAGCTTATGGAGTTTATACTAGTTTTACTTTGTTGTTCAAATTGATTTACAAAACCTTGTGTTATCATCTTTTGGGTATAAAAGGAAATTTTTATCTCCATTATTTTAGAGTTTATTGTTTAAGTCGACGTCCAGCTCGCGATCTCGGGCCCGCGGGGTTCGGGGTCGCGACAGGTGAAGTGGACCTACGAGTGGGAAATGGAGCAAGAGTTGCTGCATTAGCCGTAGGAACTTATGAAGTCACTTTACCTTCCGGTTTAATACTTGTTTTGAACAATTGCTATTATGTACCGGATTTAAGTAGAAATATTATTTCAATTTCTTGTTTGGATAATGAAGGTTTTAAGTTTCTTATTGAAAATAAGAAATTTTCTATTTATTTAAATGATGTGCTTTATGGTATTGCTTATTCATTTAATGGCCTTTATGTCTTGGATGTCAAGAATAAAAATAATGACAATGTCTATCATGTAAATAAGAAATCTAAACCTAATGATATTAATCATACTTACTTGTGGCATTGCCGTCTTGGTCATATCAATGAGAAGCGTATCTCAAAACTCCATGGGGACGGTCTTTTGGGTTCATGTGGCCTTGAGTCATATGATACTTGCGAGTCGTGTCTTCTTGGAAAAATGACTAAGACACCTTTTACCAAGCTAGGTGAAAGGGCAAGCGACTTATTGGGGTTGATACATTCCGATGTATGTGGACCATTAAGTAGCAATGCTAGGGGAGGATTTCAATACTTCATAACCTTCACTGATGATTATAGTAGATTTGGGTATGTTTACCTAATGAAACATAAAAGTGAAGCCTTTGAAATACTTAAGTCATGAGTTCGATGATCATCTAAAGAATTGTGGAATAATTTCACAATTAACTCCACCCGGAACACCACAATGGAATGGTGTGTCCGAGAGGAGGAATCGAACTTTGTTGGACATGGTTCGATCAATGATGATTCGAGTTGTTCTTCCTTTATTCTTTTGGGGTTATGCTCTAGAAAGCGCTGCTTTCACACTAAATCGTGTTCCAACAAAATCGGTTCAAAAGACTCCATATGAGATGTGGAGCGGAAAGAAAACTTTGTTGTCTTTCATGAAGATTTGGGGTTGCGAAGCTTTTGTCAAAAGACTTGTCTCCGACAAACTTGCACACAAATCTGACAAATGTATTTTCGTGGGATATCCTAAGGAAACTAGAGGATATTACTTTTACAACCGAGAGGACAACAAGGTATTTGTTGCTCGAACTGATGTCTTTCTAGAGAAAGAGTTTCTCTCCAAAGAAATCAGTGGGAGTAAAGTAAATCTCCAAGAGGTTCGAGACCCATAAAATGACATTGAACCAATGGTGGAACAAGAACAAATCCCACAAGAAATTGTGGAACCTGTTCAAAGTACACAAGTAACTCACAAATCTGGTAGGTTACAGTCCGAGCCCGAGAGATATGGTTTTCTCGTAACGGATAGTAATGAGGTGGAGATCATTGATAATGATGAACGAACCACCTACCAAGAGGCGATGTCTTCTCCTGATTCGAAGAAATGGCTTGGAGTCATGGAATCTGAATTACAATCCATGCAAGACAATCAAGTTTGGAACTTGATTGATGTTCCTGAAGGTGTAAAAACCATAGGATGCAAATGGGTCTTCAAGAAGAAGACTGACATGGATGGGAAGGTGCATACTCACAAAGCTAGACTTGTAGCGAAAGGTTATAGGCAAGTTCATGGTATTGACTTTGATGAAACCTTTTCACCCGTAGCAATGATCAAGTCTACAAGAATTTTGCTTGCCATTACCGCATATCATGACTATGAAATATGGCAAATGGATGTCAAAACCGCTTTCCTAAATGGAAAACTACAAGAGGATGTGTATATGATACAACCAGAAGGTTTTGAACAAAAATCTAAGGTATGCAAATTGCAAAGATCCATCTATGGATTGAAGCAAGCTTCTAGGAGTTGGAATCTCTGTTTTGATGAATCGGTCAAAGAGTTTGGTTTCATCAAGAACGAAAATGAACCTTGTGTTTACAAGAAGATTAGTGGGAGTATAGTGCTATTCCTTATTCTATATGTGGATGACATATTGCTCATTGGAAACGACATTCCTACACTTTAGTATGTAAAAACTTGGTTAGGAAAGTGTTTTGCAATGAAAGATATGGGTGAAGCCGCATATGTAATTGGCATTAAGATCTACAGAGATAGATCTAGGAAGCTAATTGGTTTAAGCCAAAGTACATACATTGACAAGGTCATTAGAATATTCCGCATGGAAAATTCTAAGAGAGGAACCTTGCCAGTGTTACATGGAATTTCTCTAAGCAAGACTCAATGTCCTAAGACAAAAGATGAGCGTAAGAAAATGAATGATGTTCCATATGCTTCGGTAATTGGGTCCATCATGTATGCCATGATTTGTACTAGGCCGGATGTATCTTATGCTTTGAGCATGACAAGTAGATATCAATCCGACCCCAGTGAAAATTACTGGATGGTTGTAAAAGCGATTCTTAAGTACTTGAGAAGGACTAAGATTCGTTTTTGGTCTATGGAGGAATGGAAGATGATCTCGTTGTAAATGCTTACATGGATGCAAGCTTCCAAAACGATAAAGATGATAGTCGGTCGCAATCGGGTTTTGTGTTTATGTTAAATGGTGGAGCTGTAAGCTGGAAGAGTTCCAATCAAAGTACAACCGCTGATTCTACAACGGAAGCTGCAAAGGAAGCTGTTTGAATTAAGAAGTTCATTACTGAACTTGAAGTGGTTCCTAGTATTGCTAATCCAATAGACCTTTATTGTGATAATAATGGTGCTATTGCTCAAGCAAAGGAACCAAGGGCACATCAGAAATCCAAACACATACTTAGGCGTTTTCATATCATTCGAGAGATCGTTGATAGAGGAGACGTGAATATATGCAGAGTACCTACTGATGACAATGTCGCGGACCCGCTAATAAAGGGACTTCCACAAGCTAAACATGATGGTCATGTTAGGTCTATGGGTATTAGATACATGGGAGATTGGGCCTAGGGCAAGTGGAGATTGTTGGTGTTGGTGCCCTAGGCACGTTTAATAAATGATGTAATTGTTATCATTTATTTCATATTAATAAAGAGATGTTTTGATTATTATTGTCGTTCATGTTTACTTATAATAATCTCCGTCCCTAGTACTTGTTTGGTATTAGTATAAAGGCTAAATGATCATGGGATGATCATGTTAGATTTATGAGTACTTGTTAAGTACCGGACATGACCCGCTTTATGAGATCTATATCATGGTCAATGTCATATATATATCTCATATTAGTTATGTCATTTGAATCCTTAGACATGTAGTTATTATAGTCTTCCACTTGATGAACATTATGTTTGACATATTCAAACGTTATCTTTAACCGGGTAGTTATAAAAGGTATGATTGGCATAATCGGATTCATGTAGGGAAGAATAATAAGCTATGATGGATTTGTCCCTCTTTGGAGAGATGTCAAGCTTAGGCCTCTCGTAGGAATGATGTTGATGAAAATGCTCGGCCGGACTCAAATGAATTGATTGGATCAATGTCATTTGGATTATCAACATATTCGGAATCGAGAAAGTATTGAACAAAGACAAGTTGACTTGTTGACCATGACTTGTGTTCAATGACATCGTGGACAAAGGGATTATGACATGTTCTAAATGGAATGCGAACTTTTATCTAGTTATACTATTTGGGTAGGTATGACGGATTGCTAGAACCTAATCATATCTTATGGGTTTAGTATTGAACCCATTGCCAACTTAGTGTAATACTATAGGGTCACACACATTAGAACGAATCTAAAAGGACTTAATTGGAATTATGGGTCGAAGGACTTTTAAGGGTTTTTAGGGTTTTAGAGGAGAAAACCGGAAAAACTGGAAAAGGGGAGTGCCCGGTCGGGCAGCCTTGTGTACCCGGTCGGGCAATATACTGCGCCCGGTCGGGCATATTGCTATACCCGGTCGGGCAAGGCGGTTTCGGGCCAGAAACTTCATGTTCCGTTTTCTTGCGGGTTTGACCACTTGTTTTCTATTTGGAATAGGTGTAACAAGTATAAAACCTATCTCTAGTTGCCCTAATCAGTCCTAGCAATTGTGATAACATTTTGAGTGCCTCCAAAGAGTTTTGAGAGGATTATTTTTTTTGTTTTAAGAGATCTCTAGATTGAAGAACAAGAATATCATCACATAATTCCATATAGTCAAAATACAATTGAGAAAGTGTGTTTCTCAATTTTGGTCTAGCAACCAAGATCAAGTGTTCTTGATATTCGTTCATGGTGTGGATACCGATAGAGGGTGAAATTAATCATCTTCGAAGTTCTTGTTCTTACTTGCTCGTGATCAAGCTTCGAATTCTCCACCAAGATTAAACACCAAATTAAAAGGCATCAAGGGTTCGTATTCTAGTATTCATATTGTATGTATTTGATATAATCATATGAGCGGATCTATGGCTTTGGGTTTCATAAAAAAAATTTTTAATGCTTTATTCCGCTGCGCATGTTACTACGAAACCCAACAGAAATAGCCTATTTTAATATTACGAAACTAGAGATTCTGGAAGAGAAGGTTTCGGGGGTTAGGTGATGGAGTGAGAAGTACTTAAACACCCACTCCGCCACGCTTCCGCGGGTCTTGCTACTATTGGTGTTCTAATGCTAAAATGTCCTTCAAATAATACGAGAAATGTGCTACAAATTGTGAGGGAAAGAAAAGGGAAATAAAAGATAAATTGTTTTATTATATTAATGCTTAAAGATTACATGTCAAACTATTCTAACAATTACATTAATATGAAATGGGGAAATTAAAGTAGAGCTGGAATGTAGGGAGATAAACTTAACCAACTTTAATGTAATAAAGTGATTAGTTGGTCATGTCCCATTTGTTGGGGATTGCATACATTGACTGTAACGACCCGAAAACCTGCCTCTATTTTTGTAGTAATAAATAATTAATTATTTATTTATTGCCTATTTATTTACTTAAATTATTTATTTATTTAAATAATTATGTGTGCATTTTGTGTCTCGTAATAATTTCGTGCCTAGCATTTAATCGGTTAATTGTACTAGTGTAGAGTATTGGATCTTAGTTATTAGTGGGAAGTATAATTATTGTGTTAGTTGTGTAGGTAGTGGAAGAGGGGGTCTAAGTGTAACTTTTGAATTATTTCTTCAATTACTCCCTCGCCTCCCTCTCCCTCCCTCACTCTCCTGCATACTCCCTCTTCCCTCACACACACACACACTAGTTTCTCTCTCTATTTCCATGGGAAAAGGTAAGAAATTTCTCTCTCCCTTCTCTCTTCATTCTAGCTATCTTCCCCTCATTATTTCTCATTTCTCATAACATGAAACATATTTAGATCGTCGATAGGATCGTAGGAAGCTAAGAAATTTCGAGTTCCGTCACCTTTGATAAAATCCGGGTAAGTTACTTTCCCCCATTTATACTAAAATTGTTCATCATTAACTCCATTGATGCTCTAGTTGTTATATATGGCTTCTTTGGTGGATTTGGAACCTATTTGCAATTTATTCATATTTTTGTGAAATTTGGGTATTTGAATCATCCTTTGGTTTGGGTTGTTTAAATGTTGCTAGATGAGTTATTTTAGACTTATAAGTTGTTCTAGTACCTTAGTATACTTATTAGGAGTGTTAGATTATGGGTTGGTTTTGGTTTGATTTGGATTATTGCGACTTTGGTATTTGGACTTGGTTTTGAAGTCAAAGGTTGTTCTGGGTTTTGTTGTGTTTGGAACTCTTAGTAGAGTTAGTTTCTACAAATGTTTATAGAGGCAAGGTAAGGGTTTTAGTTGTGTTTTTGAAGTTGGAATAGAGGTTATGTTAGTATATGATGGAAAAATGAAGATTTAGGCTACCAGGAAGGCCAAAAAGCTGAATCGGGCAAGGGGGCGCGCGCTCCCTTTTAGGGAGGGCGTGCGCACCCACTTGTGCACTCAAAAACCAGCATTCTGATCAAAGGGGGCGCGCGCACCATTTTTGGGAGGGCGCGCGCACCCTCCTCTTTCCCAATTGTCCGTTTTACGTTCAATCTTCCGGAGGCCATAACTTTCTCATCCGAACTCCGTTTTAGGCGTGTAAACTATCGTTTCGAAGCTCTCTTTGAGTACTACAAGATTGTATAGGTTTTTCAGTTAAGTTATAAGCTTTATACTTTGGGATTTTATTGGGTGTTTGAGGTTAAGAGGAGTTGTATCGATCCATTGTGAACAAGTTTTGTAAATCCAATTGAGTGACTTTATTGAGTTGTTATGATCATCTTTGTGATATAAGTGAGGATTTCATACTTTGAGACCCTTTAATTGAAAGTTATTTTACTGATCGGATTGATTTTAGAATAAGACTTGGTCTAGGTTTTAGGTGATATCCTATAGTACCTAGAGGGTTGTTTTGGAATACTAAAGTGTAGGGTTTAGTCCGGTCGTGATAATGTTCTAATAAGGGTAACCTTTTGGATTCGTTTGGGGTGTTTAGAATTGGTTAGTTATGGACAGAGGTAAAGCGTGAATTGGCGATTGGGTACTTACGGTTTGATTAACCTTAAGGTGTATTCATTCTGATTTCCTACTTTGGAATTCCAGGTGTGATGAGATGGTTGAGTTCATAGTCCTAGTATATCTTTATAAGTAAATGTTTAGGGTCATTTTGGTAATAGTCATTGTCCCATTTGTGAGCGACCGTTTGGGTTGTGCTCTTTATGATTAACTTGTGGGTATCATATTTAGGATGTATTTGGTACGTGCCTTATCTTGGAATCATTATGTTTTAATGGTCAATGTTGTTGGACTCTTTTATGAGAACTCCTTGTGTTTATTGTTGTTGAACTCTTCTTGAGTAATCGTTTGCATCTTTTATGGTGATTAATTGGTATGGTTCCCTACTTTGGAATCCTTAGTTGTTTACCGTGCTAGTATTTTATTACTTAGCATTTATTTGAAAGTCCAGCTGGTATTTGTGGTTGTGTCGGGCGATGTGAGATATTGTGATGGCACCGGCCAAGTCCATTATGATGTCGACCATTGTTTTGCCCTTATTTTCATCTTCCAGATCAGCCTTGGTTGAGATGTTTTGGAGCCTGACTTTGTGGCATGGCTCCCGCCCTTTGTGGCACGTTACATTGTTATTGGTTCCGGTATCGGGGGTATTCTCTTCAGCTTTTATGCTTATATGAAGATGGCTTGATGGGTTGATTGATTGATTGGTCGGTTCTGACCGGGGTTCTCTTCAGTTGTTATACTGCTATTGTTGATTGGTTGATCGGTTGAAGCTGCGCAGCGATTGTTCTATTGGTTTGGTGAAACCTTGGATCAGTATCCTTTGTAATGTGTTTATTTCAGTCTTATGTGCTGTATGATGAGTTAGTCGTTATTTCCAACTGGTATGGGAAGGTTGGCGATAGGGAGCTTTCTCATTTGTTGGTATATGATTTACTTGCTCAGTTTTATAATTGATTTGCATGATATTATGCCATGTAGATGCATTTAGTAACTTACTGAGATTTTATCTCACCCCGTTTATTGTTTCAAATTGTTTTTCCTTAACCCCCCCCCTAGGAAACCAAGTGGTAGCGTTTTGAGGTCCGTTGTAGCGGGAATCTTCTGAGCAGGTTGATCGCATTTGGGATAGTTGCCCTTCGGAGCCTTTACGCATGTTATTGTGGGTTCGTAGTCGTTCAGTGTTTTGTATATACGGTTGCACTTTGGGTATTTTTGTTAATAGTTGTTATTGCTTCCGCGTTTGTTTCTAGTCTCCGAGTTATAATCTCGTTGAGGTGTTGCTTGATGGTATAGATTTCATAGTTGAATTCACGCGCCCGTGTTTGGTATTTTGTATTTTGAAGATGTATATTATGTAAATTTTATATTTATGGATTTTTGAGATTTCCGGGGCGTGACATTGGTATCAGAGCAATGGTTTTAGATCTTGAAGGAGAATAAGAACTCTGATATTGAATAGGTTTCAATACTTGGGTGTTACAAGTTTGAGCGGCTTAAAAAACTAAGTTTTCTTGAAGGATGATGTTAAGGTAGAAGTTGGTTGAGTTATGAGTCGTGATATTGACGTCGAGTGTTTCTTCTCATGTGGTATATCCAGTATAGGATTGGTGTCAATAGTTTTGGTTCCATTGGGGTTAGTCGGTTTGGGAATCGAGAGTACGAGTTTTGAAGGCTTGGGCATACCTAATTCGTAAAGTGTAAATGTCTTGTGCTATATTCGTATGTGTGCTCTCATTAAGTGATTTATGTTGGGGTGTATTCTCGAGTACGAAATTTCGTGATTGCTATTTGTATGTATAGGGTGATTTAGTTATGTCACCTATGCGGGATATTGATGAGTTAAGTGGTATGGTTTAGCTTTCTATATGCTACGAATTTCTTGTGTGCCATCGATAGGTGGAGAATATTTCTATATTGGTATGTTTGACTTTGTTTAGGAGCATACTAGGTGTATATATATATACAATGTTCAAGTTCTATGTTGAAAATCAGAAAATCTTTATTATAAGGTTGTGTTGGGAATTTAGCGTATTCAGTTGGCAATATTAATTTTGAAATATTAGGTATAATTTATATTGAGTGCAATATGTCGCTTGACCGATAGAGAACTTGGGTTATATGATGAGTTGATATAAGCTACGATACTGATAGGTGAACCAGTGAACATATAGTATCGGTTGGGTTAAAAGAGTTAAAGATTCAATTTGAGAATTTCTTGATATGAGATTTTTCTTACTTTTAGTACATCTACGTGAGTGCATCGGAATTGTTTAGTATGAGGAAATACTTAATTTATTATGGGTCATAATAAGTAGTTGAGTTATGATACTTTTGGAATCATTTTAGTACATGACTGGAGTTGAGTTAAAGCAAAATGAGTTATGAGTATATGGTGGGAGTTATAATCATCAATGATGGTAAGCGCGTTAAGTTTAAAGGTCTAGACATATTTTGAGAAAGTAAGAAATTCTCGAGCAATATTAAAGGCATTTTTGGGTTTTAGTTAAACAGTTGTCACTTAGTTCTGAATCTTTTCTTAGTGGCGTTCTCGTTTGGATTAAGGATTTGTAAAGGAAGTTGAGTATAGATACTTTGGCATATTAAAGGATACTATGATTCTGTATTGGGACGGAGCAGTTTATTGAATATTTCGGATTGTTAGTGATCATTTGTAATATCTTTTAGAGTTGTAAGTTGTAATATATTGATATTTATGAAAATAAAGATTGTGAAAAGTTCGGATCGTTACAGTTGCTACTTTAATGGTAATCCTTAGAGATATAGTCACGCGGTGAACATTTGAAGGATGAGAAATTCCTTTGGCTTTTCATAGTTTAAGAAGTTGTGTAAGCTCGAAATTGTTTAATGTTTTGAATTTATGGGAAGTAATATTAAGTATGCGATTTTCTAATGGAAGTATCTTTGCGGTATAATTAAGGTTGTGAATAAGACGAGTTTGTAGTATCTCGAGAATTGTGTTTAGGAGTAATCTGGATTCTGCGATTTTGGGCGATAAAGTATTTGCATATATTTTGAGGATTAACGCTTGATAAGTGGAGCTATCTGTGACTTGGAATTGGTTGTGATTTTAGTGGTTTTACCTTAGCGGGTTATATTATATTTTATTTTGGGACCAAGTTGAAACGTTATGATATCGGACTATCAAAAGTTGATGGATATATTTCCTTAGAAAACTAAGTATGAGGTAATGCTAGTAGTTGAGGAATTCAAAGGTTATGACTGTATTATGTTTTATCTTATAAGGAAAGTGAGTGTGGTAGTGGAATCGCATTTGACCGGATAGTTGATAACAGTAGATTTTTGATTATATCATTGAGTTATTGGGTGACAGTAATCGTTAGCCCTATTCCTTCACTTATTTATTCGGGTAGTAGTATGATTACGTGGGTTGATGTATAGATCGTCAATGCGTGCGGATGAACCAGAAGAGTAAAACTTATGGATGTTGATGATTTAAGGGTTGATGGAGAGCGTAATGCTAATCAGGATCGAATCAGCTATGTCTTAGAATTGGTGAACAAGTGATAGTCTTGAGAATCTGAAATTCGGGATGAAAGAGGAAGTTAACTTTAGAATGTTTGATACGAGTATACTTGAGATGCGTATGTGTTCAAATGTGTCAGTTTATTTGAGTCGTGGGGACGATGTATGAAATATTTAATTGGTACTTGATAGAGGTTATGAGTGCTTTATGCGAATTGATATTTTGTCGCCTTATTATGACCGCGCATTGTGATTTTGATGAGTGAATTCGCGGGCGAATTCTTTTTAAGGAGGGTAGATTGTAACGACCCGAAAACCCGCCTCTATTTTTGTAGTAATAAATAATAAATTATTTATTTATTGCCTATTTATTTATTTAAATTATTTATTTATTTAAATAATTATGTGTGCATTTTGTGTCTCGTAATAATTTTGTGCCTAGCATTTAATCGGTTAATTGTGCTAGTGTAGAGTATTGGATCTTAGTTATTAGTGGGAAGTATAATTATTGTGTTAGTTGTGTAGGTAGTGGAAGAGGGGGTCTAAGTGTAACTTTTGAATTATTTCTTCAATTACTCCCTCACCTCCCTCTCCCTCCCTCACTCTCCTGCATACTCCCTCTTCCCTCACACACACACTAGTTTCTCTCTCTATTTCCATGGGAAAAGGTAAGAAATTTCTCTCTCCCTTCTCTCTTCATTCTAGCTATCTTCCCCTCATTATTTCTCATTTCTCATAACATGAAACATGTTTAGATCGTCGATAGGATCGTAGGAAGCTAAGAAATTTTGAGTTCCGTCACCTTTGATAAAATCCGGGTAAGTTACTTTCCCCCATTTATACTAAAATTGTTCATCATTAACTCCATTGATGCTCTAGTTGTTATATATGGCTTCTTTGGTGGATTTGGAACCTATTTGCAATTTATTCATATTTTTGTGAAATTTGGGTATTTGAATCATCCTTTGGTTTGGGTTGTTTAAATGTTGCTAGATGAGTTATTTTAGACTTATAAGTTGTTCTAGTACCTTAGTATACTTATTAGGAGTGTTAGATTATGGGTTGGTTTTGGTTTGATTTGGATTATTGCAACTTTGGTATTTGGACTTGGTTTTGAAGTCAAAGGTTGTTTTGGGTTTTGTTGTGTTTGGAACTCTTAGTAGAGTTAGTTTCTACAAGTGTTTATAGAGGCAAGGTAAGGGTTTTAGTTGTGTTTTTAAAGTTGGAATAGAGGTTATGTTAGTATATGATGGAAAAATGAAGATTTAGGCTACCAGGAAGGCCAAAAAGCTGAATCGGGCAAGGGGGCGCGCGTCTCCCTTTTAGGGAGGGCATGCGCACCCTCTTGTACACTCAAAAACCAGCATTCTGATCAAAGGGGGCGCACCCTTATTGGGAGGGCGCGCACACCCTCCTCTTTCGCAATTGTCCGTTTTACGTTCAATCTTCCGGAGGCCATAACTTTCTCATCCGGACTCCGTTTTAGGCGTGTAAACTATCGTTTCGAACCTCTCTTCGAGTACTACAAGATGGTATAGGTTGTTCAGTTAAGTTATAAGATTTATACTTCGGGATTTTATTGGGTGTTTGAGGTTAAGAGGAGTTGTATCGATCCATTGTGAACAAGTTTTGTAAATCCAATTGAGTGACTTTATTGAGTTGTTATGATCATCTTTGTGATATAAGTGAGGATTTCATACTTTGAGACCCTTTAATTGAAAGTTATTTTACTGATCGGATTGATTTTAGAATAAGACTTGGTCTAGGTTTTAGGTGATATCCTATAGTACCTAGAGGGTTGTTTTGGAACACTAAAGTGTAGGGTTTAGTCCGGTCGTGATCATGTTCTAATAAGGGTAACCTTTTGGATTCGTTTGGGGTGTTTAGATTTGGTTCGTTATGGACAGAGGTAAAGCGTGAATTGGCGATTGGGTACTTACGGTTTGATTAACCTTAAGGTCTATTCATTCTGATTTCCGAATTTTGGAATTACAGGTGTGATGAGATGGTTGAGTTCATACTCCTAATATATCTTTATGAGTAAATGTTTAGGGTCATTTTGGTAATAGTCATTGTGCCATTTGTGAGCGACCGTTTGGGTTGTGCTCTTTATGATTAACTTGTGGGTATCATATTTAGGATGTATTTGGTACGTGCCTTATCTTGGAATTATTATGTTTTAATGGTCAATGTTGTTGGACTCTTTTATGAGAACTCCTTGTGTTTATTGTTGTTGAACTCTTCTTGAGTAATCGTTTGCATCTTTTATGGTGATTAATTGGTATGGTTCCCTACTTTGGAATCCTTAGTTGTTTACCGTGCTAGTATTTTATTACTTAGCATTTATTTGAAAGTCCAGCTGGTATTTGTGGTTGTGTCGGGCGATGTGAGATATTGTGATGGCACCGGCCAAGTCCATTATGATGTCGACCATTGTTTTGCCCTTATTTTCCTCTTCCAGATCGGCCTTGGTTGAGACGTTTTGGAGCATGACTTTGTGGCATGGCTCCCGCCCTTTGTGGCACGTTACTTTGTTATTGGTTCCGGTACCGGGGGTATTCTCTTCAGCTTTTATCCTGCTATGAAGATGGCTTGATGGGTTGATTGATTGATTGGTCGGTTCTGATCGGGGTTCTCTTCAGTTGTTATACTGCTATTGTTGATTGGTTGATCGGTTGAAGCTGCGCAGCGATTGTTCTATTGGTTTGGTGAAACCTTGGCTCAATATCCTTTGTAACGTGTTTATTTCAGTCTTATGTGCTGTATGATGAGTTAGTCGTTATTTCCAACTGGTATGGGACGGTTGGCGATAGGGAGCTTTCTCATTTGTTGTTATATGATTTACTTGCTCAGTTATATAATTGATTTGCATGATATTATGCCATGTAGATGCATTTAGTAACTTACTGAGATTTTATCTCACCCCGTTTATTGTTTCAAATTGTTTTTCCTTAACCCCCCCCCCAGGAAAGCAAGTGGTAGCGTTGTGAGGTCCGTTGTAGCGGGAACCTTCTGAGCAGGTTGATCGCATTTGGGATAGTTGCCCTTCGGAGCCTTTACGCATATTATTGTGGGTTCGTAGTCGTTCAGTGTTTTGTATATACGGTTGCACTTTGGGTATTTTTGTTAATAGTTGTTCTTGCTTCCGCGTTTGTTTCTAGTCTCCGAGTTATAATCTCGTTGAGGTGTTACTTGATGGTGTAGATTTCATAGTTGAATTCACGCGCCCGTGTTTGGTATTTTGTATTTTGGAGATGTATATTATGTAAATTTATATTTATGGATTTTTGAGATTTCCGGGGCGTGACATTGACTAAGACAAGTAAAATAAAAGAAGAAGTATTAAGTACCTTTAGAAAGGAAGAACTTCAAACTTGACTTGAAAAGAGTTTGTGTAGAGTTTTGTTGCTTGAATAGAATTCTTTGTCAAGAACTCTTGGAGAGAAATGTGTATAGTGTATTTGTGAAGAAGTTTCAAGTCCAAGAACTTGTGTATAGTTTTTGTAGAGAAGATGAAGTTGGGTCCCTTTCTACGTTAGAAATAAGAGGTTCTTATAGGTGAAATTAGGAGGGAAAGGATGATCAATCCATGTGAAATAGAATTGACCAATCAAAAATAAGATAAATCAAATAAATCAAATAACATAAAAAGGAAATATTTTGTTTTTTATGAAAAGGGCTAGAAATATGGGATTGGGAGGTTACAAATAAAAATGGTTTAATGCTAGAATAAAACATGTGGTGAAAAGAGGTTTTTGTGATCAAGAAAATGAAGGGAAAAGACTACAGTCCGTAACTGCCAAACTGGGAGGCGCGCGAGTCCCGCTTTTGGGGCGAAACGCGCGCGCGACCCATTGATAGTGTCGGAAGCGCCCGCAGGTGAAAAAGACAGAATGATAGAAATGACTCTAAAGTTAATTTTGTTATGCAGTTTAGTCCAAAACTAACGAAATCAGTTAGAAACTTAACCGAAGTAACTGAATTTAACAAAAATAAGTCAAATAAAAATACTATGTATGCAATAGGGGTGAGAGGTCTAAGGCGGGGTGTCTACAGATTGTTATCCCCAGCAGGAGTCTGATGTCTCGTTTCTTTCTTCTTTCTTTCCCTAATAGAGTCCGAGCAACGGCTTTATTGCCTGACGAATGTTCAGTCTTCATACAGGATAGTGTCCGTAGGATAGCTATCCCCAGCAGGAGTCTGATGTCTTGTTTCTTTTTTCTTTTTGACGAATGTTCAGTCTTCATACAGGATAGTGTCCGTAGGATTATTATCCCCAGCAGGAGTCTGATGTCTCGTTTCTTTCTTCTTTCTTTCCCCAATAGAGTCCGAACAACGACTTTATTTCCTAGCGAATGTTCAGTCTTCATACAGGATAGTGTCCATAGGATAGTTATCCCCAGCAGGAGTCTGATGTCTGTTTCTTTTTTCTTTTTTACGAATGTTCAGTCTTCATACAGGATAGTGTCCGTAGGATTGTTATCCCCAGCAGGAGTCTGATGTCTCATTTCTTTCTTCTTTCTTTCCCCAATAGAGTCCGAACAACGACTTTATTGCCTGACGAATGTTCAGTCTTCATACAGGATAGTGTCCGTAGGATAGTTATCCCCAGTAGGAGTCTGATGTCTGTTTCTTTTTTCTTTTTTACGAATGTTCAGTTTTATACAGGATAGTGTCCATAGGATTGTGATCCCCAGCAGGAGTCTGATGTCTCGTTTCTTTCTTCTTTCTTTCCCCAATAGAGTCCGAACAACGACATTATTGCCTGACGAATGTTCAGTCTTCATACAGGATAGTGACCGTAGGATAGTTATCCCCATCAGGAGTCTGATGTCTCGTTTCTTTTTTCTTTATTACGAAAGTTCAGTCTTCATACAGGATAGTGTCCGTAGGATAGTTATCCCCAGCAGGAGTCTGATGTCTCGTTTCTTTTTTCTTTTTTACGAATGTTCAGTCTTCATACAGGATAGTGTCTGTAGGATTGTTATCCCCAGCAGGAGTCTGATGTCTCATTTCTTTCTTCTTTCTTTCCCCAATAGAGTCCGAACAACAATTTTATTGCCTGAAGAATGTTCAGTCTTCATACATGATAGTGTCCGTAGGTGTAGACACCCCATTTTGAACCCAAATTTATTATTACACTACTCTTGTGTCTCGACTTTGTGTTTGGATGAAAACCCGTTAGTTTCATCATGTTTCGTTAAGTTTCTAACTGACTCCGTTAGTCAGGGGCTAAACTGAACAAAGGAACTATAGACAAGGACAAAACAGTATTAAAACACTGGATGCCTCGTACGAGACATCAATGTCTCTTACGAGATATCTCCTCTGTCTGCGGGATGAATCCACTTTCCTTCTCCGTCCCGATCTCTTTCTTGGCCAACACTCTCCTAATCCAGGGAATATCTAATAGGATGCTTCCTAGGTGATTTCCTACCTCCTTTAACCTCTTCAAATAAGGACTCTATTTCCTACTAAACTTAGGACTCCCCTTCTTGATCCCTAAGTAATCCAATCCCTATAAAAATAGAGTCTTTCACCCCAAAAAGAGGTTAACGATTCTCTAGTTAGTATCTCTCTCAAAAATCCCATTTTTATTCCTTCCTCACACCAAAACACCACCAAAAACCCTTCTTTTCAAGCCAAAGTCATCACAAAACTCTTGGATCATCAAGGCCTTAGTCAAGGCCATCAATTGGAATCTCAAGAACACTCTAGGTAAACTCCTACGCTTTTAAACTCTACTTCTCATCTCTTTCTTTGTTTTAGAGTGGTGTAATCACATAAAAAGGATCAGCCTAGAGCCTTTCAAATCAATGGAGATGATCTCGAAGCACATGATCCGACATTCCAATAATTAAGTAATTAATTATTGGCTTTATTTGTTTTAATTGTTTATTCTTTATTTGATTAAAAACACCTGAGCAAGACCAATCCTAGATTGGGTGGGTTGACTGCTCCTTGACCTTTCCAATCCATAACTTAACCCCCAACTCAAGAATCTCACGGTCCGTGTTCTGTTTAACAACATGGTGGCGACTCTCAAATCAAAAAGGCGAGCGGGTATCTTCTCGGGTGCAAACAGTGGCGACTCTGCTGGGGACAATTTAAGTGGGTTAGACTTGCGTACAAATTAGGTGTTTTTAATCTCCGTAATTTTCTGCAAAATAATATACTTTTTCTGAATTTTTCTGTGAATTTTCGGACTGTTCTGTTTTAAATCTGCTTTGTTTTGAATCTGGGCTTCGGAAGAGATGTCCCGTACGAGACATCTTATGCCTCGTACGAGGCATCTCTTTTGAAAGCCGCCAAACACTCTTTTAATTTGAAAAAGTTAAGGTTCAATCATTGGTCATGATTGACCAATGATTGCTTATGATTAAACCTCTTTTTAATCATTTGCAATCATTGTGTATCATGAGCAATGATTAGGCCATTTAAAAAAAAAATGGGGCTGTTAAAAAAATAAAAAAATAAAAAAATTGCAGTTTGGTCCCTGCACTTCAGAACTGCAGTTTGGTCCCTGAGTTCCAAAATATTACAGTTAGGTCCCTGCACTTTTGAAACTGCAGCTTGGTCCCTGTGTTCCAAAAAATTCCAGAACAACCCCAGATTTTCAAAAATTCCAGATCAGTCCCTGGACTTCAAAAAAAAAAACTTTTCTTTGCTTGTTTTACTCCGTCCCCATGTGTGCAATAAATGATTTATTTCATATACATGTTTTGTTTTTGCACTAACATCTTTTGCAGCGGAGTATAAAAAAAATGAATAAATGAGGGGTGACTACTTTATTCATCCCCTAGTTTATTTTGCACTCATTAATTGGTAATAATGCAAGCACTGTGAGTACTTCTATCCCTCTCTTCTATGTGCTCCTATGTGCTTATGTGCTCTTCATCTTCTCAAAAACCTTTTGCAAACTCGAACTACGTTGACCTGAGTCTCTCTTTCTTTTTCTGAAGATTGAGAGAAACGTAGGCAACCACTTTGGTCCGATCAATCTTTTACTTGCTTTAAAAAAAAATCTCTATTTTTCCCTTGACATCTAGAACTTGACTCTCACACACGTGCACGCATATAGGATAATTGCACTATATACCCTATAAACCCGGGTCCCAATCGGAGGACGGATGTCGGTCAGCACCCCCATTCTAACGAATGGCCCTCGCCGGTCTCTCTAAACATGGTGTACCCACTCCGTGACACGCTCCTAGACTGTGTTCATGGGGACCCTTAGCCGTAAACCCTGCATCAACCTCATGTATACATACTAGCTAATAAGACACTCCTCGAGACCGGTCGGTTCGATTCTTAGGGTTGTTTTAATCTTTGCCCAAGATAACGCATCTTTACAATCTATAATTCTCCCTTCTGAATATGACGAATGTCCCTTCGGTAAAATGCTGAATAAAGGATTTTGAAAGAATGGAGAACCTCTCTACGGAAATCTGAGTTTGAGTTTTCCTACTTTCACTATTCTGTGCGGGATTGTGGATGCCATTTTGGCTTAGTTTCGACCGCACCGTTCAACATGTCCCTTTCGATTGTCCCTTAAAATTCACAAGGTTTGATTGCATTAATGCATTGTTTAACAAAGTGCAAAACAATTACGGAATCACTTAGGTTTGACTAAATTGAATGGTGGATTCCGATGAGAATATGGGACATTTGCCCAAATTGTCCGTTTGGGAGAATGCAATACAGGTGAAAAACAAGGGGCTCATATTCTAGGGTGACAGAATCCACTATTCCAGGATATTAGATAGAAACCCCCCAAAACGGATTAAGTTCCGTCCGACTAAAATTAGGATTAAAAAACAGAATTCTGTGATCTGTGCTGGATGCCTCGTACGAGACATCTCTCTATGTCTGTGTCAGTTTCTGTGCTGTGCTCGTTTGGTCAACCTACACTCACTCTTAATCCTATACACCTCATAACGCCGACTTGTTGGGACCTTAATCTGGGTTTAACGCAATCTCTATACCGTTAGGTCCGTCCGAATTGCAACTAGATCGTTCCAAACTCACCCGATACCATGACTGGAAGCAACGACACCAATACTGATAATCTCAATGAGGCCAAGGCTGAAATCTTGAAAGCCCCCAAGCAACTAGATGATAAGCAAGATCAAATAGACGCCTTAGTTGCCGAGCTCCATGCATTGAGAGTCAAGAAAGCTAAGAAACAAAAGAAGAAGGATTATGAATCCCTCGCCTCCTCCGAAGACGAGGCATCCTCTAGAAAGAAAGACAAGAAGTCTACGAAGAAGCACTACGAGTCCGACTCTTCTTCATCTTCTTCCTCATCCGATGATGAGGAACATGTCGCTAAGACTACCAAGTCAAAGAAAGAAGGTAGTGGTGACAACAAAAAGGTAGATGCTCCTGTGACCATGAATTACCTTGAAAGGAAACTTGCTTCACTCGACACTCCAAAAGGATCATTCGCTCCCTTTGATCCAGATTCTCTCCGATAATCCATCACCAAGCTTCCGCGCAAATATAAGACTCCTGATGTGGCAAATTTCAATGGCACCACTTGTCCCCGAGCTCATGTTGAAACCTATACTTGGGCCATGTTACCAATGGGTGTTGATGATAACATTTTAGGCCAAAGTGTTCCTCAAACTTTAGAGGGTGCCGCAAGAGATTGGTACATGTCACTTCCGATATCCACTAGGCTTGATTGGTTAGAAGCATGTCGAGTGTTCCAAAGGTAGTTTGAAGACAATTCTACATACCTCCCTACTAGGAGGGATCTTGAGCAAGCCAAGCAATACCCAAATGAGTCTGTTGCTGAATTTGCTAGAAGGTGGAGGCTCAAGCTCACAAAAATTGTTGAAAGACCTAGTCTCAAAGAACAAATCCACATCTTCCTCCAATGTCTCCGTGAGGAATTTGAAGACAAGCTTGAAGGTAATTACATTCCTAGCTTCAATGAGCTCCACGAATCCGGAATAAGGATCGATGACCTCCTCAAGTCTAAAAGAAAGAGTAGTAGTTATCGCTACGAACACAAAGGTGCATCCAACAAAGAAACATCCGTCAATGCTATAGCTTTCAACAACCAAGGAAAAGGCAACTACTTCGATGTTCCCCCTCCCAAAAGAGAGAAGAAAGAAAGAGTCTACAACAAGCTAGAAGGGATCACTCAAGAAGAACTCTTTGACATACTAGTAGAGAAGGGAAAGATCACACCAAGAAATCCTCCTACTACACCAAGGGAACTCCCCCCTCATCATGCTCACCACCTCCTCTGCAACTTCCACAAGGCAACCGGCCATGACACCAACTCTTGTAAACACTTAAAGGATGTGATCCAAGATCTCATTGACAACAAGGAACTTGAAGCGCCGAATGTCATCACCAATCCGCTCCCCTAGAGACGTGAAGAAGAATGAAGCCTCAAGAAGAAATCAAGGTCAACCACTTTGAGAGTAAAAAAAAAAAAAAAAACCTCAAGCTTTCATAACCCCACAAAGAAGGAGTTTCAATCACACACAATGAAGTTAAAGAAATAGGAGGCCTCTCATCCCCTCCTACAACGAAGGTCAAATCCAAATGAAGAAAAAGTGAGACTCCTAACTTGAAGACCGTCTCCATCATCCGCAGATATCACTCATGAAGAAATTCGAAGAGCGCACTAATGATTAGGCCTTCTCCTCAAAACTTGGCAAGACATTTCTAGATGATTCACTTGGAAAATAATTGAACAAGCACTTAAGACATCAAAAATAAACACTAGGGTCCATTAAAAGTAGAACTATCTTTCTAGTACTTTGAGCCAAGTAGCGTTCATTATTGAGTCTAGGGGCTTCCTCTCTCATACACTCCTCTTTGAAATCCAAGCATCAAGGCTAGGGGATTATTCTTTCCGTCCCCTTCCAATTCCTGTTCAAGATATACGAACTCGTCAAAGTAAGTTCGCACTAGGGGCTATCCTCTTCGCCTCTAACTCTCATTAAAAAGTGTGTCATCCTCAATGAGTCGATGGTTGGAATACACTTCCCGAAAGCCAAGTCGATAGCTAAAATGCCTAATACATTCAAACCCAAAAATCTTGCATGTCTCTCCCCAAATAAGAGGCAAAACTACTCTCCTCTCTGAGTCATCTCCGAGTGCATACTTTGTCAAAAAAAAATTTTTTTTAAAAGAGACGCAAAAGAGATGCCCGCTAGATTGAAAACCCGAAAGGGTGGTCTAGGCAAAAATCAGGGTGCGTCACAAGAAAAAAAAATATAATAAAATATAGGGAGAACGTTCTTCAAATCATTTCTTCTTCAACCTTCCTCAAATCCATCAAGCGGGAGAGCACTCTTCTTCAAATAAAACAGCCTCATAAGACTGTTCATGGAGTCACTACAACATACATGATTCTTGGGGGATGACTTAGACCACACATGATATAAACTTAGGGGAACAGATAACGTCTCTCGTCGCCTTCACCGGAGGCTTTCGGACATGGAACTCTAGAGTGATTCAAAAGTTTGCCTAGCCTACTTAGAGCTTGCACATCATTGGTTGTCAAACAAATAGTTGTCTCCCTTGACACAACATGACTAAAGGAACGATCTGGACGGATCATCTTGCACAAGGCAAACGAGTCTCAAACGAGACAACCATCAGAGAAATTCCGTAGCATCATCTCTGCCGAAAACCTGATTAGGTCCCAACTTGTCAAACACTTATCCCCGCACACACACACAAATCAACACAAACAGTTCATCACTAATAAACATCCCAAAGCAAATCTATGCTATTCACACTACTTACACCAAGGTTGACCGACCGGGCATGCACATAAATTTGTCACCGCCGCATGAGTCTAATCGAAAGATAAAATCGAAGCTAAATTGCTTGCTAGAATAGATTCTACTTGTTGAATGAACAGTTACACAGAAACCAATCCGTGCTCAAAAAGAAAAAGAAAAATTCAGCAGCGATCAGATGATCCCCGCAAAGAATTCAGTCATAAAACTTCAGCATCCAGTACTTTCAATGTAGGTGCATTGATCTAGGATAATATTCAGTACTTTCAATCAACTCCATGAACTGATTGATCGAGGATATTCAGAAATCTACATCAAACCGTCCAGTACTTTCAATGATGAATTGATCGAGGACATGTTCAGTACTTTCAATCAGCTCTATGAACTGATTGATCGAGGACATTTGGGGATCCAGTACTTTCAATGTAGGTGGATTGATCGAGGATAATATTCAGTACTTTCAATCAGCCCCATGAACTGATTGATCGAGGATATTCCCCAACAACTTCAACACCGTCAACCGCGACGCTCTATCAGCAACAGAAGGTATATTCAGAATTGGGTCAAGGACATTGATTCCTCAGTATGGGTTACTCTCTAAACTCTAAAACTTTACTAACCGCAGTGTTGCTTTCAAAATGATTTTCAAAATACCTCAAACATCCGTTTTTGCGTGTTTTCAGAGTTAAACTACGTTTGATCTGATTTCCTTCTAGGAATACGTAGGCAGCTTTCTAAAACGACCATACCCAAAGTTCTAAATGGTATTTTTTCTATCGATGACGTTACTTCTTTCATAAGTATCATCGCCGAGGGGCTCTGTAGACAGCCCATTTTGAACCCAAATTTATGATTAAACTACTCTTGTGTCTCGCCTTTGTGTTTGGATGAAAATGCGTTAGTTTCGTCATGTTTCGTTAAGTTTCTAACTGACTCCGTTAGTCAGGGGCTAAACTGAACAAAGGAACTATAGACAAGGACAAAACAGTATTAAAACACTAGATGCCTCGTACGAGATATCTCCTCTGTCTGCGGGATGAATCCACTTTCCTTCTCCATCCCGATCTCTTTCTTGGCCAACACTCTCCTAATCCAGATAATATCTAATAGGAAGCTTCCTAGGTGATTTCCTACCGATTTCCTACCTCCTTTAACCTCTCAAAATAAGGACTCTATTTCCTACTAAACTTAGGACTCCTCTTCTTGATCCCTAAGTAATCTAATCCCTATAAAAATAGAGTCTTTCACCCAAAAAGAGGTTAACGACTCTCTAGTCAGTATCTCTCTCAAGAATCCCGTTTTTATTCCTTCCTCACACCAAAACACCACCAAAAACCCTTATTTTCAAGCCAAAGTCATCACAAAACTCTTGGATCATCAAGGCCTTAGTCAAGGCCATCAATTGGAATCTCAAGAACACTCTAGGTAAACTCCTATGCTTTTAAACTCTACTTCTCATATCCTTCTTTGTTTTAGAGTGGTGTAATCACATCAAAAGGATCAGCCTAGATCCTCTCCAATCAATGGAGATGGTCTCAAAGCACGTGATCCGACATTCCAATAATTAAGAAATTAATTATTAGCTTTATTTGTTTTAATTGTTTATTCTTTATTTGATTAAAAACACCTGAGCAAGACAAATCCTAGATTGGGTGGATTGGGTGCTCCTTGACCTTCTTAATCCATAACTTAACCCCCGAACTCAAGAATCTCACGGTCCATGTTCTGTTCAAGAACATGGTGGCAACTCCCAAATCAAAAAGGCGAGCGGGTATCTTCTCGGGTGCAAACAGTAGGATAGTTATCCCCAGCAGGAGTCTGATGTCTCATTTCTTTTTTTTTTTTTACGAATGTTCTGTCTTTATACAGGATAGTGTCCGTAGGATTGTTATCCCCAGCAGGAGTCTGATGTCTAGTTTCTTTCTTTTCCCAATAGAGTCCGAACAACGGCTTTATTGCCTAACGAATGTTCAGTTTTCATACAAGATAGTGTCCGTAGGATAGTTATCCCCAGCAGGAGTCTGATGTCTTGTTTCTTTTTTCTTTTTGACGAATGTTCAGTCTCGTACAGAATAGTGTCCGTAGAATTGTTATCCCCAGCAGGAGTCTGATGTCTCATTTCTTTCTTCTTTCTTTCCCCAATAGAGTCCGAACAATTAATTTATTTCCTGACGAATGTTCAGTCTTTATACAGGATAGTGTCCGTAAGATAGTTATCCCCAGCAAGAGTCTGATGTCTTGTTTCTTTTTTCTTTTTGACGAATGTTCAATCTTCATACAGGATAGTGTCCATAGGATTCTTATCCCCAGCAGGAGTCTGATGTCTCATTTCTTTCTTCTTTCTTTCCCCAATATAGTCCGAACAACGGCTTTATTGCCTGATGAATGTTCAGTCTTCATATAGGATAGTGTCCGCAGGATAGTTATCCCCTGCAGGAGTCTGATGTCTCGTTTATTTCTTTTTCTTTCCCAAATAAAGTCCGAACAATGGCTTTATTGCCTGACGAATGTTCAGTCTTCATACATGATAGTGTCCATAAGATAGTTATCCCCAGCAGAAGTATGATGACTCGTTTCTTTTTTCTTTTTTACGAATGTTTAGTCTTCATACAGGATAGCGTCTGTAGGATTGTTATCCCCAGAAGGAGTCTGATGTCTCATTTCTTTTTTCTTTTTTATGAATGTTCAGTCTTCACACAGGATAGTGTCTGTAGGATTGTTATCCCCAGCAGGAGACTGATGTCTCATTTCTTTTTTCTTTTTTATGAATATTCAGACTTCATACAGGATAGTGTCTGTAGGATTGTTATCGCTAGCAGGAGTCTGATGTCTCGTTTATTTCTTATTTCTTTCCCCTATAGAGTCCAAACAACGACTTTATTGCCTGACGAATGTTCAGTCTTCATACAGGATAGTGTCCGTATGATAGTTATCCCAGCAGGAGTCTGATGTCTTGTTTCTTTTTCTTTTTTACGAATGTTCAGTCTTCATACCGGATAGCATCCGTAGGATTGTTATCCCCAGCAGGATTCTGATGTCTCATTTCTTTTTTCTTTTTTATGAATATTCAGTCTTCATACAGGATAGTGTCTGTAGGATTGTTATCCCCAGCAGGAGTCTGATGTCTCGTTTATTTCTTCATTCTTTCCCCTATAGAGTCCAAACAATGACTTTATTGCTTGACGAATGTTCAGTCTTCATACAGGATAGTGTCCGTAGGATAGCTATCCCCGGCAGGAGTCTGATGTCTCGTTTCTTTTTTCTTTTTTATGAATGTTCAGTCTTTATACAGGATAGTGTCCGTAGGATTGTTATCCCCAGTAGGAGCCTGATGTCTCATTTCTTTCTTCTTTATTTCCCTAATAGAGTCCGAACAACGGCTTTATTGCCTGACGAATGTTCACTCTTCATACAGGATAATGTCCGTAGGATATTTATCCCCAGCAGGAGTCTGATGTCTCGTTTTTTTTTTCTTTTTTACGAATGTTCAGTCTTCATACAGGATAGCGTCCGTAGGATTGTTATCCCCAGCAGGAGTCTGATGTCTCATTTGTTTTTTCTTTTTTACGAATGTTCAGTTTTTATCCAGGATAGCGTCCGTAGGTTTGTTATCCCCTGCAGGAGTCTGAGGTCTCGTTTCTTTCTTCTTTCTTTCCCCAATAGAGTCCGAAGAACGGCTTTATTGCTTGACGAATGTTCAGTCTTCATATAAGATAGTGTCCGTAGGATAGTTATCCTCAGCAGGAGTCTGATGTCTGGTTTCTTTTTTCTTTTTGACGAATGTTCAGTCTTTATACAGGATAGTGTCCGTAGGATTGTTATCTCCAGTAGGAGTATGATGTCTCATTTCTTTCTTCTTTCTTTCCCCAATAGTGTCCGAACAACGACTTTATTTCCTGATGAATGTTCAGTCTTCATACAGGATAGTGTCCGTAGGATAGTTATCCCCAGCAGGAGTTTGATGTCTCATTTATTTTGTCTTTTATACGAATGTCCTTTCTTCATACAGGATAGTGTCCGTATGATTGTTATCCCCAGCAGGAGTCTGATGTCTCATTTCTTTTTTATTTTTTACGAATGTTCAGTCTTCATACAGGATAGTGTCCGTTGGATTGTTATCCCCAACACGAGTCTGATGTCTTGTTTCGTTCTTCTTTCTTTCCCCAATAGAGTCTGAACAATGACTTTATTTCCTGATGAATGTTCAATATTCATACAGGATAGTGTCCGTAGGATAGTTATCCCCAGCAAGATTTTGAGATGTCTCATTTATTTTTTCTTTTTTACGAATGTTCTGTCTTCCTACAGGATAGTGTCCGTAGGATTGTTATCCCCAGCAGGAGTCTGATGTCTCGTTTCTTTCTTCTTTCTTTCCCCAATAGAGTCCGAACAATGACTTTATTGCCTGACGAATGTTTAGTCTTCATATAGGATAGTGTCTGTAGTATAGTTATCCCCAGCAGGAGTCTGATGACTGGTTTCTTTTTTCTTTTTGACGAATGTTCAGTCTTCATATAGGATAGTGTCCGTAGGATTGTTATCCCCAGTAGGAGTCTGATGCCTCGTTTCTTTCTTCTTTCTTTTCCCAATAGAGTCCGAACAACGACTTTATTGCCTGACTAATGTTCAGTCTTCATATAGGATAGTGTCCGTAGGATAGTTATCCCCAGTAGGAGTCTGATGTCTGGTTTCTTTTTTCATTTTGATGAATGTTCAGTCTTCATACAGGATAGTGTCCGTAGGATTGTTATATCCAGCAGGAGTCTGATGTCTCGTTTCTTTCTTCTTTCTTTCCCCAATAGTGTCCGAACAACGACTTTATTTCCTAACGAATGTTCAGTCTTCATACAGGATAGTGTCCGTAGGGTAGTTATCCCCAGCAGGAGTCTGATGTCTCGTTTCTTTTTTATTTTTTACGAATGTTCAGTCTTCATACAGGATAGTGTCCGTAGGATTGTTATCTCCAGCAAGAGTCTGATGTCTCATTTTTTTCTTCTTTCTTTCCCCAATAGTGTCCGAACAACGACTTTATTTCCTAACGAATGTTCAGTCTTCATACAGGATAGTGTCCTTAGGGTAGTTATCCCCAGCAGGAGTCTGATGTCTCATTTGTTTTTTCTTTTTTACGAATGATTAGTCTTCATACAGGATAGTGTCCGTAGGATTGTTATCTCCAGCAAGACTTTGATGTCTCATTTCTTTCTTCTTTCTTTCCCCAATAGTGTCCGAACAACGACTTTATTTCCTAACGAATGTTCAGTCTTCATACAGGATAGTGTCCGTAGGATTGTTATCTCCAACAGGAGTCTGATGTCTCGTTTCTTTCTTCTTTCTTTCCCCAATAGAGTCCGAACAACGGATTTATTGCTTGACGAATGTTCAGTCTTCATATAAGATAGTGTCCGTAGGATAGTTATCCTCAGCAGGAGTCTGATGTCTGGTTTCTTTTTTCTTTTTGACGAATGTTCAGTCTTTATACAGGATAGTGTCCGTAGGATTGTTATCTCCAGCAGGAGTATGATGTCTCATTTCTTTCTTCTTTCTTTCCCCAATAGTGTCCGAACAACGACTTTATTTCCTGATGAATGTTCAGTCTTCATACAGGATAGTGTCCGTAGGATAGTTATCCCCAGCAGGAGTTTGATGTCTCATTTATTTTGTCTTTTATACGAATGTCCTTTCTTCATACAGGATAGCGTCCGTATGATTGTTATCCCCAGCAGGAGTCTGATGTCTCATTTCTTTTTTATTTTTTACGAATGTTCAGTCTTCATACAGGATAGTGTCCGTTGGATTGTTATCCCCAACACGAGTCTGATGTCTTGTTTCGTTCTTCTTTCTTTCCCCAATAGAGTCTGAACAATGACTTTATTTCCTGATGAATGTTCAATATTCATACAGGATAGTGTCCGTAGGATAGTTATCCCCAGCAAGATTTTGAGATGTCTCATTTATTTTTTCTTTTTTACGAATGTTCTGTCTTCCTACAGGATAGTGTCCGTAGGATTGTTATCCCCAGCAGGAGTCTGATGTCTCGTTTCTTTCTTCTTTCTTTCCCCAATAGAGTCCGAACAATGACTTTATTGCCTGACGAATGTTACTCTTCATATAGGATAGTGTCTGTAGTATAGTTATCCCCAGCAGGAGTCTGATGACTGGTTTCTTTTTTCTTTTGACGAATGTTCAGTCTTCATATAGGATAGTGTCCGTAGGATTGTTATCCCCAGTAGGAGTCTGATGCCTCGTTTCTTTCTTCTTTCTTTTCCCAATAGAGTCCGAACAACGACTTTATTGCCTGACTAATGTTCAGTCTTCATATAGGATAGTGTCCGTAGGATAGTTATCCCCAGCAGGAGTCTGATGTCTGGTTTCTTTTTTCATTTTGATGAATGTTCAGTCTTCATACAGGATAGTGTCCGTAGGATTGTTATATCCAGCAGGAGTCTGATGTCTCGTTTCTTTCTTCTTTCTTTCCCCAATAGTGTCCGAACAACGACTTTATTTCCTAACGAATGTTCAGTCTTCATACAGGATAGTGTCCGTAGGGTAGTTATCCCCAGCAGGAGTCTGATGTCTCGTTTCTTTTTATTTTTTACGAATGTTCAGTCTTCATACAGGATAGTGTCCGTAGGATTGTTATCTCCAGCAAGAGTCTGATGTCTCATTTTTTTCTTCTTTCTTTCCCCAATAGTGTCCGAACAACGACTTTATTTCCTAACGAATGTTCAGTCTTCATACAGGATAGTGTCCTTAGGGTAGTTATCCCCAGCAGGAGTCTGATGTCTCATTTGTTTTTCCTTTTTACGAATGATTAGTCTTCATACAGGATAGTGTCCGTAGGATTGTTATCTCCAGCAAGACTTTGATGTCTCATTTCTTTCTTCTTTCTTTCCCCAATAGTGTCCGAACAACGACTTTATTTCCTAACGAATGTTCAGTCTTCATACAGGATAGTGTCCGTAGGATTGTTATCTCCAACAGGAGTCTGATGTCTCGTTTCTTTCTTCTTTCTTTCCCCAATAGAGTCCGAACAATGAATTTATTGCCTGATGAATGTTCAGTCTTCATATAGGATAGTGTCTGTAGGATAGTTATCCCCAGCAGGAGTCTGATGATTGGTTTCTTTTTTCTTTTTGATGAATGTGCAGTCTTCATACAGGATAGTGTCCGTAGGATTGTTATCCCCAATAGGAGTCTGATGTCTCGTTTCTTTCTTTTTTCTTTCCCCAATAGAGTCCGAACAACGACTTTATTGCCTGACGAATGTTCAGTCTTCATACAGGATAGTGTCCGTAGGATAGTTATCCCCAGCAGGAGTCTGATGTCTGGTTTCTTTTTTCTTTTTGACGAATGTTCAGTCTTCATAAAGGATAGTGTCCATAGGATTGTTATCTCCAGCAAGAGTCTGATGTCTCGTTTCTTTCTTCTTTCTTTCCCCAATAGTGTCCGAACAACGACTTTATTTCCTAAAAAATGTTCAGTCTTCATACAGGATAGTGTCCGTAGGATAGTTATCCCCAGCAGGAGTCTGATGTCAGGTTTCTTTTTTCTTTTTGACGAATGTTCAGTGTTCATACAGGATAGTGTCCGTAGGATTGTTATCTCCAGCAGGAGTCTGATGTCTCATTTCTTTCTTCTTTCTTTCCCTAATAGAGTCCGAACAACGACTTTATTTCCTTATGAATGTTCAATCTTCATATAGGATAGTGTCCGTAGGAGAGTTATCCCCAGCAAGAGTCTGATGTCTCATTTCTTTTTTCTTTTTTACGAATATTCAATCTTCATACAAGATAGTGTCCGTAGGATTGTTATCCCCAGCAGGAATCTGATGTCTCGTTTCTTTCTTCTTTCTTTTCCTAATAAAGTCCGAACAATGGCTTTATTGCCTGACGAATGTTCAGTCTTCATACAGGATAGGGTCCGTAGGATAGTTATCCCTAGCAGGAGTCTAATGTCTTTTTTCTTTTTTCTTTTTTACGAATGTTTAGTCTACATACAGGATAGTGTCCGTAGGATTGTTATCCCCAGCAGGAGTCTGATGTCTCGTTTCTTTCTTCTTTCTTTCCCCAATAGAGTCCGAACAACGACTTTATTGCCCGACGAATGCTCAGTCTTCATACAGGATAGTGTCCATAGGATAGTTAACCCAGCAGGAGTCTGATGTTTCGTTTCTATTTTCTTTTATACGAATGTTCAGTCTTCATAAAGGATAGTGTCCGTACGATTGTTATCCCCAGCAGGAGTCTGATGTCTCGTTTCTTTCTTCTTTCTTTCCCCAATAGAGTCCGAACAATTTATTGCCTGATGAATGTTTAGTCTTCATACAGGATAGTGTCCTTAGGATAGTTATCCCCAGCAGGTATCTGATGTCTCATTTCTTTTTTTCTTTTTTACGAATGTTCCGTCTTCATACAGGATTATGTCCGTAGGATTGTTATCCCCAGCAGGAATCTGATGTCTCATTTCTTTCTTCTTTCTTTCCCTAATAGAGTCCGAACAACGGCTTTATTGCCTCAGGAATGTTCAATCTTCATACAGGATAGTGTCCGTAGGATAGTTATCCCCAACAGGAGTCTGATGTCTCATTTCTTTTCTCTTTTTTACGAATGTTCAGTCTTCATACAGGATAGTGTCCGTAGGATTGTTATCCCCAGCAAGAGTCTGATAACTCATTTCTTTCTTCTTTCTTTCCCCAATAGAGTTCGAACAACAGCTATATTGCCTGACGAATGTTCAGTCTTCATACAGGATAGTGTTCGTAGGATAGTTATCCCCAGCAGGAGTCTGATATATCGTTTCTTTTTTCTTTTTTACGAATTTTCAGTCTTCATACAGGATAGTGTTCGTAGGATTGTTATCCCCAGCAGGAGTCTGATGTCTCATTTCTTTCTTCTTTATTTCCCCAATAGAGTCTGAACGACTTTATTTTCTGACGAATGTTCAGTCTTCATATAGGATAGTGTCCGTAGAATAGTTATCCTTAGCAGGAGTCTGATGTCTAATTTCCTTTTTCTTTTCTACGAGTATTCAGTCTTCAAACAGGATAGTGTCAGTAAGATTGTCATCCCCAGCAGGAGTCTGATGTCTCATTTCTTTCTTCTTTCTTTCCCCAATAGAGTTCGAACAATGACTTTATTGCCTGACGAATGTTCAGTCTTCATACAGGATAGTGTTCGTAGGATAGTTATCCCTAGCAGGAGTCTGATGTCTCGTTTCTTTTTTCTTTTTTATGAATGTTCAGTCTTCATACAGGATAGTGTCCATAGGATTGTTATCCCCAGCAGGAGTCTAATGTCTCGTTTCTTTTTTATTTTTTACGAATGTTCAGTCTTCTTACAAGATAGTGTCCGTAGGATTGTTATCCTCTGCAGGAGTCCGATGTCTCATTTATTTCTTCTTTCTTTCCCCAATAGAGTCCGAACAATGACTTTATTTGCTGACGAATGTTCAGACTTCATACAGGATAGTGTCCGTAGGATAGTTATCCCTAGCAGGAGTCTGATGTCTCGTTTCTTTTTTCTTCTTTACAAATGTTCAGTCTTCATAAAGGATAGTGTCCGTAGGATTGTTATCCCCAGCAGGAGTCTGATGTCTCGTTTCTTTCTTCTTTCTTTCCCTAATAGAGTCCGAACAATTTATTGCCTGACGAATGTTCAGTCTTCATACAGGATAGTGTCCTTAGGATAGTTATCCCCATCAAGAATCTGATGTCTCGTTTCTTCTTTCTTTCCCTAATAGAGTCCGAAGAACGACTTTATTGCCTGAAGAAAGTTCAGTCTTCATACAGGATAGTGTCCGTAGGATAGTTATCCCCAGCAGGAGTCTGATGTCTCGTTTCTTTTTTCTTTTCTACGAATGTTCAGTCTCCATACAGGATAGTGTCCGTAGGATTGTTATCCCCTGCAAGAGTCTGATGTCACATTTCTTTCTTCTTTCTTTCCCCAATAGAGTCTGAACAATGACTTTATTGCCTGACGAATGTTTAGTCTTAATACACGATAGTGTCCATAGGATAGTTACCCCCAGCAGGAGTGTGATGTCTCATTTCTTTTTTCTATTGTACGAATGTTCAGTCTTCATACAGGATAGTGTCCGTACGATTTTTATCCCCAGCAAGGGTCTGATGTCTCGTTTCTTTCTTCTTTCTTTACCCAATAGAGTCCGAACAACGACTTTATTGCCTGACGAATGTTCAGTCTTCATACAGGATAGTGTCCGTAGGATAGTTATCCCTAGCAGGAGTCTAAAATCGTTTCTTTTTTCTTTTTTATGAATGTTCAGTCTTCATACAAGATAGTGTCCGTAGGATTGTTATCCCCAGCAGGAGTCTGATGTCTCATTTCTTTCTTCTTTCTTTCCCCAATAGAGTTCGAACAACGACTTTATTTCCTGACGAATGTTCAGTCTTCAAACAGGATAGTGTCCGTAGGATAGTTATCCCCAGTAGGAGTGTGATGTATCGTTTCTTTATTCTTTTCTACAAATGATCAGTCTTCATACAGGATAGTGTCCGTAGGATTGTTATCCCCAGCAAGAGTCTGATATCTCGTTTCTTTCTTCTTTCTTTCCCCAATTGAGTCCGAACAATGACTTTATTGCATGACGAATGTTCAGTCTTCATACAGGATAGTGTCCGTAGGATAGTTATCCCTAGCAGGAGTCTGATGTCTTGTTTCTTTTTTCTTTTTTATGAATGTTCAGTCTTTATACAGGATAGTGTCCGTAGGATTGTTATCCCCAGTAGGAGCCTGATGTCTCATTTCTTTCTTCTTTATTTCCCTAATAGAGTCCGAACAACGACTTTATTTCCTGACGAATGTTCAGTGTTCGTAAAGGATAGTGTCCGTAGGATAGTTATCCCCAGCAGGAGTCTGATGACTCGTTTCTTTTTTATGTTTTACGAATGTTCAGTCTTCATAAAGAATAGTGTCCGTAGGATTGTTATCCCCAGCAGGAGTCTGATGTCTCGTTTCTTTCTTCTTTCTTTCCCCAATAGAGTCTGAACAATTTATTGCCAGACGAATGTTCGGTCTTCATATAGGATAGTGTCCTTAGGATAGTTATCCCCAACAGGAATCTGATGTCTCGTTTCTTTTTAGTTTTATACAAATGTTTAGTCTTCATAAAGGATAGTATCCGTAGGATTGTATCCCCAGCAGGAGTCTGATGTCTCGTTTCTTTCTTCTTTCTTTCCCCAATAGAGTCCGAACAATTTATTGCCTGACGAATGTACTGTCTTCATACAGGATAGTGTTCGTAGGATTGTTATCGCCAGCAAGAGTCTGATGTCTCGTTTCTTTTTTCTTTATTACGAATGTTCAGTCTTCTTACAAGATAGTGTCCGTAGGATTGTTATCCTCAGCAGGAGTGATGTCTCGTTTCTTTCTTCTTTCTTTCCCCAATAGAGTCCGAACAACGACTTTATTTCCTGACGAATGTTCAGTCTTCATACAGGATAGTGTCCATAGTATAGTTATCCCTAGCAGGAGTCTAATGCCTCGTTTCTTTTTTCCTTTTTTACGAATGTTCAGTCTTCATAAAGGATAGTGTCTGTAGGATTGTTATCCCTAGCAGGAGATTGATGTCTCGTTTCTTTCTTCTTTCTTTCCCCAATAGAGTCCGAACAATTTATTGCCTGACGAATGTTCAGTCTTTATACAGGATAGTATCCTTAGGATAGTTATCCCCAGCAGGAATCTGATGTCTCGTTTCTTTTTTCTTTTTTATGAATGTTCAGTCTTCATACATGATAGTGTTCGTAGGATTGTTATCACCATCAGGAGTCTGATGTCTCGTTTCTTTTTTCTTTCTTTCCCCAATAGAGTCCGAACAACGACTTTATTTTCTGACGAATGTTCAGTCTTCATACAGGATAGTATCCGTAGGATAGTTATCCCCAGCAGGAGTCTGATGTCTTGTTTCTTTTTTCTTTTCTACGAATGTTCAGTCTTTATACAGGATAGTTTCCGTAGGATTGTTATTCCCAGCAAGAGTCTGATGTCTGATTTCTTTCTTCTTTCTTTCCCCAATAGAGTCCGAACAACGACATTATTGCCTGACAAAGGTTCAGTCTTCATACAGGATAGTGTCCGTAGGATAGTTATCCCCAGCAGGAGTTTGATGTCTCATTTCTTTTTTCTGTTTTACGAATGTTTAGTCTTCATAAAGGATAGTGTCCGTAGGATTGTTATCCCCAGCATGAGTCTAATGTCTCGTTTCTTTCTTCTTTCTTTCCCCAATAGAGTCCGCACAATTTATTTCCTGACGAATGTTCAGTATTTATACAGGATAGTGTCCTTAGGATAGTTATCCCCAGCAAGAATCTTATGTCTCGTTTCTTTTTACTTTTTTACGAATGTTTAGTCTTTATAAAGGATAGTGTCCGTAGGATTGTTATCCCCAGCATGAGTCTGATGTCTCGTTTCTTTCTTCTTTCTTTCCCCAATAGAGTCCGAACAATTTATTGCCTGACGAATGTTCAGTCTTCATACAGGATAGTGTTTGTAGGATTGTTTTCCCCAGCAGGAATCTGATGTCTCGTTTCTCTTTTCTTTATTAAGAATGTTCAGTCTTCTTACAAGATAGTGTCCGTAGGATTGTTATCCCCAGCAGGAGATTGATGTCTCGTTTCTTTCTTCTTTCTTTCCCCAATAGAGTCCGAACAACGAGTTTATTTCCTGACGAATGTTCAGTCTTCATACAAGATAGTGTCCGTAGGATAGTTATCCCTAGCAGGAGTCTAAAATCGTTTCTTTTTTCTTTTTTATGAATGTTCAGTCTTCATACAAGATAGTGTCCGTAGGATTGTTATCCCCAGCAGGAGTCTGATGTCTCATTTCTTTCTTCTTTCATTCACCAATAGAGTTCGAACAACGACTTTATTTCCTGACGAATGTTCAGTCTTCAAACAGGATAGTGTCCGTAGGATGGTTATCCCCAGTAGGAGTGTGATGTATCGTTTCTTTATTCTTTTCTACAAATGATCAGTCTTCATACAGGATAGTGTCCGTAGGATTGTTATCCCCTGCAAGAGTCTGATGTCACATTTCTTTCTTCTTTCTTTCCCCAATAGAGTCTGAACAATGACTTTATTGCCTGACGAATGTTTAGTCTTAATACACGATAGTGTCCATAGGATAGTTACCCCCAGCAGGAGTGTGATGTCTCATTTCTTTTTTCTATTGTACGAATGTTCAGTCTTCATACAGGATAGTGTCCGTACGATTTTTATCCCCAGCAAGGGTCTGATGTCTCGTTTCTTTCTTCTTTCTTTACCCAATAGAGTCCGAACAACGACTTTATTGCCTGACGAATGTTCAGTCTTCATACAGGATAGTGTCCGTAGGATAGTTATCCCTAGCAGGAGTCTAAAATCGTTTCTTTTTTCTTTTTTATGAATGTTCAGTCTTCATACAAGATAGTGTCCGTAGGATTGTTATCCCCAGCAGGAGTCTGATGTCTCATTTCTTTCTTCTTTCTTTCCCCAATAGAGTTCGAACAACGACTTTATTTCCTGACGAATGTTCAGTCTTCAAACAGGATAGTGTCCGTAGGATAGTTATCCCCAGTAGGAGTGTGATGAATCGTTTCTTTATTCTTTTCTACAAATGATCAGTCTTCATACAGGATAGTGTCCGTAGGATTGTTATCCCCAGCAAGAGTCTGATATCTCGTTTCTTTCTTCTTTCTTTCCCCAATTGAGTCCGAACAATGACTTTATTGCATGACGAATGTTCAGTCTTCATACAGGATAGTGTCCGTAGGATAGTTATCCCTAGCAGGAGTCTGATGTCTTGTTTCTTTTTTCTTTTTTATGAATGTTCAGTCTTTATACAGGATAGTGTCCGTAGGATTGTTATCCCCAGTAGGAGCCTGATGTCTCATTTCTTTCTTCTTTATTTCCCTAATAGAGTCCGAACAACGACTTTATTTCCTGACGAATGTTCAGTGTTCGTAAAGGATAGTGTCCGTAGGATAGTTATCCCCAGCAGGAGTCTGATGACTCGTTTCTTTTTATGTTTTACGAATGTTCAGTCTTCATAAAGAATAGTGTCCGTAGGATTGTTATCCCCAGCAGGAGTCTGATGTCTCGTTTCTTTCTTCTTTCTTTCCCCAATAGAGTCTGAACAATTTATTGCCAGACGAATGTTCGGTCTTCATATAGGATAGTGTCCTTAGGATAGTTATCCCCAACAGGAATCTGATGTCTCGTTTCTTTTTAGTTTTATACAAATGTTTAGTCTTCATAAAGGATAGTGTCCGTAGGATTGTATCCCCAGCAGGAGTCTGATGTCTCGTTTCTTTCTTCTTTCTTTCCCCAATAGAGTCCGAACAATTTATTGCCTGACGAATGTACTGTCTTCATACAGGATAGTGTTCGTAGGATTGTTATCGCCAGCAAGAGTCTGATGTCTCGTTTCTTTTTTCTTTATTACGAATGTTCAGTCTTCTTACAAGATAGTGTCCGTAGGATTGTTATCCTCAGCAGGAGTGATGTCTCGTTTCTTTCTTCTTTCTTTCCCCAATAGAGTCCGAACAACGACTTTATTTCCTGACGAATGTTCAGTCTTCATACAGGATAGTGTCCATAGTATAGTTATCCCTAGCAGGAGTCTAATGCCTCGTTTCTTTTTTCCTTTTTTACGAATGTTCAGTCTTCATAAAGGATAGTGTCTGTAGGATTGTTATCCCTAGCAGGAGATTGATGTCTCGTTTCTTTCTTCTTTCTTTCCCCAATAGAGTCCGAACAATTTATTGCCTGACGAATGTTCAGTCTTTATACAGGATAGTATCCTTAGGATAGTTATCCCCAGCAGGAATCTGATGTCTCGTTTCTTTTTTCTTTTTTATGAATGTTCAGTCTTCATACATGATAGTGTTCGTAGGATTGTTATCCCCATCAGGAGTCTGATGTCTCGTTTCTTTTTTCTTTCTTTCCCCAATAGAGTCCGAACAACGACTTTATTTTCTGACGAATGTTCAGTCTTCATACAGGATAGTATCCGTAGGATAGTTATCCCCAGCAGGAGTCTGATGTCTTGTTTCTTTTTTCTTTTCTACGAATGTTCAGTCTTTATACAGGATAGTTTCCGTAGGATTGTTATTCCCAGCAAGAGTCTGATGTCTGATTTCTTTCTTCTTTCTTTCCCCAATAGAGTCCGAACAACGACATTATTGCCTGACAAAGGTTCAGTCTTCATACAGGATAGTGTCCGTAGGATAGTTATCCCCAGCAGGAGTTTGATGTCTCATTTCTTTTTTCTGTTTTACGAATGTTTAGTCTTCGTAAAGGATAGTGTCCGTAGGATTGTTATCCCCAGCATGAGTCTAATGTCTCGTTTCTTTCTTCTTTCTTTCCCCAATAGAGTCCGCACAATTTATTTCCTGACGAATGTTCAGTCTTTATATAGGATAGTGTCCTTAGGATAGTTATCCCCAGCAAGAATCTTATGTCTCGTTTCTTTTTACTTTTTTACGAATGTTTAGTCTTTATAAAGGATAGTGTCCGTAGGATTGTTATCCCCAGCATGAGTCTGATGTCTCGTTTCTTTCTTCTTTCTTTCCCCAATAGAGTCCGAACAATTTATTGCCTGACGAATGTTCAGTCTTCATACAGGATAGTGTTTGTAGGATTGTTTTCCCCAGCAGGAATCTGATGTCTCGTTTCTCTTTTCTTTATTAAGAATGTTCAGTCTTCTTACAAGATAGTGTCCGTAGGATTGTTATCCCCAGCAGGAGATTGATGTCTCGTTTCTTTCTTCTTTCTTTCCCCAATAGAGTCCGAACAACGAGTTTATTTCCTGACGAATGTTCAGTCTTCATACAAGATAGTGTCCGTAGGATAGTTATCCCTAGCAGGAGTCTAAAATCGTTTCTTTTTTCTTTTTTATGAATGTTCAGTCTTCATACAAGATAGTGTCCGTAGGATTGTTATCCCCAGCAGGAGTCTGATGTCTCATTTCTTTCTTCTTTCATTCCCCAATAGAGTTCGAACAACGACTTTATTTCCTGACGAATGTTCAGTCTTCAAACAGGATAGTGTCCGTAGGATGGTTATCCCCAGTAGGAGTGTGATGTATCGTTTCTTTATTCTTTTCTACAAATGATCAGTCTTCATACAGGATAGTGTCCGTAGGATTGTTATCCCCAGCAAGAGTCCGATATCTCGTTTCTTTCTTCTTTCTTTCCCCAATTGAGTCCGAACAATGACTTTATTGCATGACGAATGTTCAGTCTTCATACAGGATAGTGTCCGTAAGATAGTTATCCCTAGCAGGAGTCTGATGTCTCGTTTCTTTTTTCTTTTTTATGAATGTTCAGTCTTCATACAAGATAGTGTCCATAGGATTGTTATCCCCAGCAGGAGTCTGATGTCTCGTTTCTTTCTTCTTTATTTCCCCAATAGAGTCCGTACAACGACTTTATTTCCTGACGAATGTTCATTGTTCATACAGGATAGTGTCCGTAGGATAGTTATCCCCAGCAGGAGTCTGATGACTCGTTTCTTTTTTATGTTTTACGAATGTTCAGTCTTCATAAAGGATAGTGTCCGTAGGATTGTTATCCCCAGCAGGAGTCTGATGTCTCGTTTCTTTCTTCTTTCTTTCCCCAATAGAGTCTGAACAATTTATTGCCAGACGAATGTTCGGTCTTCATATAGGATAGTGTCCTTAGGATAGTTATCCCTAACAGGAATCTGATGTCTCGTTTCTTTTTACTTTTATACGAAGGTTTAGTCTTCATAAAGGATAGTGTCCGAGGATTGTATCCCCAGCAGGAGTCTGATGTCTCGTTTCTTTCTTCTTTCTTTCCCCAATAGAGTCTGAACAATTTATTGCCAGACGAATGTTCGGTCTTCATATAGGATAGTGTCCTTAGGATAGTTATCCCTAACAGGAATCTGATGTCTCGTTTCTTTTTACTTTTATACGAAGGTTTAGTCTTCATAAAGGATAGTGTCCGAGGATTGTATCCCCAGCAGGAGTCTGATGTCTCGTTTCTTTCTTCTTTCTTTCCCCAATAGAGTCCGAACAATTTATTGCCTGACAAATGTACTATCTTCATACAGGATAGTGTTCGTAGGATTGTTATCGCCAGCAAGAGTCTTATGTCTCGTTTCTTTTTTCTTTATTACGAATGTTCAGTCTTCTTACAAGATAGTGTCCGTAGGATTGTTATCCTCAGCAGGAGTCTGATGTCTCGTTTCTTTCTTCTTTCTTTCCCCAATAGAGTCCGAATAACGACTTTATTTCCTGACGAATGTTCAGTCTTCATACAGGATAGTGTCCATAGGATAGTTATCCCTAGCAGTCTAATGCCTCATTTCTTTTTTCCTTTTTTACGAATGTTCAGTCTTCATAAAGGATAGTGTCTGTAGGATTGTTATCCCTAGCAGGAGATTGATGTCTCGTTTCTTTCTTCTTCCTTTCCCCAATAGAGTCCGAACAATTTATTGCCTGACGAATGTTCAGTCTTTATACAGGATAGTATCCTTAGGATAGTTATCCCTAGCAGGAATCTGATGTCTCGTTTCTTTTTTCTTTTTTATGAATGTTCAGTCTTCATACATGATAGTGTTCGTAGGATTGTTATCCCCATCAGGAGTCTAATGTCTCGTTTCTTTTTTCTTTCTTTCCCCAATAGAGTCCGAACAACGACTTTATTTTCTGACGAATGTTCAGTCATCATACAGGATAGTATCCGTAGGATAGTTATCCCCAGCAGGAGTCTGATGTCTCGTTTCTTTTTTCTTTTCTACGAATGTTCAGTCTTTATACAGGATAGTTTCCGTAGGATTGTTATTCCCAGCAAGAGTCTGATGTCTGATTTCTTTCTTCTTTCTTTCCCCAATAGAGTCCCAACAACGACATTATTGCCTGACGAAGGTTCAGTCTTCATACAGGATAGTGTCCGTAGGATAGTTATCCCCAGCAGGAGTTTGATGTCTCATTTCTTTTTTCTGTTTTACGAATGTTTAGTCTTCATAAAGGATAGTGTCCGTAGGATTGTTATCCCCAGCATAAGTCTAATGTCTCGTTTCTTTCTTCTTTCTTTCCCCAATAGAGTCCGCACAATTTATTGCCTGACGAATGTTCAGTCTTCATACAGGATAGTGTCCTTAGGATAGTTATCCCCAGCAAGAATCTGATGTCTCGTTTCTTTTTACTTTTTTACGAATGTTTAGTCTTTATAAAGGATAGTGTCCGTAGGATTGTTATCCCCAGCATGAGTCTGATGTCTCGTTTCTTTCTTCTTTCTTTCCCCAATAGAGTCCGAACAATTTATTGCCTGACGAATGTTCAGTCTTCATACAGGATAGTGTTCGTAGGATAGTTATCCCCAGCAGGAGTCTGATGTCTCGTTTCTTTTTTCTTTATTAAGAATGTTCAGTCTTCTTACAAGATAGTGTCCGTAGGATTGTTATCCCCAGCAGGAGATTGATGTCTCGTTTCTTTCTTCTTTCTTTCCCCAATAGAGTCCGAACAACGAGTTTATTTCCTGACGAATGTTCAGTCTTCATACAGGAGAGTGTCCGTAGGATAGTTATCCCTAGCAGTAGTCTGATGTCTCGTTTCTTTTTTCTTTTTTACGAATTTTCAGTCTTCATAAAGGATAGTCTCCGTAGGATTGTTATCCCAAGCAAGAGATTGATGTCTCGTTTCTTTCTTCTTTCTTTCCCCAATAGAGACCGAACAATTTAATGCCTGACGAATGTTCAGTCTTCATACAGGATAGTGTCCTTAGGATAGTTATCCCCAGCAGGAATCTGATGTCTCGTTTCTTTTTTCTTTTTTACGAATGTTCAGTCTTCATACAGGATAGTGTCTGTAGGATTGTTATCCCCAGCAGGAGTCTGATGTCTCGTTTCTTTCATATTTCATTCCCCAATAGAGTCTGAACAACAACTTTATTTTCTGACGAATGTTCAGTCTTCATACAGGATAGTGTCTGTAGCATAGTTATCCCCAGCTGGAGTCTGATGTCTCGTTTCTTTTTTCTTTCTTTCCCCAATAGAGTCCGAACAACGACTTTATTGCCTGACGAATGTTTAGTCTTCATACAGGATAGTGTTCGTAGGATAGTTATCCCCAGCAGGAGTTTGATGTCTCATTTCTTTTTTCTTTTTTACGAATGTTTAGTCTTCATACAAGATAGTGTCCGTAGGATTGTTATCCCCAGCAGGAGTCTGAGGTCTCGTTTCTTTCTTCTTTCTTTCCCCAATAGAATCCCAACAACGACATTATTGCCTGACGAAGGTTCAGTCTTCATACAGGATAGTGTCCGTAGGATAGTTATCCCCAGCAGGAGTTTGATGTCTCATTTCTTTTTTCTGTTTTACGAATGTTTAGTCTTCATAAAGGATAGTGTCCGTAGGATTGTTATCCCCAGCATGAGTCTAATGTCTCGTTTCTTTCTTCTTTCTTTCCCCAATAGAGTCCGCACAATTTATTGCCTGACGAATGTTCAGTCTTCATACAGGATAGTGTCCTTAGGATAGTTATCCCCAGCAAGAATCTGATGTCTCGTTTCTTTTTACTTTTTTACGAATGTTTAGTCTTTATAAAGGATAGTGTCCGTAGGATTGTTATCCCCAGCATGAGTCTGATGTCTCGTTTCTTTCTTCTTTCTTTCCCCAATAGAGTCCGAACAATTTATTGCCTGACGAATGTTCAGTCTTCATACAGGATAGTGTTCGTAGGATAGTTATCCCCAGCAGGAGTCTGATGTCTCGTTTCTTTTTTCTTTATTAAGAATGTTCAGTCTTCTTACAAGATAGTGTCCGTAGGATTGTTATCCCCAGCAGGAGATTGATGTCTCGTTTCTTTCTTCTTTCTTTCCCCAATAGAGTCCGAACAACGAGTTTATTTCCTGACGAATGTTCAGTCTTCATACAAGATAGTGTCCGTAGGATAGTTATCCCTAGCAGGAGTTTGATGTCTCATTTCTTTTTTCTTTTTTATGAATGTTCAGTCTTCATACAAGATAGTGTCCGTAGGATTGTTATCCCTAGCAGAAGTCTGATGTCTCATTTCCTTCTTCTTTCTTTCCCCAATAGAGTCTGAACAACGACTTTATTTCCTGACGAATGTTCAGTCTTCATACAGGATAGTGTCCGTAGGATAGTTATCCCCAATAGGAGTCTGATGTCTCGTTTCTTTCTTCTTTCTTTCCCCAATTGAATCCGAACAATTTATTGCCTGACGAATGTTCAGTCTTCATTCAGGATAGTGTCATTAGGATAGTTATCCCCAGCAGGAATCTGATGTCTCGTTTCTTTTTTCTTTTTTACGAATGTTTAGTCTTCATAAAGGATAGTTTCCGTAGGATTATTATCCCCAGCAGGAGTCTAATATCTCGTTTCTTTCTTCTTTCTTTCCCCAATAAAGTCCGAACAATGGCTTTGTTTCCTGACGAATGTTCAGTCTTCATACAGGATAGTGTTCATAGGATTGTTATCCCCAGCAGGAGTCTGATGTCTCGTTTCTTTTTTCTTTTTTACGAATATTCAGTCTTCTTACAAAATAGTGTCCGTAGGATTGTTATCCTCAGCAGGAGTCTGATGTCTCGTTTCTTTCTTCTTTCTTTCCCCAATAGAGTCCGAACAACGACTTTATTTCCTGACGAATGTTCAGTCTTCATACAGGAGAGTGTCCGTAGGATAGTTATCCCTAGCAGTAGTCTGATGTCTCGTTTCTTTTTTCTTTTTTACGAATTTTCAGTCTTCATAAAGGATAGTCTCCGTAGGATTGTTATCCCAAGCAAGAGATTGATGTCTCGTTTCTTTCTTCTTTCTTTCCCCAATAGAGACCGAACAATTTAATGCCTGACGAATGTTCAGTCTTCATACAGGATAGTGTCCTTAGGATAGTTATCCCCAGCAGGAATCTGATGTCTCGTTTCTTTTTTCTTTTTTACGAATGTTCAGTCTTCATACAGGATAGTGTCTGTAGGATTGTTATCCCCAGCAGGAGTCTGATGTCTCGTTTCTTTCATATTTCATTCCCCAATAGAGTCTGAACAACAACTTTATTTTCTGACGAATGTTCAGTCTTCATACAGGATAGTGTCTGTAGCATAGTTATCCCCAGCTGGAGTCTGATGTCTCGTTTCTTTTTTCTTTCTTTCCCCAATAGAGTCCGAACAACGACTTTATTGCCTGACGAATGTTTAGTCTTCATACAGGATAGTGTTCGTAGGATAGTTATCCCCAGCAGGAGTTTGATGTCTCATTTCTTTTTTCTTTTTTACGAATGTTCAGTCTTCATACAAGATAGTGTCCGTAGGATTGTTATCCCCAGCAGGAGTCAGAGGTCTCGTTTCTTTCTTCTTTCTTTCCCCAATAGAATCCGAACAATTTATTGCCTGACGAATGTTCAGTCTTCATACAGGATAGCGTCCATAGGATTGTTATCCCCAGCAGGAGTCTGATGTCTCGTTTCTTTTTTCTTTTTTACGAATGTTCAGTCTTCATAAAGGATAGTGTCCGTAGGATTGTTATCCCCTACAGGAGTCTGAGGTCTCGTTTCTTTCTTCTTTCTTTCCCCAATAGAGTCCGAACAACAACTTTATTTCCTGACGAATGTTCAGTCTTCAAACAGGATAGCGTCCGTAGGATAGTTATCCCCAGCAGGAGTCTAATGTCTCATTTCTTTTTTCTTTTTTACGAATGTTCAGTCTTCATACAGGATAGTGTCCGTAGGATTGTTATCCCCATCAGGAGTCTGATGTCTCGTTTCTTTCTTCTTTCTTCCCCCAATAGAATCCGAACAATGACTTTATTGCCTGACGAATGTTCAGTCTTCATACAGGATAGTGTTCGTAGGATAGTTATCCTCAGTAGGAGTTTGATGTCTCATTTCTTTTTTCTTTTTTACGAATGTTCAGTCTTCATACAGGATAGTGTCCGTAAGATTGTTATCCCCTGCAGGAGTCTAAGGTCTCGTTTCTTTCTTCTTTCTTTCCCCAATAGAGTTCGAACAACGACTTTATTTCCTAACGAATGTTCAGTCTTCATACAGGATAGCGTCCGTAGGATAGTTATCCCCAGCAGGAGTCTGATGTCTCATTTCTTAATTCTTTTTTACGAATGTTCAGTATTCATACAGGATAGTGTCCGTAGGATTGTTATCCCCAGCAGGAGTCTGATGTCTCGTTTCTTTTTTCTTTTTCATGAATGTTCAGTCTTCATACATGATAGTGTTCGTAGGATTGTTATCCCCAGCAGGAGTCTGATGTCTCGTTTCTTTCTTCTTTCTTTCCCCATTCGAGTCTGAACAACGACTATATTTTCTGATGATACAGGATAGTTTCCGTAGGATTGTTATCCTCAGCAGGAGTATTATGTCTCGTTTGTTTATTCTTTCTTTCCCCAATAGAGTCCGAACAATGACTTTATTTCCTGACGAATGTTCAGTCTTCATACAGGATAGTGTCCGTAGGATAGTTATCCCTAGCAGGAGTCTGATGTCTCGTTTCTTTTTTCTTTTTTACGAATGTTCAGTCTTCATAAAGGATAGTGTCCGTAGGATTATTATCCCCAGTAGGAGAATGATGTCTCGTTTCTTTCTTCTTTCTTTCCCCAATAGAGTCCGAACAACGACTTTATTTTCTGACGAATGCTCAGTCTTCATTCAAGATAGTGTCCGTAGGATAGTTATCCCCAGCAGGAGTGTGATGTCTCGTTTCTTTTTTGTTTTCTATGAATGTTCAGTCTTCATACAGGATAGTGTCCGTAGGATTGTTATCCCCAGTAAGAGTCTGATGTCTCATTTCTTTCTTCTTTCTTTCCCCAATAGAGTCCGAACAACGACTTTATTACCTGACGAATGTTCAGTCTTCATACAGGATAGTGTCCGTAGGATAGTTATCCCCCGCAGGAGTTTGATGTCTCATTTCTTTTTTCTTTTTTACGAATGTTCAGTCTTACAGGATAGTGTCCGTAGGATTGTTATCCCCTGCAGGCGTCTGAGGTCTCGTGTATTTCTTCTTTCTTTCCCCAATAGAGTTCGAACAACGACTTTATTTCCTAACGAATGTTCAGTCTTCATACAGGATAGCGTCCGTAGGATAGTTATCCCCAGCAGGAGTCTGATGTCTCATTTCTTTATTCTTTTTTACGAATGTTCAGTCTTCATACAGGATAGTGTCCGTAGGATTCTTATCCCCAGCAGGAGTCTGATGTCTCATTTCTTTCTTCTTTCTTCCCCAATAGAGTCCGAACAATGACTTTATTGCCTGATGAATGTTCAGTCTTCATACAGGATAGTGTCCGTAGGATAATTATCCCTAGCAGGAGTCTGATGTCTCGTTTCTTTTTTCTTTTTTATGAATGTTCATTCATCATTCAAGATAGTGTCCGTAGGATTGTTATTCCCAGTAGGAGTTTGATGTCTCGTTTCTTTCTTCTTTCTTTCCCCTATAGAGTCCGAACAACGACTTTATTTCCTAACGAATGTTCGGTCTTCATACAGGATAGTGTCCATAGGATAGTTATCCCCAGCAGGAGTCTGATGTCTCGTTTCTTTTTTCTTTTTTACGAATGTTCAGTCTTCATAAATGATAGTGTCCGTAGGATTGTTATCCCCAGCAGGAGTTTGATGTCTCGTTTCTTTCTTCTTTCTTTCCCCAATAGAGTCCGAACAATTTATTGCCTGACGAATGTTCAGTCTTTATATAGGATAGTGTCCGTAGGATAGTTATCCCCAGCAGGATTCTGATGTCTCGTTTCTTTTTTCTTTTTTACGAATGTTCAGTCTTCATACAGGATAGTGTTCGTAGGATTGTTATCCCCTGTAAGAGTCTGATGTCTCATTTCTTTTTTCTTTTTTACGAATATTCAGTCATCTTATAAGATAGTGTCCGTAGGATTGTTATCCTTAGCAGGAGTCTGATGTCTCGTTTCTTAATTCTTTCTTTCCCCAATCGAGTCCGAACAACGACTTTATTACCTGACGAAAGTTCAGTCTTCATACAGGATAGTGTCCGTAGGATTGTTATCCCCAGCAGGAGTCTGATGTCTCATTTCCTTTTTCTTTTTTACGAATGTTCAGTCTTCATAAAGGATTGTGTCCGTAGGATTGTTATCCCCAGCAGGAGTCTGATGTCTCGTTTCTTTCTTCTTTCTTTCCCCAATAGAGTCCGATCAATTTATTGCCTGACGAATATTCAATCTTCACACAGGATAGTATGCTTAGAATAGTTATCCCCAGCAGGAATCTGATGTCTCGTTTCTTTTTTCTTTTTCATGAATGTTCAGTCTTCATACATGATAGTGTTCGTAGGATTGTTATCCCCAGCAGGAGTCTGATGTCTCATTTCTTTGTTCTTTCTTTCCCCAATCGAGTCTGAACAACGACTTTATTTTCTGACGAATGTTCAGTCTTCATACAGGATAGTTTCCGTAGGATAGTTATCCCCAGTAGGAGTCTGATGTCTCGTTTCTTTTTTCTTGTCTACGAATGTTCAGTTTTCATACAGGATAGTGTCCGTAGGATTGTTATCCCCAGCAGGAGTCTGATGTCTCGTTTTTTTCTTCTTTCTTTCCCTAATAGAGTCCGAACAACGACTTTATTGCCTGACGAATGTTCAGTCTTCATACAGGATAGTGTCGTAGGATAGCTATCCCTAGAAGGAGTCTGATGTCTCGTTTCTTTTTTCTTTTTTACGAATGTTCAGTCTTCATACAAGATAGTGTCCATAGGATTGTTATCCCCAGCAGGAGTCTGATGTCTCGTTTCTTTCTTCTTTCCCCAATAGAGTCCGAACAACGACTTTATTTCCTGATGAATGTTCTGTCTTTATACAGGATAGTGTCCGTAGGATAGTTATCCCCAGCAGAAGTCTGATGTCTCGTTTATTTTTTCTTTTTTATGAATGTTTTGTCTTCATACAGGATAGTGTCCGTAGGATAGTTATCCCCAGCAGAAGTCTGATGTCTCGTTTCTTTTTTCTTTTTTACGAATGTTCAGTCTTCATAAAGGATTGTGTCCGTAGGATTGTTATCCCCAGCAGGAGTCTGATGTCTCTTTTCTTTCTTCTTTCTTTCTCCAATAGAGTCCGAACAACGGCTTTGTTGCCTGGCGAATGTTCAATCTTCATACAGGATAGTGTCCGTAGGATAGTTATCCCCAGCAGGAGTCTGATGTCTCGTTTCTTTTTTCTTTTTTACGAATGTTCAGTCTTCATACAGGATAGTGTCCGTCAGATTGTTATCCACAGGAGGAGTCTGATGACTCATTTCTTTCTTATTTCTTTCCCCAATAGAGTCCGAACAACGGATTTATTGCCTGACGAATGTTTAGTCATCATACAGGATAGAGTCCGTAGGATAGTTATCCCCACCAGAAGTCTGATGTCTCGTTTCTTTTTTCTTTTTTACGAATGTTAAGTATTCATAAAGGATTGTGTCTGTAGGATTGTTATCCCCAGCAGAAGTCTGATGTCTCGTTTCTTTCTTCTTTCTTTCCCCAATAGAGTCCGAACAAGGGCTTTATTGCCTAACGAATGTTCAGTCTTCATACAGGATAGAGTCCGTAGGATAGTTATCCCCAGCAGGAATCTGATGTCTCGTTTCTTTTTTCTTTTTTACGAATGTTCAGTCTTCATACACGATAGTGTCTGTAGGATAATTATCCCCAGCAGGACTCTGATGTCTCGTTTCTTTTTTCCTTTTTACGAATGTTCAGTCTTCATAAAGGATTGTGTCCGTAGGATTGTTATCCCCAGCAGGAGTCTGATGTCTCATTTCTTTCTTCTTTCTTTCTCCAATAGAGTCTGAACAACGGCTTTGTTGCCTGACGAATGTTCAATCTTCATACAGGATAGTGTCCGTAGGATACTTATCCCCAGCAGGAGTCTGATGTCTCGTTTCTTTTTTCTTTTTTACGAATGTTCAGTCTTCATACAGAATAGTGTCCGTAAGATTGTTATTCCCAGGAGGAGTCTGATGACTCATTTCTTTCTTCTTTCTTTCCCCAATAGAGTCCGAACAACGGCTTTATTGCCTGACGAATGTTCAGTCTTCATACAGGATAGAGTCCGTAGGATAGTTATCCCCAGCAGGAGTCTGATGTCTCGTTTCTTTTTTCTTTTTTACGAATGTTCAGTATTCATAAAGGATTGTGTTCGTAGGATTCTTATCCCCAGCAGAAGTCTGATGTCTCGTTTCTTTCTTCTTTCTTTCTCCAATAGAGTCCGAACAACGGCTTTGTTGCCTGACAAATGTTCAATCTTCATACAGGATAGTGTCCGTAGGATAGTTATCCCCAGCAGGAGTCTGATGTCTCGTTTCTTTTTTCTTTTTTTACGAATGTTCAGTCTTCATACAGGATAGTGTCCGTAGGATTGTTATCCCCAGGAGGAGTCTGATGACTCATTTCTTTCTTCTTTCTTTCCCCAATAGAGTCCGAACAACGGCTTTATTGTCTGACGAATGTTCAGTCTTCATACAGGATAGAGTCCATAGGATAGTTATCCCCAGCAGGAGTCTGATGTCTCATTTCTTTTTTCTTTTTTACGAATGTTCAGTCTTCATACAGGATAGTGCCCATAGGATTGTTATCCACAGCAAGAGTCTGATGTCTCATTTCTTTCTTCTTTCTTCCCCCAATAGAGTCCAAACAATGACTTTATTGCCTGATAAATGTTCAGTCTTCATACAGGATAGTGTCTGAAGGATAGTTATCCCCAGCAGGAGTCTGATGTCTCGTTTCTATATTTCGAATGTTCAGTCTTCATACAGGATAGTGTCCATAGGATTGTTATCCCCAGCAGGAGTCTGATGTCTCATTTCTTTCTTCTTTCTTTCCCAAATACAGTCCGAACAAAAGCTTTATTGCCTGACAAATGTTCAGTCTTCATACAGGACAGTGTCCGTAGGATAGTTATCCCCAGCAGGAGTCTGATGTCTCATTTATTTTTTCTCTTTTAGGAATGTTCAGTCTTCATACAGGATAGTGTCCGTAGGATTGTTATCCCTAGCAGGAGTCTGATGTCTCGTTTCTTTCTTCTTTCTTTCCCCAATAGAGTCCGAACAACGGCTTTGTTGCCTGACGAATGTTCAGTCTTCATACAGGATATTGTTCGTAGGATTGTTATCCCCAGCAGGAGTCTGATGTCTCGTTTCTTTTTTCTTATTTATGAATGTTCAGTCTTATTACAAGATAGTTTCCGTAGGATTGTTATCCTCAGCAGGAGTCTGATGTCTCGTTTCTTTCTTCTTTCTTTCCCCAATAGTCCGAACAACGACTTTATTTCCTGACGAAAGTTCAGTCTTCATACAGGATAGTGTCCGTAGGATAGTTATCCCCAGCAGGAGTCTGATGTCTCGTTTCTTTTTTCTTTTTTACAAATGTTCAGTCTTCATAAAGGATTGTGTCTGTAGGATTGTTATCCCCAGCAGGAGTCTGATGTCTCATTTCTTTCTTCTTTCTTTCCCCAATAGAGTCCGAACAATTTATTGCCTGACGAATGTTCAGTCTTCATACAGGATAGTGTCTTTAGGATAGTTATCCCCAGCAGGAATCTGATGTCTCGTTTCTTTTTTCTTTTTTATGAATGTTCAGTCTTCATACATGATAGTGTTCGTAGGATTGTTATCCCCAGCAGAAGTCTGATGTCTCGGTTCTTTCTTCTTTCTTTCCCCAATAGAGTCCGAACAACGACTTTATTTTCTGACGAATGTTCAGTCTTCATAGAGGATAGTGTCCGTAGGATAGTTATCCCCAGCTGGAGTCTGATGTCTCGTTTCTTTTTTCTTTTCTACGAATGTTCATTCTTCTTGCAGGATAGTGTCCGTAGGATTGTTATCCCCAGCAGGAGTCTGATGTCTAATTTCTTTGTTCTTTCTTTCCCCAATAGAGTCCGAACAACGATTTTATTGCCTGACAAATGTTCAGTCTTCATACAGGATAGTGTTCGTAGGATAGTTATCCCCAGCAGGAGTTTGATGTCTCCTTTCTTTTTTCTTTTTTACGAATGTTCAGTCTTCATACAAGATAGTGTCTGTAGGATTGTTATCCCCAGCAGGATTCTGAGGTCTCGTTTCTTTCTTCTTTCTTTCCCCAATAGATTCCGAACAACGACTTTATTTCCTGACGAATGTTCAGTCTTCATACAGGATAGTGTCCGTAGGATAGTTATCCCCAGCAGGAGTCTGATGTCTCATTTCTTTTTTCTTTTTTACGAATGTTCAGTCTTCATAAAGGATAGTGTCTGTAGGATTGTTATCCCCAGCAAGAGTCTGATGTCTCATTTCTTTCTTCTTTCTTTCCCCAATAGAGTCTGAACAATTTATTGCCTGACGAATGTTCAGTCTTCATACAGGATAGTATCCGTAGGATTGTTATCCCCAGCAGGAGTCTGATGTCTCGTTTCTTTCTTTTTTTCTTTCCCCAATAGAGTCCGAACAACGGTTTTGTTGCCTGACGAATGTGTTGGGTTTCGACGTAATATGCGCAGCGGAATTTAGCATTTAAAATTTTATGAAACCCAAAGCCCATAGATTCATTCATATGATTAAATCAAATACAACAATATGAATACTAGAAAAAACTAACCCTTGATGACTTTGAATTTGGTCTTTGATCTTGGTAGAGAACTTGAAGCTTTAATCACAAAAGTAAGAACACGAACTTTGAAGATGATAAGCTTCACCCTCTAGCGGTATCCACACCACGAACGAATATCAAGAACACTTGATCTTGGTTGCTAGACCAAAATTGTGAAACACGTTTTCACAATGAATATGAACTATATGGAATTTTATTTGTGTATTATTTTGTTCTTCAATCTATGATGTCTTAGAACAAAATAAAACTCTCTCAAACTCTTTGGAGACTTGCACAAAATCTATGATGTGTTCTGGCCCGAATTTTGTTGTTTATATACAAGTTAGACCTATTCCAAATAGGAAACTTGTGTCTAAACTCGTCCAAAATTTCTTTCCAAATCAAATTAGGAAACTGCCCCCGACAGTACTGTGCGGCCGCCCAGAATCCATTGTGCGATCGCACAACTATCTGAAACAAATTGGTACAAAACTGAGCTAAGTGTGCGGCCGCCCAGTCCATACTGTGCGGTCGCCCATTTCCCCAGATTTCCAGAATTTCCAAAATTCCAATATAGTCCTTATTTAAGATTCATTCTATTATGTGTGACCCTTTAGGATTATACTAAGTTGGCAATGGGTTCAAATATGAAACCATAAGATATGATTAGGTTCTAGCAAACCTTCATACCTACCCAAATAGTATAAGTAGATACAAATTCGCATTCCTTTAGAATATGTCATAATCCCTTTGTTCACGATGTCATTGAACACATGTCATGGTCAACAAGTCAACTTGTTTTGTTCAATACTTTCTCAATTCCGAATATGTTGATAATCCAAATGACATTGATCTAATCAATTCATTTGAGTCCGGCCGAACATTTTCATCAACATCATTCCTACGAGAGGCCCAAGCTTGACATCTCTCCGAAGAGGGACAAATCCATTTAGCTTATTATTCGTCCCTACGTGAATCCGATTATGCCAATCATACACTTTATAACTACCCGGTTAAAGGTAGCGTTTGAATATGTCAAACATAATGTTCATCAAGTGGAAGACCTTAATAACTTCATGTCTAAGGATTCAAATGACATAACTAATATGAGATATATGTACGACATAGACCATGACATAAATCTCATACAGCGGGTCATGTCCAGTACCTTGTTCCAAACAAGTACCCATAAATCTAACATGATCATCCCATGATCATCTAGCCTTTATACTAGTGCTTAACATGTCACGACCCGAAAACCCACCTCTACTTCTTAGTAATAAATATTTAATTGTTTATTTATTCCTTATTTATTTATTTAAATAATTTATTTATTTAAATAATTATGTGTGCATTTTGTGTTTCATAATATTTTATGCTTAGCATTTTAATTGACCAATTGTGCTAGTGTAGAGTTATTGGGTCTTAGTTGTTAGTAGGGAATATGGGTTTGTGTGTTAGTAGGGCTAGAGGGGGCCTAGGTGTAAGATTTTAAAAATTATAATCATCAACTCCCTCCCTACTCCCCCTTCTCCCTCACTTTCTTCTGCACACACACACTCTTCTCTCTCTCTCCTCCATTGAAGGTAAGAAAAGCTCCATTTCATTTTCTTCTTTTGGTCATCTTCTATTCATTATTTCTTATTGCTCATTTTATGAAAAATGTTTAGATTGTCGCTAGGATCGTGTAGAGCTAAGAAAATTCGAATTCCGCCATATTTGATAAATTCCAAGTAAGTTGATTTTCCCCCATTTATACTAAAAATGTTCATCTTTAACTCCATTGATGCTCTAGTTGATATATATGGCTTCTTTGGTTGATTTGGAATTTATTTGTAAATTATCCATTTTTGTGATAATATGATATTTGGATCATCTTTTGATTTGGGTTATTTGGATGTTGTTATATGGGTCTTTTATGAGTTTATAAGTTGTTTTGGTTCATTGTTATGCTAGTTAGAAGTGTTGATTGTATGGGTTGTGAAATGGTAAGAAAAGTAGCTCAAACCCAGAAAAATGGCAAGTTTTGGTTCTTTCGGGCAAGGAGGCGCGCGCACCATGTTTTGGGAGGCGTGCGCACACTCTTTTGCTTCAAAAACGCAACCTTCTGATCAAAGGAGGCGCGCGCACCCCTTTTAAGGGAGGCGTGCGCACCCCTCTTTTTCCAGTTTGTCCGTTTTTCGCTCAATCTTCCGGAGGCCATAACTTCTTCTTCCAGACTCCGTTTTGGACGTGTAAAGAATGGTTGTATTTTCGTTGAGGTTTAAGATCAAGTTGTAGTCTCGGTCTAGGTTCCGTAGTACCATTCTAGTTGACTTAGTTGGGCACCGTGGAACACTTTAGTAATTGAAATTGGTTCCTTTGTGTACAATGGTGTTATGGAATTTGGTCAAGTATTGTTTGGGAATGTTTGGGCCTCTTATGATGTGTTCGTGATTGTCCCAATCGAATTGATTTTGGATAAGACTTGGTCTAGGTTTTAGGCGATGTCCTATAGTACCTAGAGGGTTGTTATTGAACACTAAAGTGTAGGGTTTGGTCCGGTTGTGATCATGTACTAATAGGTGTAACCTTTTGGATTCGTTTAGGGTGTTTAGAATTGGTTCGTTATGAACGGATGTATAGCGCGAAATGTCGATTGGGTACCTACGGTTTGATTAACCTTAAGGTGTAGTCATTTGGAATTCCTATTTTGAATTCTAGGTGTAAAAATATTGGGAGATAATAGTCTTAGTACATCTTCATGAGTAAACGTTTGGGGAAATTTTGGTAATAGTCATTGTACTATTTGTGAGCGACCGTTTGGGTTGTGCTCTTTATGAGTAACTTGTGGGTATCATCTTTAGGAAGTGTTTGATATGTGCCTTATCTTGGAGTCGTCTTGTTTTAATGGTCAATGTTGTTGGGCTCTCTATGAGTAATCTCGTTTATCGTTGTTGGACTCTTTTATGAGAAACTTCTTGTATTCATTGTTGTTGAACCCTGCATGAGTAATCGTTTGCATCTTTATGGTGATTAATTGGTATGGTTCCCTACTTTGGAACCATTGGTTGTTTATCGTGCTAGTATTCATTACTTAGCCTTTATTTGAAAGTCCAACTGGTATTTGTGTTCGAGTCAGGCAATGGATAATGTTATAATGGCACGAGCCAAGTCCAGTATAGCATCGCCCATTGGTCCTTATTTCCTCATCCAGATTGGCCTTGGTTGGGATGAGCTAGCTTCCTTCGGAAGTAGTCTAGCTAACTTTTTGGGTTTTGACTTTGTGTCATCTCCCCTGTCCTTTGTGACATGTTACATTATTATGGCTCCGGTACCGGGGTTGTGATTTTCAGCTGTTTATACTACTATGAAGATGGTTTGATGGGTTGATTGATTGATTGGTCGGTTCTGACCGGGGTTCTCTTCGGTTGTTATGCTGCTATTGTTGATTGGTTGATCGGTTGAAGCTGCGCAGCGATTGTTCTATCAGTTTGGTGAAACCTTGGCTCGGTATCCTTTGTAACGTGTTTATTTCAGCTTTATGTGCTACATGATGAGCTGGTCGTTATTTCCAACCGGTATGAGACAGTTGGCGATAGGGAGCCTCTCATTTTTTGTTATGTGATTGTACATTATGAATGCTTATTGTTATATTACTGTTCATGACAGCATGGCACTTAGATGCATTTAGTAGCTTACTGAGATTTTATCTCACCCCGTTTCTTTTATCCTTGTTTTTCCTTAACCCCCCCCCCCAGGGAAGCAAGTGGTAGCGTTATGAGGTCCGTTGTAGCGGGAAATCTTCTGAGCAGGTTGACCTTCTTTGGGGTAGTTGATCTTCGGAGTTCTTATGTATCATTGTAGCAGGATTTGTGGTCGTTTAGTGTTATGTAACTATTATTACCTTTTGGATATTATCTTATTATAGTTGTTCTTGCTTCCGCGTTTATTTTAGTCTCCGAGTTATGATCTCGTGGAGGTGTGGTCTGATGGTTTGGTTTAATAGTTGAATTCACGTGCCCGGTTTGGTATTTAACATGTTTGGAGATGTTAATTATGTAAATTTTATGTTTATGGATTTTAGTATTTTCCGGGGCGTGACGGTTGGTATCAGAGCAATGGTTTTAGATCTTGAAGGAGAATAAGAACTCTGATATTGAATAGGTTTCAATACTTGGGTGTTATAACTTTGAGCGGTTTAGGAAACTAAGTTTTCTTGAAAGATGAGGTTAAGGTAGAAGTTGGTTGAGTTATGAGTCGTGATATTGACGTCGAGTGTTTCTTTTCTTGTGGTATATCAAGTATAGGATTGGTGTCAATAGTGTTGGTTCCATTGGGGTTAGTTGGTTTGGGAATCGAGAGTGCGAGTTTTGAAGGCTTGGACGTACTTATTTCGTAAAGTGAAAATGTCTTGTGCTATTGTAGATACCCCGGGAGAGCCCACGGCTTGGCTAGAGAGTGCGAGTTTTGAAGGCTTGGACGTACTTATTTCGTAAAGTGAAAATGTCTTGTGCTATTGTAGATACCCCGGGAGAGCCCACGGCTTGGCTAGAGTGGTGGAAGGATCCTAGGATGTCTAATTGATTTTATTTTATAGAGTCACCACCTATGTTTTTAAAGGAACATAAGAAAAACCTAGAGATAGCCTATTTTTTAATGTTACGAAACCAAAGATTCGGGAAGAGAAGGGTTCGGGGGTTAGGTGACGGAGTGGGAAGTACTTAAACACCCACTCCGCCCCGCTTATGCGGGTCTTGCTACAATTGGTGTTGTAATGCTAAAAAGTCCTTCTATTTATTAATGTGAAAATGTGCTAACGATTACAAGGGAAAGAAAAAGGGAAATAAAAAGAGAATTGTTTTATTTATTGATTTATGCTAAGAATTACATGTTGAATTATTGCTAAATCATTACATTAAGAAATGATCAATGATTGAAATAGATATTGGAATGTTGGGATGTAACCTTGGCTAAACTTCAATAGTGAAGTGGCCTTTTGGTTGTATCCCTTTTTATGGAGATTGCATACTCATTAGAGAAGTGAGAGATGAAGAAAACAAATAAAGAGTTTTGACAAAGAGAATTAGAAGAGTTTAGAAGGAGAAAGTGAGAGTTGTACCTTGTGCTTGAATGGGGAAGAACCAAATTGTCTATAGTGACCACCCTTTGAAAATGGATTTTATGTGTTTTAAAGTGTTTTTGATTCAAGAATTCCTCCTCCTTTTCCATGGTGGAATGAAGAGGTATTTATAGGTGTTAGGGAAGTGTTTGTGGTCACAAAGATGGCCCTTCCCCGGATCAAGCCAAGACATAATGGCTTTGGGGGTTACAAATCAGAAGAGGAGGGAAATTTGGCAAAATCTGGGATCCTGGAGGTGGGAAGCGCGCACGTCCCACCCCCCTATGGGAGGCGCGCTCGTCCCACAAAGAAGGCCAAAGGCGCGCTCGTCCCACCTTCAGGAAATCCATATTTTAGCCCAAAAGTTAACCCCGTTATGCAGGTAAGTCCCAAAACTAACAAGATCAGTTAGAAACTTAACGAACACCACGAAAGTCAACAAAAACAAAGTAAACAAAGACTCAAGGTTGACTTTGTCACTTATTCAAATCCAAGACTAACGGAGTAAGTCAAGAACTTAACGGAAAGTAACAAAACATAACAGAAGAGAGGAAGATAGAGAATGTGTATGCAATCGGGACATGAGAGGTCCAAGGCGGGGTGTCTACAGAGCCCCTCGGTGACGTGGATTGCAAAGCAAAACGCGTCGACGAATGTAAAAACACCCGCCGAGGACAAAGAAAAAAGGAAGAAAACAAAGACTCGATAAAAGTAGGAATTTGAAATTGCGATAGATAGAGGTGCACTGCCTGCATGAGCGACTTTTGCTGGATTGTTGTATTGGAGCTCATGGGAGCTTGTCTCGATATGGACCGATTTTTTGAGTTGGGGCTCATGGGAGCTTGTCTCGATATGGACCGAGTTGCCGACTTGGAGCTCATGGGAGCTTGTCTCGATATGGACCGAGTTGCCGACTTGGAGCTCATGGGAGTTTGTCTCGATATGGACCGAGTTGCCGACTTGGAGCTCATGGGAGCTTGTCTCGATATGGACCGAGTTGCCGACTTGGAGCTCATGGGAGCTTGTCTCGATATGGACCGAGTTGCTGACTTGGAGCCGCATCTGCTTATGTTGTTGACTTTGTGGGGTGTTGGCACGGTTGACCACTTTCTGGTGGGGATGAAGTGCCTTGAGTAGCGAATGCTGTTGACTTCGTGGTGGTACCTGTTATGTGTGTGCTTGACAGGTATATGTGTTCTTTCAAGAAGATGCATGAAGTGTGAAATGAAGAGAGAGAAATTGTGCTCGTGGTGTGATCGGATTTTGGAACACCCTTGCAATGAGAGAGAAGTAAGAATGTAGAGAGTGATCTTGTGTGCGGTGTGATTTTGAGGAAAGCATTGGATGTATTCATACCTTCACTTACCATTGCCGCTTGAGTGGAGATGGATTTCTGATGTCCGCGGAGGATGCTTTGATGGAGAATGTCCATTCTTTGGATGTTGATGAGAGAACGCTCTTGATGATGGGTTGGCGAGATGGTACTCTGGATGATGGGTTGGCCGTGCCAAAGGCTGCATACGTATCCCTTGAAGGGAATCAGACCAGCGTAGTTCAAGGATGATGGAGAACTCTGGGGAAGAAGCTATGGAGCAAGGCAAAGTAAAGCACATACTTTTGCACATAGAAGGAGAAAAAGATTTTTTTTTTTTTTTTTTTTTTTTTTTTTTAGATTAGAAGGGAAAGAATATGCACACATGTGAGGAAAAGATTTTTTTTTAGTTCGTGGGTGAGCCATTTTAACCATTGTGTGCTTGTGAAGCCAAACCAAGATCAAGTCGTGTTCAATCGAAGTCCGGATTGCCTTGTTGAATTCTGCGTTGTTGCTGTGGTGTCCAACGAAATTGATGTCTAGCCCCAAGAGATTTGTCTATTATTGTAACGACCCGAAAACCCGCCTCTATTTTTTAGATAATAAAGATTTAATTATTTATTTATTTCTTATTTAATTGTTTAAATTATTATTTAATTAATAATTTATGTGTGCATTTTATGTTTCATAATAATTTATGCCTAGCATTTTATTTGAGTTATTTGTCCTAGGATGTCTAACTTGTTTTTAGAGTCGCCACCTATGTTTTGAGGAACATAAGAAAAACCTATTGATTGTAGCCTAAGTTTGATTACGAAAACAGAGATTCTTTGTTTTGAGGTCCGGGGGTTAGATTACGAGATGGGAAGTACCGAAACACCCATCTCGCCCAACTTAAGTTGGTCTTGCTTGATCAAAATCTACATGAATGAAAATGTTCTTCTTCTTCTTCTTTAAGTCATAAAAAAAGGGGGTTTAAAATAGGATTTGGAATGTAGGAGATAACTCCTTAACCAACCTCAATGAGATAAGGTGATCATTAGAGTCATGTCCCAAAATGATTTGGGTGATTGCACATTTGATTAAAGTAAAAGAGAGAGAGGAGATGAAGTAGAAAAGAAAGGAAAAGATGGACTTTAACCTACAATTCGAAGACCTTCAAATGTTGCTTGAAGAAATCCTTGGAGAACCTTTAGAAAGTGATTTTGGTATAGTTTTTGTAAGTTCAATTTTCGGTCATTGAAAATGGAGGTAAAGAGAGGTTTTTATAGGTGAAAGAGGGGTGTTTTTGGTGCCAAAACTCAGTCACCAAGAAATCCTTCCCGGGCAAAATCTTGTAAATTGAGCAAGGGAGGGAATCCTGGCCAGAAATCTGTAACTGACGCCCAGAGGCGCGCGCTTCCTGCTTTGGGGGCGAGAGGCGCGCGCGCCTGGCTCCTCCTGTCGGAGGCGCGCGACTCAGAGAAGGAAGTTTTGACAGAATGGACTAGAAAGTCAGCCCTGTCATTCAGTTTAGTCCCTGGACTTAACGAAGTCAGTCAGGAACTTAACGGAAGTGACAGAAACTAACGAGAAACACTTAAAATGGGGAGAAACACAAAATCAAATGTGCAATCGGGGTCAGCGGTCCAAGGCGGGGTGTCTACAGAGCCCCTCGGCGACGTGGGCTGCAAAGCAGAACGCGTCGACAAAAGTTAAAAACACCCGCCGAGGACATCACCAAGAAAAAAGCAAAGACTCGATGAAAGCAGGAATTTGAAATTGCGAGAGATAGTGGTGCGCTCCCTGTGTGAGCGACTTTTGTTGATAGAGGGGGTGGCATGATCCGTTAGGTGAAGCTGCCGGCTGAATGTTTTGAATGAGGCCGTTAGTGAACCTTTTGATGAATCCGTTAGTGAATCCCTTGAATGAGTCCATTAGTGAACTCTTGTTGACGAATCCGTTAGTGAGTCCGCTTGATGAATCCGTTAGTGAATCCCTTGGATGAGTCCGTTGGTGAACCCTTGTTGACGAATCCGTTAGTGAATCCCTTGGATGAGTCCGTTGATGAATCCGTTAGTGAATCCCTTGTATGAGTCCGTTGATGAACCCTTGTTGACGAATCCGTTAGTGAATCCGTTTGGTGAATCCGTTAGTGAATCCCTTGGATGAGTCCGTTGGTGAACCCTTGTTGACGAATCCGTTAGTGAATCCGTTTGATGAATCCGTTAGTGAATCCCTTGGATGAGTCCGTTGGTGAACCCTTGTTGACGAATCCGTTAGTGAATCCGTTTGATGAATCCGTTAGTGAATCCCTTGGATGAGTCCGTTGGTGAACCCTTGTTGACGAATCCGTTAGTGAATCCGTTTGATGAACCCGTTAGTGAATCCCTTGGATGAGTCCGTTGATGAACCCTTGTTGACGAATCCGTTAGTGAATCCGTTTGATGAATCCGTTAGTGAATCCCTTGGATGAGTCCGTTGATGAACCCTTGTTGACGAATCCGTTAGTGAATCCGCTTGATGAATCCGTTAGTGAATCCCTTGGATGAGTCTGTTGGTGAACCCTTGTTGACGAATCCGTTAGTGAATCCGTTGGATAAGTCCGTTGGTGAACCCTTGTTGACGAATCCGTTAGTGAATCCGTTTGATGAGTCCGTTGGTGAACCCTTGTTTACAAATCCGTTAGTGAATCCGTTTGATGAATCCGTTAGTGAATCCCTTGGATGAGTCCGTTGGTGAACCCTTATTGACGAATCCGTTAGTGAATCTGTTTGATGAATCCGTTAGTGAATCCCTTGGATGAGTCCGTTGGTGAACCCTTGTTGACGAATCCGTTAGTGAATCCCTTGGATGAGTCCGTTGGTGAACCCTTGTTGACGAATCCGTTAGTGAATCCGTTTGATGAATCCGTTAGTGAATCCCTTGGATGAGTCCGTTGGTGAACCCTTGTTGACGAATCCGTTAGTGAATCCCTTGGATGAGTATGTTGGTGAACCCTTGTTGACGAATCCGTTAGTGAATCCGTTTGATGAGTCCGTTGGTGAACCCTTGTTGACGAATCCGTTAGTGAATCCGTTTGATGAATCCGTTAGTGAATCCCTTGGATGAGTCCGTTGGTGAACCCTTGTTGACGAATCCGTTAGTGAATCCGTTTGATGAGATACTTCTTTGAAGTCTCGTGCCATTTGGAGTCACACTTGACTTTTGAATTGTGGGGTACGGGCACAGTTGACCGCGATCAGAAAGATGCTCCTGCTGGGGGTGAAATGTTGGGATTGACCCTTGAGGGGGGTGTGGCACCCGTGACAGAACTTGGGGAGTTTGGAATTTTGAAGAGGACAGCCTACTTTTGAGTGGGAGTTTCTATCCTACTTTCGATTTTTGACATGCCTTAAGGGCGGACCAGAAAAAGGTGAGCCCAACTGGGTGTCTGAGGATCGGGACAGTGTCTTGATTTAGGCTTGAGATCTCTGACAAGGCCCTTTTCTTGAAGCGATTTAGACCTGGGAGGCGCGCGCTTTCCTATGTAGGCTTGGGACGCGCGCGCACTTCAGACTGCTGGCGGGTGGCGCGCGCGTTTGGGAGGCCGAATTCCGGGCTTGACATTTGCTGACCATAAGAGCCCCCCAACAGCTATAATATCATCTTCTGTTCGACCACTTGATTCTCACAGCTCCTTTCTGCCATTTTTGAACATCATATTATTGCTTAACTTCGCTTGTGATCAACATTTTCCATGGCTTCAAATTCTTTTTCCCTTGATGCCAAGGTCGTTAGTGCGTATGAAAAGGACTTGGGCACTTTTGTGTATTCTTTCAAGACCCATCCCAAGAAGGCCTTCATTAAAGATTTCGGGTTTCGAATTCTTTTCACCTTGCGGACGTTGAAGCCGGATTGGGATTTGTTGAGAGCTGCCGCGGCTTTCTGGGATTGCGACAGCCATACCTTCAACCTTTCAGCTAATGAAATGGTGCCGACTGTTGACGATTTCGGGGCCATCCTTGGCATGCATTTGGCCGGTCGGATTGCCGTCCCTAAATATCACCGTGGTGCCCTCGACTCTTGGGTTGGGTTACTGAATCTTCCTGTTGAGGACGTGAGGAAGATGTTGCATGGTACCGTGATTGACATAACTGAGTTGCCGATGTTCTTCAGTTTACACTCGGAGGACCCGATGGTTCAATCTTTCAAAAGAAATGCCATGGCCGTTTGTCTCTTCAGCGAGGTACTGTTTGTTACACCCTTCGGGACTGCGGACGTGCAGTTGGCTGAGATTATTTTGCAAGCTAAGGAGCAGTAATTTAGTGTAATCCCTCTTATTGTAGGGGAGACGTTGCACGGCCTTGATGAGTTACATAGGACGGGCAAGATGTGTCGGGGAAGCCCTTTGCTCTTGACCATATGGCTCCGAGAACACTTCAGAATTTATTCTCCGGATGGTGATTTGTCTCCTTTTGCTGTTCATAGGAGGAAGTTGTTGACCCGGGATTTATCTGAAGATGATTGGAAGAAATTCTTTGCCTCTCGGGTGACCGTTGATATTGAGTGGTGTCCTCCTTCTTGGGGTCTTCGTCCTTTTGTGGAATGGACTCTTGGTTTTCAGCACGTGGTTGTACCCCGTTTGAGAGATTCTTCATTTTACCATCCAGAGCGGGTTCTGCGGCAGTTCGGTCGCCAACAGACAATTCCTTTTCTGAGGGATGGAATGCTTCGTCCAGTTGCTTACATGGGTCCTGACTTCTCGAGTGAGCTTCAGTCGGCTTGGAGAGATGACCGCAATCGTTGGGCTTTCGCTCCTCTGCACCGGGGGAGTGTCTTTATTCCCGAGAGCTACTTGGACTATTTATTTGGCACCCTTTACCGTGGCATCACTTGGGTTGATGTGCTTCGTGCCGAGTTGTTAGGACAGGGTTTTGAGCCTAGCAGCACTTTGAGATATAGGGAGGCTGCTGCTGATTCGAGTAACATTCTCGCTGACCCTTTCGGTACTCCTTTGGATGACTTTTATTCTAGGAGACGTGTTCCAGCACAGAAGGTTTCGGTGCGTATTAGTGCTCCTTTGTTACCCAAGAAGAAAAGGATTGAGAGACGATCGGGTGGTCCTTCGAAAGCTAAGAGAAAATTGGATTTTTCTTAGTACCCTATGAGATTGCAATTAGACCACTTTGTTTTAGGATTTAATATTTTGATGTATTTTGTTGCTCAATAAATCCGTTGTAATGGTTTGAATAATTCATTGAATGAATAAAAATTGCAATTTGTTATTTGAAGTGAATTGGGTATTTTTGATATGTTTTAGACCGCACCCGAAGGTTGCCTACGTTCCTCCAGTTGGGAGGCTCAGGTCTTCGTAGTTCAAACAAACAAAGACCATTTTTTTTTATTTTTTTTTTTGTTCACCCTGTTTTTTGCCTAGACCGCCCTTGCGGGTTTTCAATCTAGCGGGCTTCTTTTTTGCACGTGCTCTAATTTTTGCCTAGGCCGCCCTTGCGGGTTTTCAACCTAGCGAGCGATTTTTTTTTTTTTCATTTAATGGTCTTTGTTTATTAAGCGTAGAACCTCTTGAGCTTGTCGAGGTTGACCTCTTATGGCAGCTGGTCACCATCTAAATCCATGAGTCAGACTGCACCACCGCTTAGTATCTTTTTTACCACGTACGGACCGATCCATCGGGGTCCCCATTTCCCCAGGGGATTCATGGCATTAGGAGGATGTTGTCTTAAGACCAAATCTCCCACATTGATGTTTCGAGGCTTCACTTTTTTGTTGAAAGCTCTTGCCATCCTTTGCTGATATGCCCTCATGCGTTCGAGTGCTCTTAACCTTTTCTCGTCGAGCAAGGCTAGCTGTTCGTATCGACTTTGCATCCAGTTGACCTCGTTGACTTGATTCTCGAGGAGGACCCGTAGAGATGGGACTTCAAGTTCGATAGGGAGTACGACCAATGCATAAGGAGTTTCTCCTGTTGCGGATCGTATTGATGTGCGGTAGCCCCACAATGCTAATGGTAGCTTCTCGGGCCAATCCCTTCCTGTTGAGACCATTTTCTTGACGATGGTCTCGATGGTCTTATTTGCTGCTTCGACTGCGCCATTTGCTTGGGGCCGGTAAGGAGATGACTTGTGCTTGGTGATCTTGTATTCCACCAAAAGTGCATCCATTTCCTTCTCAAAGTGAGAGCCGTTGTCGAAAATGATTTCATGAGGCACGCCGTATCGGCACATGATATTAATCTTTACAAATTCGTCCACTTTCTTGGCGTTGAGGGTTCGATAGGCTTGTGCTTCGACCCACTTTGTGAAGTAGTCGACTGCCACTAGGACGAATGACTGCCCATTGCTCCCGGCAGGATGAACTTTACCGATGATGTCTATCCCCCAACAAGAGAAAGGCCAAGGTGTGACCATGTTGTAAAGTTGTGAGGGTGGAGCATATTGCAGATTAGCGTGGAATTGGCACTTGGCACACCTTTTGACTTTCTCGATACAGTCTCGTTTCATAGTGCTCCAATAGTAACCAATGCGAAGTATCTTCTTGACTAGCATAAACCCATTCATGTGGGGTCCACATTCTCCTTCGTGCACTTCACACATTATCTCTTGAGCTTCGGTCTTATTGGCGCATAAGAGATTGATCCCGTCGTGGTGCCTTTTATAGACTCGGTCCCCAATCAGTACGTACCGAGAGGCCAACCATTGCAGAGCTGCTTGAGACTTCTTATTGATGTTCTCGGGATAAGTGCCGTCTTTGAGGAAGTTCATGATATCCGAATACCACGGAGAGTTTGTTTGAACCTCGTTGATCTCGATACTCATGCAATATGCCGGACTGTTCCTTCGAGCAATTTTGAAAGGCTTCACCATTTTCCCTTTGGGCATTTCAACTAATGAAGCTATAGTGGCCAGTGCATCGGCGAAGCGATTCTTATCCCTTGGCAGGTAGTTGAAAGTGATCTCTTGGAATTGTTCAACCAGTTCTTCAAGGTGCTGACCATACTGTTGGAGAGTCGGGTCTTGGGTTCGCCATTTACCCGATTGCTGATTGATAAGGAGCAAAGAGTCGCCGAACACTTCTAGTTCCGTGACGTTTCTTTCGAGAGCTGCTTCGAGCCCTGCTATGCATGCTTCGTACTCGGCAATGTTATTGGTAGCTTCGAATTCCAGGCGTATGGCAATGGGAGTGTAGATGTCTTTTGGATCGACAAGCAATACCCCTATACCAAAACCGTGTTTATTGGCGGCGCCATCGAAAAAAAGTTGCCACTTGTCTTCCTCAGTTGCAGTACAAATTAAATGCTCGTCGGGGAACTGTACATCTTCCCCCTTCACTTCGTCACACGGGAATTCGGCAAGCTGGTCACTGAACACTTTCCCCCTGATGGATTTTAGTGTGACGTAAGTGATATCATAGCCGGCGAACATGAAGTACCATTTGGCTATTCTTGTTGACATGAAAGGCTTCTCGAAGATGTAGCGGAGCGGGTCCACCTTTGCTACTAGCTTGATCGGAAAAGCTTCCATATAGTGTTTGAGCTTTTGGGTGACCCAAACCAATGCTGCACATGACTTCTCTAAGACAGAGTAGTTCTTTTCGCCTCCTTGGAATCGGCGACTGACAAAATAAATGGCGTTCTCCTTTGTGGACTCTCGTTGCTCTTGTGCTAACATAGCCCCTAGGGCTTCATCATTGACAGTGAGATAGAGTAACAGAGGTTTCTCCTTGTGCGGCGGAACTAGAACAGGAGGGCACGTCAAGTAATGCTTCACTTGATCGAGGGCTTCTTGGCACGCGTCGGTCCATTCTAGAGCCACATTCTTCTTGAGTAACTTGAAGATTGGCTCGCACATGGAAGTGAGTTGGTGCACAAACCGACTGATGTATTGTAGTCTGCCCATGAAACCTTTAATCTCTTTCTGCGTCTTTGGAGGAGGCATGTCAATGATTGCCTTGATTTTGGAGGGGTCTACTTCGATTCCCCTTTCAGTGACCATATAACCAAGAACTTTGCCTCGGATAACCCCGAATGTGCACTTTGCAGGGTTGAGCCTCATCTTGTGTTGACGAACCCTTTCGAAGAACTTGCGGAGATCGATTAGGTGTTGACCATCGGTTCCTTTGGAGTGAATGATCATGTCGTCCACATAGACCTCGATTTCTTAGTGAATCATATCGTGGAACAAGTCTGTCACGGCTCTTTGGTAGGAAGCCCCAGCATTTCTTAACCCAAATGGCATTACTGTGTAGCAAAAGGTACCCCACGGTGTTGTGAAGGCTGTCTTATGTTGATCTTCCTCGGCCATGAGAATCTGATTGTACCCAGCGAACCCATCCACGAATGAGCGAACCTCGTAGGCAGCAGTGGAGTCGACTAGCATGTCGATATTAGGGAGTGGAAAATCATCCTTTGGGGAAGCTTTGTTTAAATCCCGGAAGTCTACACAAACTCGAACCTTGCCGTTCGCCTTCCTGACTGTCACAATGTTGGCTAACCATGTCGGATACTCGATAACCTTGATGAAACCCACACTGAGGAGCTTCTCAATCTCTTCTTTGACCTGCAGAGACCATTCTGGCTTGATCTTTCTGAGCTTCTGTTTACTGGCCTGGCATCTTCTCTGATCGAAATCCTGTGCTCCGCTACCTTTCTGTCTAAACCCGGCATGTCTTTGTATGACCATGCGAACACATCCACGAACTCCCGTAGTAATGCAGTCAATTTGTCTCTATCGTCTCCCTTGAAGAAGCTTCCAATCTTGGTTTCTTTTGGCTCTTCTTCGGTATCCAGATTAACAACATGCAATTCTTCGTCAGCCTTTGGACCATTCTCGCCACGACTACGGACTTGTTGAGCAAGTTCATTTAAGTATGTTGTGTTTTCGTGGTCTATTTCATCATAATTTGAATCGTTATTAACTTGTTTGTTAAGTTCATTATTAGTTAATTCATCATTTATGATGTTTGCAATCTCAGGGTACTCAGAAATATGACATTTTTCATTAGCAAAGAAAGGAAACACGCGCTCGGCTATGGCCTCCAAATCCTCTTGGGTGAGGGTATTAGAGACACTCTCGGACTCGAAAGTAAGTGTGAGCTGCTCTTCCTTCGTTGCTGTGCGGGGTATGCAACCCATTTCTTGGACTAAGAATTCCTCGGATACCACGGGCCCTTTTGTTGAATACCAATTGTTGATCGGCTTGGATCTTGGCGGGATCTCACTGATAGTCTCGTTTATGATGACGGTGTCATGGATGGCGTTAACTTGGCATTCATTCATCATGGCAAGCTCTTCAATCATGGAGGCTAAATCTGTCAGTTCTTCCCCCACGGTGATTTCTGTCTCGGACTCTATAGTCATCTTCCTCCCCCACCATTCACGGGGCGACATGGGAGTTGGTCCTCTTTCGGATATCTGGATCTCACAATCGGAGAAGATTTCGAAGCCGGGCTTTTTGACACCTTTATTGTTAACCCACGGCTCGGGAAAGATCATATATGGAACGTCTTCCCCTTGGCGGACAAAATAACCATTCAACGTCTTGCGGTAAGGCCTTAGATTAGGGACTTCATAACGACGGCCTTCTTTACGAGCTCAGGCCTTTTCGTTCTTGATCGCTTGCTCTTGTTTCAAGTCTCCTTTGGAAGGCTCATACCCCAAACCGAAGGTGTTCTTGACAAATGGGACTTGTACGGGATGTAGGATTCCTTGCTGATATTTCCCTAAGCCTAAACCAGGGAAGTAGTCCATATTCCTCATCATGCGGAGGACTTTGTGATTGCTGGGGGTCCATGATCCGTTTCCCCCCTCTTTATCAATGGCGTTGATTGAGACGCCGGAGAGAGTGGAGTCTGGTAGACCATGCTGAACTTGGTGGACGGGCTCACCTTTTCTGTGGATAGTGATGTTTTCAGCCATTACGGTCACTATTTCATCACCATTTCGGATCTTGACACATTGGTGGAGAGTTGACGGTACGGCATTAGCACTGTGAATCCATGGTCGACCCAACAGTAAGTTGAACGAGGCCGGGATATCAAGCACTTGGAATGGAACGGACATGACCACGCTCCCAAACTCAATGTCTATTTCGATCATACCCATGACTGTACGGGCGGTGCTGTCATAACCTCGGATTACTTGAGTAGAAGGCTTCAAATCAGAATCCTTAAGCCCCAGTATGCCCATAATTCTACCAGGCATGAGATTGAGCGCGGAACCACCATCCACTAAGACTGTTGAGACGCCCCCCCCCTTGCTCGTACTTTGAGGTAAATAGCTTCGTTATGGTCGGAACTAAACGGTGGAAGGTCCATATCGGCAACGGTGATGACGTTGCTAAAATGAAATGTGACCAATTATTGCCGTGAGGTCCTCGGGAGTAGTATCGGGAGAAACTGATGTATCATCGAGATTGCGGATGACAATATCTCGGTGTTTCTTCGAGGATGCAATGAGGTCCCAAATAGAGATGTTCGCTTGAGTTTTCTTGAGTTGGACAAGTAGAGGATCTTCGGGAGTGTTGTGAGCTTGCGGCCTTTGAGAAGAGGAGCTCGGTGCGGAAGTGGAAGGGTTGCTTGCTATGACTCGACCGGATCGAGTTAGCATGTTGACGTTCCCATCTTGCTTCTTTTTCCTATTCTCTAGTACTTCCCTCATTACTTCATCGTAAGTCACTACATAACAAGAATTGTCAAGTTTATTCATAACATTGGGGCCCCCATTCATAATTGGGATTGAATGGGTGGTCCCCTCGAGTTCTCCTATCTCTATTACATTGACATGCTCGTCATTAGTCATTACAAATTCTTTCTTATCTATGAGATCTTGAATGACATTGCGGAGAACGAAGCATTCCTCGGTGGTGTGGCCACTATATTGGTGATAGCCACAATATTTGTGGTGAGCATGATTGGAGTGGATCGTCTTGGGTTGGTATCCTTGCACGGGTGTGACTTGACCCTTTGCCTTGAGGACCTCGAACACTTCGGTTTGAGTCATGCCTTGGAGAGGCGTGTAGACACGGTCACTTCGGGACTTCTTCCCTTGAGGTGGAGGAACCTTTTTGTAATTCCCCTTGTCAATAGTGACGGCGTTGACCGAGGCCTCTTTTGTGGAGTTGGAAGCGGCCTTGTAGCGGTAAGTAGGAGTGGACTTCTTAATCTCCTTGAGCAAGTCATCCATGCGTACCCCCACCTCATACATTTGGGAGAAGTCGGAGTAGCAAGCCCCACTTAGGTGAGTGCGGAGATCAATCTTGAGACACTTGAGAAATATGTCCATTTGCTCTTTTGTGTTCGGCCTCTCAACAATCTCAGAGAGTTTGTCATTCCATCTCCTTGTGAAGTCGATGAAGGACTCATTGTCTCGTTGAGTAGTGTTCTCTAGCTCTTTCCTTGTGGGCCGGTGAGTGGTGTTGCCTTGGTATTGGTTCTTGAAGGCAAGCATGGCGGAGTCCCAATCAAGACGGACAGTGAGCGGGAGAGTAGCATACCAATCTTTTGCCGCCCCCTCGAGAGTGAGAGGAAAGCATTGAGCCATCACCTTGGTGGAGACCTTCTTTGGAACCATTGCCCAAATATAAGTCTCAATGTGAGCCATAGGACAAGAGTTGCCCTTGAATTTGCTTATGTCGGGCATCTTGAACTTATCGGGAAGAGCGGCCATAGTACTCATGAGGATGGATGATTGATAAAGGCTTGTGTCGGAGCCTTTCCCCATGTTGAGCCCATTGAATTTTTGGTCGATGTAGGCCACGATAGAATCCACCATTTTGGGCTCATTGTTCTCGGAACTTGGTTCCCCCATTTTCTTGGTGCGGGTGTTGACATAAGGGCTCTTGAACAAACCCTCGGTCCATTCGGATTCATTGTTCTTGTTCTTTCCCTTGGCAAGGTTGGTGAGCTTTTCTTTCATTAGCTCCATTTCGGCCTCGTGGGCCTCCCTTTGGCTGTCGAGATGGGATTGCCAAATGTCGCCTTTGCTTTGTGCCTCCTTGTTAAGGGTGGAGACTTGCTCTTGGAGGAGTTGGACCATATTTGAGAGCTGTTCGAGAGACATGGTGTTGCTGCTGCCGGTCATGGTTGATGTTGGAGCTGTTGGAGTGATCTCTTCACGGACTAACCGATTTGCTGAATCCCGGTAGACTTTGTAAGTACCAATTGAACCTATATTGCAGAAGAGGCCCTTGTCAGTCTTGAGTAACACTTGCGGTCCATGAAGAGGCTTAGAACACACAGTTGGGCACACGACTCGAACCACATAAGAAAAGACTCTTTTTTTTTTCTTTTTTTTTATAAGTCGGAGGGAATGAATCCTTTTTGGGGTTTCTAAGAAAATAATGGAATCTTCACACTAGTATATAGACCATCTCGCGGTCCCATATACTCATCGGATTCCATCGCGCTTGTGAATCCTACATGTATCGGGATTAAACTAAATTAATGTAGTAAAGCATACATGCGGGGACGGATTTTTATTTTCGTCCAAAATAACCACTTTTTGGGGACGGATTTTTATTGCGTCCCTTTCAACAAGTTGGCATGTATGATTTGAAGACATTAGTTTAGGTAAATCTCGGTACATGGAAACCGACTTGAGTCACGGAGTGTTAGACCCTAACTAGAATTGTGTGGTTTGTGCTCGTCTTGAATATGAGGCTCAAAGGTCACCCCCGGCATGTATTCTTGAACTACGCCACGGGCTGAGGTTTACCGCTTCGAAAGAGCCAAGGTCTGGTGGAGCTTGAAACTTTCTAGGACGGGCCTCGACGGGTTTGGGGTTGGACTTGTGCGACTCGATAGTGAGCAGTTCATAGGAATATGTGCATGTAGTGTGAGGTCTAACAAGTGACAAAATTTTTATTTTTTTTTTATATTTTTTTTTTAAAAGAAAGAAAAACACACAAAACACATAAGCACATAAAATTACAACTCCCGAATCACCCGTGTGACCGGTAAATAAAACACAAAATTAAAATAGTCCGAGGGTTCAATTCTGTTCTGATGCAGGCAACTGTGCCCACACCCCACTGTTCTGCTCAGTCACTGAAACCTGTTTCTGTTCTGGGAATCAACCCAGAAGCGTGCGCCTCTGAGTGCTGATATGGGACGCGCGCGCATGTCAAAATGCTTATCAGAGGCGCGCGCTTCTGGGGCACACCTGTCAGAATGTCAGACTTTGGACTCAGGGGATTGCCCTGGTCCTATGTTCATATTGTAACCCCTGCAGAAGTGATTAGTGCAGAATAACAGAAGAAGAAGATGAAGAATATGAAGAAGTGGGTGATTCTGGTTCTTGATGCGGGATGCGCGCGCCTTAGGCTTAAAAGGCCAGACGCGCGCGCCTCCCCCATCAGGAAACAGAATGCCCAGAAAAGATGTAGATTTTGATCAGAATGCAAGTTTAACCCTCAAATACCCCCCAGCGGAGTCGCCACTGTAGATACCCCGGGTGGAAAAACCACGGCTTTAGGCTCGAGCGCGCGGGTCGTCCTAGGATGTCTAACTTGTTTTTAGAGTCGCCACCTATGTTTTGAGGAACATAAGAAAAACCTATTGATTGTAGCCTAAGTTTGATTACGAAAACAGAGATTCTTTGTTTTGAGGTCCGGGGGTTAGATTACGAGATGGGAAGTACCGAAACACTCATCTCGCCCAACTTAAGTTGGTCTTGCTTGATCAAAATCTACATGAATGAAAATGTTCTTCTTCTTCTTCTTTAAGTCATAAAAAAGGGGGTTTAAAATAGGATTTGGAATGTAGGAGATAACTCCTTAACTAACCTCAATGAGATGAGGTGATCATTAGAGTCATGTCCCAAAATGATTTGGGTGATTGCACATTTGATTAAAGTAAAAGAGAGAGAGGAGATGAAGTAGAAAAGAAAGGAAAAGATGGACTTTTACCTACAATTCGAAGACCTTCAAATGTTGCTTGAAGAAATCCTTGGAGAACCTTTAGAAAAATGATTTTGGTATAGTTTTTGTAAGTTCAATTTTCGGTCATTGAAAATGGAGGTTAAGAGAGGTTTTTATAGGTGAAAGAGGGGTGTTTTTGGTGGCAAAACTCAGTCACCAAGAAATCCTTCCCGGGCAAAATCTTGTAAATTGAGCAAGGGAGGGAATCCTGGCCAGAAATCTGTAACTGACGCCCAGAGGCGCGCGCTTCCTGCTTTGGGGGCGGGAGGCGCGCGCGCCTGGCTCCTCCTGTCGGAGGCGCGCGACTCAGAGAAGGCAGTTTTGACAGAATGGACTAGAAAGTCAGCCCTGTCATTCAGTTTAGTCCCTGGACTTAACGAAGTCAGTCAGGAACTTAACGGAAGTGACAGAAACTAACGAGAAGCACTTAAAATGGGGAGAAACACAAAATCAAATGTGCAATCGGGGTGAGCGGTCCAAGGCGGGGTGTCTACAGTAAGTAGTAGGGGAGGGCCCTAGGTGTAACATTCTAATTAATCATCCTCCAACTCCCTCCCTACTTCCCCCTCTCCCTCACCTTCTCCCTCACTCTCCAGCACACTCACACACACTCAATCTCTCTCTCTCCTCCATGGTTGAAAAAGGGTAAGAATACTCCCTCCTTCTATTTTCTTTTTAGTCATCTTCCTCTCATTGTTTCTCATTTCTCATAAAATGAAACTTGTTTAGATCGTCGATAGGATCGTAGAGGGCTAAGAATATTCGAATTCCGTCAACTTTGAGAAAATCCGGGTAATTTGCTTTTCCCCCATTTTTATGCTAGAAACGTTCATCAATGGTTGTATGATGTTATTGTAGTTGTTTATTGCAATCTTGGATGAGTTTTGAGTTATTTCAATTTGTTTGATAAATCTTGTGAGAAATTGATGTTGAGTTGAAATCTCTTGGATTGGATGTCCCAAATATTGTCTTATGAGCCATTTTATGTTTCTAAGTTACTAGGGTACCTTGGTTTTGATATCTAGAAGTATTAACCTTGGGGTTGTTGATTTGAATGTGAAAATGGTGGTTTTTGTGTCCATTTCCGAGTTGAAGAACCCAGGAAGAATTCTGGGTTTTGCTGAATTCCTTTGGAGGCGCGCGCACCATTTGGTGTGAAGCGCGCGCACCCTCCTCTCCCCCTTTCTGGTAAAACCTTATGATGGATGGAGGCGCACGCACCCTCCCATAGGAGGTGCGCGCACCCTCCCCTCCTCCAATCTTGATTTTCCTTCTGATCTAAGGAGGCACGCGCACCCTTTCAGGGGAGGCGTGCGCACCCCTTTCCTTTCCAAAAATCTCACCTTCTGTTGTCGTGAAGCGCGTGCACCCCTTTTATATGAAGCGCGCGCACCCTCACTTACCTTTTGGCGCATTTTCCTTCTGACTTCAGGAGGCGCGCGCACCCTCTCCCCTGTTGTGAAAATCCTTCTTGTTATGTTCAATCTTTGGAAGACCATAACTTATTCGTCCGAACTCCGTTTTGATCAATTAAGCTATCGTTTTAAAGCTCTCCTAGAGTACTTCGAGATGAGGTGGTTTATTTAGTTGGGTTTTGGGTTTAGATTGTGTTGAGTTTTCATGTAACTGTTCTATAACAAAAAACGCTTGTGATCGGTCCGTTGTGTCCAAGAACTTCCCTTTTGTTGGTATAAGACTGGAGTGCAATCTTAGCCTAGATTTTGGGTACTACTTTAGTAGACTTAAATGACCATTATGGATTATTTAAATGTTTGAATTTAGTTCCTTTGTGAACAATTTAGTGTGGAACCAATTTGATTATGGCTTGGAATTGTTGGAACATCTTTTGATGTATTGTTGGATTAATACACCTTTTTGGTGATTTACGTGGAATGGTTCCCTACTTTGGAATCATTAGTTGTTTATCGTGCTAGTATTTTATTACTTAGCCTTTACTTGAAAATCCCGCTGGTATTTGTGTGTTTCGGGCGATGCGAAAGATTATAGTGGCAATGAGCTGAGTCCACTATAATTCTTGACCATTGTTTTGCCCAATTATTACCCTCCTCTAGATTGGCCTTCGATGTGAGATGAGCTAGCTCCTTTGTGAGAATTCTAGCTGTTTAGTTTGGGTTATGACTTTGTGTCATATTCCCTTGCTATTATTGGTTATTGGTTCCGGTACCGGGGTTTTTCTCTTCAGCTTTCATGCTGCTATGAAGATGTTGATTGTTGATTATTGAAGCTGCGCAGCGACCTTTATTTGGTTCTATCAGATGGGAAACCTTGGCTCAGTATCCATGTGAATTGTTTATTTCCGCTGCTATTTGTTATCTGTTGTGTGCTATGTGCTATATGAGATGCTCTATTGTTAGAAGTTATTATTATTGCCTGTTGCATCTTAGCATGTCATGTAGTTGCATTAGTAACTTACTGAGATTTTATCTCACCCCGTTTCCTTTCCATGTTGTTTTCCTTAACCCCCCCCAGGAGGAAAGGATTAGGATTTACGGATCGAGGAGGACGTCGAGAGGTTTGAGATATTTGGGCAGGTTATTATTGACCGGTTTGCATTATATAAATGTGTAACCTTCTTGGGGATAGTTGTACCAACAATGACGTCATTAAGATTTGTAATATTTTGTATTTTGGGTGTGAGCTTGTGGAGCTTATACTAGTTGTTTTATGATGTTGTTAAACTTGGATTTTCCAAACCTTGTGTTAAAATCTTTTGAGTATAAAAATGGAATTTTTATCTTCAGTATTTTAGAGTTTATGGTTGTAAGTCGATGTCCAGCTCGCGAGTTCCCGGCCCGAGGGGTCGGGGTGCGACAGTTGGTATCAGAGCTATGGTTTAGCTCTATGTATAAGTATAGGTGGACTAGAATGACCTAGGAGGGTAGATGGGTTCCGAGTGAGTAACGACGAGTATTTTATGCAGGTATTCGTTTGTAATGGCTGGAAGAAGAGCTGGTGAAGGCATCAGTGGGACTCAGAATCTTAATGGTCTACGGGAAGAAAACCGTGCAGTGTTTCAAGGCAGGTTTGAAGCGCCCGTGAAAGCAATTCATGACCAAGGGCCGAGAGAGGAATATGTAGCACCTCCGCGATATGGGTTGGAGCAGTTCTTGAAGTTGAAACCAAGTGGGTACGACGGTGAGCCTGATGTGAAGAAGGCCGAGTTATGGATAGAATCGATGGAGAAAATCTACGATGTCTTTGGTTGCACTGATGAGGATAGGGTTCTGTTTGCAGCTTACAAGCTCGTGGGGGCTGCGGAACATTGGTGGAAGGCACTGAAGACTAGTTGGGATGCGACTCTTGTACCATATCCTTGGGAGTGGTTCGTGAGGAAATTCAAGGATCATTTTATCTCTCTAGTGAATCAAAACCGGAAAGAGATCGAGTTCCTCAGCTTGGAGCAAGGCATGATGTCAGTAGCACAGTACTCAGCTAAGTTCACAAAATTAGCCAGGTGTCGTGAATACCTTGTGCGGACCGAGGAGCAGAAAGCGATGAGATTGATGAGGGGTTTGAAGACAGCTATTAGGACTCAACTTTTAGCCCAAAGAATTCGACCTTTTCAGGATGCGGTGGACCGTGCATATTTGATAGAGCAAGACATCGGGGGACACAAGAGGAAGACTGAGATGGTTAACCCGGGAAAACAAGGAGGGCAAAACAGGACTCAACCACAGCGATATTCGGATAACAAAGGTAATTCTGGAGTGCAAACTCGATTCAGAAGGCAACTTCAAGGGCAACCAACAGTAGGAAATCAAGGTTCTAATAAGGGGACACGAAATGGGAAGATCTGCGGCTATTGTCAGAGGGAAGGACACTCAGAGGACAAGTGTTGGAAGAAACAAGGGAAATGTATTAACTGTGGGCAGTTGGGGCATTTTGTGAAGGATTGCCCGAGATTCAGAGGTCAACCGACTGGGGTAGGAGCTACGGCTCCACAGGGTCAGAAGAGAGATGCTTCAGGAAACCCTAAAGGTTCAGGATAGGGTATTTGTGATCAACCAGCACTCGTCAGGTATTGAGCAATTTCAGGAGGTATTATTTCGCGTCGAGAGAGCGAGCGCATGCATTTTAGGATCATCGCATTTTCATGTTTATGTGCATTTAGTTGCATTTATTTCTATTGGGTCCTTGACTTATGTGTTGTCAGTGCCTACTCCTATGGAGGAGTGTAGTATATCTGATGGAGTCTTATGTGCTCATGTTGTGCTTAAAGGTAGATATAACTTACCTGCTAAATTTGTTATATTGCTATTATAAGATTTTTGATGTTATTTTGAGAAGGGAAATGTCATGCTTTAGTCGATTGTTGTAGGAAAATTGTTACATCCTCTCTTCCCTTTTGCCTAAAATTGTTTTGAGACCGTTCCTTTGTGTAGAGTTAAGTACATCTTTTCTTATTTGGAATCTGGCTATTTCGCTTCGATGGGTGACGATGGTTGTATATACCAAGTTGATGGATGTATTTATCATTTGTAAGATTTCTATTTTTCTTCTGAACAGTACCTGGTATTCGGGAAAAGCTTGGGTTAAATTGTGTTGTTAAGGTACAAGGTTGTAGTGCTGATAATTAGATCAATATCCATATTGTATCGATGGGGTTGTAAGAATTGCGGATTCAATTGAGGATTTCTTGGTAGGAGATTTTTGTTTACTTCTAGCATCTACGTGATTGCATCGGAATTGGTTGTTATGAGGGAATACATGATTTGTATGAGTGATGAGTAGATTGTGGAAGTTATAATCATTAATGGTGGTAAGCGCGTTAAGTTCGAGAGGACTAAGCACATTTAGGAGAGTAATAAATTCCCGATCTATATTAAAGGCATTTTGAATTTTGAGTTTTGGTTAAATGGTTGTTCTATGGTTCTAAATCCTTCTTGGTGGCGTTCCTCGATCTGGATTAAGAGTATGTGAAGAAAATTGGGTATAAATACTTGGGCATATTAAAGAATACTATGATTTGGTATTGGGTCAGTTAGAATGTGGCTAGCCAATTGGTTTGTTATGATGGTAGTACTATTGAGCCTAAGTATCATTGAAATTATAAATGTATACATGAAAGACTAAGGTGGATTAGCCATTGAAGATTTAGGATTTGCTAAATTTCTTTGGAGTGTGTAAGCGAATCATCAATTTAAAGAGAGAGTTAGAGGAAAGCCTTGGAGATAAAATGTGGATTGTTTTACGGATTACTGAGTATTTGTAATTGTTTTAGGCTTTCAAAGAGTTGGAGTAATGTGATGATAAAATTATAGCGTGTATCTAAGTAAACTTTTTGTATAAGATTTTGAGCTTACGTTGTACCTCTAGTTTAAGGTGCCATCTAAGGTGAAAGCACTATAATGGAAATACTTGGAGATATAGCCACTTTGGTGAATATTATGGGTGGAGAATTTCTTTAGCTTTTCATATTTTAAGAAGCTGATTTAGCTCGAGATGGTTTAATGTTTGGAATTTCTGGGAAGTAATACTGAGTATACGGCTTACAAATGGAAGTATCTTAAAAGCGTAATTAAGGTTATGGATAAGGCAAACTTGTAGTATCTCGAAAATTTTGTTTAGGAGTAAATTGGGTTCTTCGATTTTGAGGATGGATTTTATTTAGTAGTGAAGATAAGGATTGAAGGAAGTTAAGTGCGAGAGGTTATTATGTTATGGACATTGTTTAAGGTTACCACATGATGGCTTAGAATGGACCATTGAGAATTCGGGAAGTGGCGGAACTAGCACATCCGTGGCTAATTGATCCTTCGGGTAAGTATTTCTAAAATTCGGGTTAATAAATAGAGCTATCTATGACTAAGGATTGATCGCAATTTTAGTTATATCGCCTTCAAATTATAGTTTGTTGTTATGGGACCAAGTTTAGAAATGATGATAATGGGTTTCCAATGTTGGATAGTTTATGTTCTTCGAAAGGATAAAAATGAGTTAGTGCAAGTGGGTTAAGAAATACCAAGACTACGATTGTATTATGTTTTATTACCTAAGGAAGATAAATTTAGTAATGGAGTTGATTCCAAATACTATTGGGATAATGAAAAATAAAACTTATGGATGTTGGTGATTTAAGGGTTAATTGAATCATGGAGACTAAGTCTGAATTATTTGATAGGTTCTTGATGGGGATTTTGAGTGCTAGATGAGAATCAATAGTTTGTAGCCTCGATATGACTATGTGTTATGATTTTGATAAGTGAATTCGCGGGCGAATTCTTTTTAAGGAGGGTAGATTGTAACGACCCGAAAACCCGCCTCTATTTTCTAGATAATAAAGATTTAATTATTTATTTATTTCTTATTTAATTGTTTAAATTATTATTTAATTAATGATTTATGTGTGCATTTTATGTTTCATAATAATTTATGCCTAGCATTTTATTTGAGTTATTTGTGCTAGTGTAGAAGTGTTGGGACTTGATTGTAGTAGGGAGTTTAATTGTAATGGTAAGTAGTAGGGGAGGGGCCCTAGGTGTAACATTCTAATTAATCATCCGCCTACTCCCTCCCTACTTCCCCCTATCCCTCACCTTCTCCCTCACTCTCCAGCACACTCACACACACTCAATCTCTCTCTCTCCTCCATGGTTGAAAAAGGGTAAGAATACTCCCTCCTTCTCTTTTCTTTTTAGTCATCTTCCTCTCATTGTTTCTCATTTCTCATAAAATGAAACTTGTTTAGATCGTCGATAGGATCGTAGAGGGCTAAGAATATTCGAATTCCGTCAACTTTGAGAAAATCCGGGTAAGTTGCTTTTCCCCCATTTTTATGCTAGAAATGTTAATCAATGGTTGTATGATGTTATTGTAGTTGTTTATTGCAATCTTGGATGAGTTTTGAGTTATTTCAATTTGTTTGATAAATCTTGTGAGAAATTGATGTTGAGTTGAAATCTCTTGGATTGGATGTCCCAAATATTGTCTTATGAGCCATTTTAAGTTTCTAAGTTACTAGGGTACCTTGGTTTTGATATCTAGAAGTATTAACCTTGGGGTTGTTGATTTGAATGTGAAAATGGTGGTTTTTGAGTCCATTTCCGAGTTGAAGAACCCAGGAAGAATTCTGGGTTTTGCTTAATTCCTTTGGAGGTGCGCGCACCATTTGGTGTGAAGCACGCGCACCCTCCTCTCCCCATTTCTGGTAAAACCTTCTGATGGATGGAGGCGCACGCACCCTCCCATAGGAGGCACGCGCACCCTCCCCTCCTCCAATCTTGATTTTCCTTCTGATCTAAGGAGGCGCGCGCACCCTTTCAGGGGAGGCGTGCGCACCCCTTTCCTTTCCAAAAATCTCACCTTCTGTTGTCGTGAAACGCGCGCACCCTTTTTATATGAAGCGCGCACACCCTCACTTACCTTTTGGCGCATTTTCCTTCTGACTACAGGAGGCGCGCGCACCCTCCCATACGAGGCGCTCGCACCCTCTCTCCTGTTGTGAAAATCCTTCTTGTTATGTTCAATCTTTGGAAGACCATAACTTCTTCGTCCGAACTCTGTTTTGATCAAGTAAGCTATCGTTTTAAAGATCTCCTAGAGTACTTCGAGATGAGGTGGTTTATTTAGTTGGGTTTTGGGTTTAGATGGTGTTGAGTTTTCAAGTAAGTGTTCTATAACAAAAAACGCTTGTGATCGGTCCGTTGTGTCCAAGAACTTCCCTTTTGTTGGTATAAGACTGGAGTGCAATCTTAGCCTAGATTTTGGGTACTACTTTAGTATACTTAAATGACCATTATGGATTATTTAAATGTTTGAATTTAGTTCCTTTGTGAACAATTTAGTGTGGAACCAATTTGATTATGGCTTGGAATTGTTGGAACATCTTTTGATGTATTGTTGGATTGATACACCTTTTTGGTGATTTACGTGGAATGGTTCCCTACTTTGGAATCATTAGTTGTTTATCGTGCTAGTATTTTATTACTTAGCCTTTACTTGAAAATGCCGCTGATATTTGTGTGTTTCGGGCGATGCGAAAGATTATAGTGGCAATGAGCTGAGTCCACTATAATTCTTGACCATTGTTTTGCCCAATTATTACCCTCCTCCAGATTGGCCTTGGATGTGAGATGAGCTAGCTCCTTTGTGAGCATTCTAGCTGTTGGTAGTGGTGCCCTAGGCACGTTTAATAAACGTTGTAATTGTTATCATTTATTTCATATCGATAAAGAGATGTTTTGATTATTATTGTTGTTCATGTTTACTTATAATAATCCCCGTCCCTAGTACTTGTTAAGCACTAGTATAAAGGCTAAATGATCATGGGATGATCATGTTAGATTTATGGGTACTTGTTTGGAACAATGTACTGGACATGACCCGCTGTATGAGATTTATGCATAGTGCTATTCCTTATTTTATACGTGGATGACATATTACTCATTGGAAACGACATTCCTACACTTCAGTCTGTGAAGACTTGGTTAGGAAAGTGCTTCGCAATGAAAGATATGGGTGAAGCCGCATATATTCTTGGCATTAAGATCTATAGAGATAGATCAAGGAGGCTACTTGGTTTAAGCCAAAGTACATACATTGACAAGGTCATTAGAAGATTCCGTATGGAAAATTCTAAGAGAGGAACCTTGCCCGTGTTACATGGAGTTTCTCTAAGCAAGACTCAATGTCCTAAGACAAACGATGAGCGTGAGAAAATGAATGATGTTCCATATGCTTCGGCAATTGGGTCCATCATGTATGCCATGATTTGTACTAGGCCGGATGTGTCTTATGCTTTGAGCATGACAAGTAGATACCAATCCGACCCTGGAGAAAATCACTGGATAGCTGTAAAAGCGATTCTTAAGTACTTGAGAAGAACTAAAGATTCGTTTTTGGTCTATGGAGGAATGGAAGATGATCTCGTTGTAAATGCTTACACGGATGCAAGCTTCCAAACCGACAAAGATGATAGCCGATCGCAATCGGGTTTTGTGTTTATGTTAAATGGTGGAGCTGTAAGCTGGAAGAGTTCCAAGCAAAGTACAACCGCTGATTCTACAACAGAAGCTGAGTATATTGCTGCATCAGATGCTGCAAAGGAAGCTGTTTGGATTAAGAAGTTCATAACTGAACTTGAAGTGGTTCCTAGTATTGCTAATCCAATAGACCTTTATTGCGATAATAATGGTGCTATTGCTCAAGCAAAGGAACCAAGAGCACATCAGAAATCCAAACACATACTTAGGCGTTTTCATATCATTCGAGAGATCGTTGATAGGGGAGACGTAAATATATACAGAGTACCTACTGATGACAATGTTGCGGACCCGCTAACAAAAGGACTTCCCCAAGCTAAACATGATGGTCATGTTAGGTCCATGGGTATTAGATACATGGGAGATTGGGCCTAGGGCAAGTGGGAGATTGTTGGTAGTGGTGCCCTAGGCACGTTTAATAAACGTTGTAATTGTTATCATTTATTTCATATCGATAAAGAGATGTTTTGATTATTATTGTTGTTCATGTTTACTTATAATAATCCCCGTCCCTAGTACTTGTTAAGCACTAGTATAAAGGCTAAATGATCATGGGATGATCATGTTAGATTTATGGGTACTTGTTTGGAACAAGGTACTGGACATGACCCGCTGTATGAGATTTATGTCATGGTCTATGTCGTACATATATCTCATATTAGTTATGTCATTTGAATCCTTAGACATGAAGTTATTATAGTCTTCCACTTGATGAACATTATGTTTGACATATTCAAACGCTATCTTAACACGGTAGTTATAAAGGGTATGATTGGCATAATCGGATTCCCGTTGGGAAGAATAATAAGCTAAATGGATTTGTCCCTCTTCGGAGAGATGTCAAGCTTGGGCCTCTCGTAGGAATGATGTTGATGAAATGGTCGGCCGGACTCAAATGAATTGATTGTATCAATGTCATTTGGATTATCAACATATTCGGAATCGAGAAAGTATTGAACAAAACAAGTTGACCATTTGACCATGACTTGTGTTCAATGACATCATGGACAAAGGGATTGTGACATATTCTAAAGGAATGCGAAATTGTATCTAGTTACACTATTTGGATAGGTATGACGGTTTGCTAGAACCTAATCATATCTTATGGGTTCATGTTTGAGCCCATTCCCAACTTAGTGTAATCCTAGAGGGTCACACACAAATAGAACGAATCATAAAGGACTAAATTGGAATTATGGAAAAATGTCAGGTTTTGGCTCTGGCACGGTCGTGCGCCTTAAAATGGCACGGCCGTGCCATAAATCCAAACCAAGGCAAATCTGTCGACATGTTTGGCACGACCGTGCCAAGAAGTCAAGCACGACCGTGCCGAAATTGGTCGACCTGGGGAAATCACGCGGACCTGATGGCACGACCGTGCCAGATTATAGGGCACGACCGTGCCAGTCAAGTCGGCCAGAATTCCTTGTTGCCTAATTTGGTGACGGGATTTAGGATTCCTAAGTCCTTAAGGGTTAAGGATTGGGACCTATTTAAAGATCCTTTCAGCAGCCATTAGACATATTATTGTGAGTGCCTCCATAAGGTTTTGAGAGGTTATTTTTCTTGTTCTAAGATCCCAAAAGTGAGGAACATGAATATTCATAATCCCATATAGTTCTTGCAATTGTGAAAGTGTGTTTCACAATTTGGTCTAGCAACCAAGATCAAGAAGTTGCTTGATATTCGTTCGTGGTGTGGATACCGCTAGAGGGTGAAGCTCATCATCTACAAGGTTCGTGTTCTTGATCAAGTTTCAAAATCACCACCAAATTCAAAAGCTAGAAATCAAAATCATCAAGGGTTAGTTTTTCTGATATTCATCTTATATGTATTTGACTTAACCACATGAATGGATCTATGGCTTTGGGTTTCATTAAAATTTTAAATGCTTTATTCCGCTGCGCATGTTACAACGAAACCCCAACACTAGCTGTTTAGTTTGGGTTATGACTTTGTGTCATATTCCCTTGCTATTATTGGTTATTGGTTCCGGTACCGGGGTTTTTCTCTTCAGCTTTCATGCTACTATGAAGATGTTGATTGTTGATTATTGAAGCTGCGCAGCGACCTTTATTTGGTTCTATCAGATGGGAAACCTTGGCTCAGTATCCATGTGAATTGTTTATTTCCGCTGCTATTTGTTATCTGTTGTGTGCTATGTGCTATATGAGATGCTCTATTGTTAGAAGTTATTATTATTGCCTGTTGCATCTTAGCATGTCATGTAGTTGCATTAGTAACTTACTGAGATTTTATCTCACCCCGTTTCCTTTCCATGTTGTTTTCCTTAACCCCCCCCCAGGAGGAAAGGATTAGGATTTACGGATCGAGGAGGACGTTGAGAGGTTTGAGATATTTGGGCAGGTTATTATTGACCGGTTTGCATTATATAAATGTGTAACCTTCTTGGGGATAGTTGTACCAACAATGACGTCATTAAGATTTGTAATATTTTGTATTTTGGGTGTGAGCTTGTGGAGCTTATACTAGTTGTTTTATGATGTTGTTAAACTTGGATTTTCCAAACCTTGTGTTTAAATCTTTTGAGTATAAAAATGGAATTTTTATCTTCAGTATTTTAGAGTTTATGGTTGTAAGTCGACGTCCAGCTCGCGAGTTCCCGGCCCGAGGGGTCGGGGTGCGACAATTATGGGGCTCCAAAAGGCATTTGATGCCGAGATAAGGGGTTGCTGATTGTAAAGCTCCTAGAATGCCTTTGATGCCAAACTTTGAGTGGCTTGCATAGCCCCAAGATAAATCAGTTCTTGGCCCATTCAAATAAATCGCCTTTTGTTGTTGGCGTGAGCAAATCCCAAGTGTAGATTATTGATACCAAGCCTCGAGAGATTGCAAAGCCCCAAATGTCATGGACTTCTTGTTTGCGAGCTTCAAGACGGTGGAGTGTGAAGACCTTTCGATGTAAAGCCCCGAATTATCTTGTGATCGGTTCGGCATTGAGAGCGGATGTACCGTTTGGTAGAATTTTTGATAGAGATCTCCTTCTTGCTCTTACTGGGGAGATGAATGGCCTCATTGTGGTCGATACCCAAATGGCTGAGGGCTTATGTCAAAAGATGCAGTAATGTCCTGCGGTGCCGTCGAAGTCGCGGAGGATAAGGTCTTGGTGTGATAAAGTCCCAAATGAGTATGCTTGCTTGACTCTTCTTGAGTTGAACTAATGACGGATCTTCGGATTCAACTAGTGCTGTGGCCCAACTTTATCTGAGCTGCACCTTGTGCTTTTGATCTTGGAGAAGGGGGTCCTGAATTGCAGAAACATTGGGATTGGCCGTGGCATTTCCCGCTATAACCCTGTTTTGATTAGAGTTCAGCATATTGAATCTTTTTCCTTTTCTCTAAGACTTCCTTCAAAATCTCGCTGTGAGTTCTAACAAAAATCATTAACTTCATTCATAACATCGGAGTCTTCATTTAAAACCAAGAGGCCTTTGACTTGAAGTGTTGAGAGACCCTTTGAAGCTTGATCCCTTTCATGGAGACTACTCCCAAATTGCGTTGCTCGAGTATTGTTGCCCAAAAGACTGTCGGTCGCGAAGTCCCAATATTTCCCTTTTCTCGGATTACTGTAATGCCGTAGCCCAATAGATTGTAGATTGCGAAGCCCCATGAGACCTTCTGTGCTGAATTGAGGAAGCTTCCAATGTTGCACATGACTCGGCTGGTGATACTGCTGGGGAGTTAATTGCTCTTTGTCGAGGGAGCCTTTAAGACTTGACCGTAGCCCTTAGAGTGCCATCATTGATTGCGAGAAAGGTCCATCCTTGATTGGGGGAACGAGCACGGGCACACGCGACAAGAGGGCTTTTTGACATCCCTTTTGGGAGACTTTGAGGATAGTCTCACACATCTTTCTCGAACATAGCCTCTAGGGCGTATTGATTGTCAAGTGAAGCAAAAGAAGTCCTTGTCCTTGAGTCACATAGCCCCTAGGGCGTCACCATTTGTTGAGCAAAGCAAGAGTGACTCATCCTCATGCGAGGGAACAAACATGAGAGGACATGGCAAGAGCTACTCCATTTCTCGGGAGCCTTTCGGCGTACTTTAGAAGCACATACTTGAAGAATCTTTGAAAACTGAGACACATGTTGTTGCTATTTGTTGCCCAAGCCAATTGACTAGCTAGGGATTATTTGTGCAACCTCGTGCCCTTTTATGATGGGCTCGTTCTCGGATGGGTCTTGGCTACCACGGGTTCTTCTTTTCATGAACCCAAAAATGCACACTGCTGGAGAATGATGCCAATAACCCAAAACAACCTTTGATGGTGCCATATCTTGTCGAGCCTTTTGCAATCCCAAAGTTGACTCCATGGGGAATTGACTTGCTGAGGAGATCCAATGTAGAGCTCGTACAGTTGTCTTCTTTAGAGGCCGGAGATCTCCATTTCTCTTTCCCTTCTCTCTCTCACTCTCTCATTTTTTTTATGACGCACCCTGTTTTTTGCCTAGACCGCCCTTTCGGGTTTTCAATCTAGCGGGCATCTCTTTTGCGTCTTCATTTTGACTCGATTAATGAGGGTGTGTGCATTGACTCTAGCTGAGGAGATAAGACATGTGATTTTGTGGTGGAGACCTCTTGTCACTAAAGGTGAGTGACATTGACTTGATTAGGGAAGTGTCCCTAGTATTGACTTCATGTTTTTTGAATGACTCATGAAGGCAAGTAAGTCATTAAGAGAGAAGAGAAGGAAAGCCCCAATTTGATTGAAAGAAATTGGGAGTATGCAGAAAGAATAGAAGTCCCTAGACTCGACAAGGAACGCGAAATGATTCCAAATCTAAGAAAGTTGTTCAATCTTTTTGGTGATTAATTCATTGGCAAGTGAATCGTACAAAGATGTCTTGACAAGTTCGAGATGAAGGCCGATCACCATAACGCGCTAGGGCTAGACATATCTTCTTTCTTGCATGAGACCGGACCCGCAGGTTGCCTACGTTCCTCCAGTGTAGAGGCTCAGGTCACCGTAGTTCTTGTGGATTCTCCATTCTTCGTGATGGAATTGTTGCTTCGTAGCTTCGTCCTTTGTTGGTGGATGATGATGTTGATCTTCTTTGATTGAGGGGGATTTTTTTTTTTTTTTTTTTGTGCTCTAACTTTTGCCTAGGTTGATTTGATGATTTCAACCTAGCGAGTTTTTTTTTTTTTTTTTTTTTTTGATCCCCCTTTGAAAACTTTGCTTGATTTTTCTCCATGCTTGATGTCTTGGATTCGCCGTTGTTGTTGATGTCGTTGCCTTCATCACGATGTTTAGCCCCTAGGCGTTCAAGCGATGGCCTTCGTTCTAAAACTTGTTTAGACATCTTTTCATCATTTTGCCAAGAATTAAATTGAACAACTTGGAATTGTGTATGAGGACAAGAACGACTTTTATTTGATAAGATCGACTCAAACATTGACATGTGAAGGAAGAAAACTTAATGCACACAAAAGAGGACTTTGACTCTTTTTTTTTTTTTTTTTTTATTCCTACTACTAGGTAGAGAAAGAGAAACGGAGATTGTTGTCGTCGTCTTGCCGTTGTAGTCTCTTTGCGGCATGATCTCTTGTTGAAGGCCCATTTCAAAACCAAGCTTTTTCCTTGATGGGTTCTTGCATGTTGCCATTCTCTAGCGGTTTCTTTTCAGCCACAGTAAATTCGCCGTTGTCGATCAAATCTTGGATGATGTTTCGGAGAAGGAAGCACCCTTCAGTAGTATGGCCACTATGCTTGTGGTAGCCGCACCATTCACTATGTGCATGATTCTTCAGTATCGCCTTCGGCTTGTACCCTTCCAAAGGTTTGACCTTCCCACTTGCCACCAAAGTTTCAAATGCCTCGGCTTGGGTTACTCCTAGGAGAGGAGTGAAAACTCGGTTGTTGGTGGTACCTTTGTAGCTTTTGAGGGTCGGGCCACTTGAGCATGCTTTACCATTGAACTTTGCTTTGCTGTCGGTGATCTCTTGCAAACGGGCTTTGAGTTCGGAAACCTCTTCCTCGTGAATTCTTCTTTCATAATCAAGACGGGCCTTGAGTTCGGAAACCTCTTCTTTGTGAATCCTCTTATCGATATCGAAACGGGCTTGCCACAAATTGTCTTTATGGCGGGCATCCTCGACAATCCTATCCATTTGTTCCCCCATTGATTTCATTATGTTGAGTAACCCTTCGTTGGACACGAAATCATTTCCACCGTTGTTGTTGTTGCCGTTGGAAGCCATTGGACCTATTGGAAGAACACGGTTGATCTTAGGTTGGCCCCACAAACACCTTTTGAGTAATATGATTAAACCCACAAACAAGGAAAAAGACTCAACCACATAGAGAAAAATGACAATTTTTTTTTTTTTTTTACAAAGTCGGAAGGACGGAGTCCTTTTTGGGGTTTCTAGAAAAAATAGTGGAATCGTCACACTAGTATATAGACCTTCTCGCGGTCCCATATACTCATCGGATTCCACCACGCTTGTGATACCTACATGTGACGGGATTAAACTAAATTAATGTAGTAAATCATACATGTGGGGACGGATTTTTTATTTTCGTCCAAGATAGCCACTTTTGGGGACAGAGTTTTATTTCGTCCATTGCAACAAATTGACATGTATGATTTGAAGACATTAGTTTAGGGAAATCTCGGTACATGAAAACCGACTTGAGTCACGGAGTGTTAGACCCTAGAATAGAATTGTGTGGCTTGTGCTCGGCTAAAGAGAGGCTTAAAGGTCACCCCCGGCATGTAGTCTTGAACTACGCCACGGGCTGAGGTTGACCGCTTCGAAAGAGTCAAGGTCGGGTGGAGCTTGAAACTTTCTAGGACGGGCCTCGACGGGTTTGGGGTTGAACATTGTGCGACTCGATAGTGAGCAATTGATAAGAGTATGTGCATGTAGTGTGAGGTCTAACATGTGACAAAACATTTTTTTTTCAAAAGAAATAAAAAAAAAAAAACAAATAAGCACATAATTACAACTTTCGAATCACCCGTGTGACCGATAAAACAAACAGAAAATAAAAGAAGTTTTGTGCAGGCCCGGTGCCCACATATTGTCATTCTGTTGTGTTCTGTTTTCTGTGCACTGTTCTGTTCTGGGAATGCGCCCAGAAGCGCGCGCATTGGGTGGCCTATGCAGAAGGCGCGCGCGGTAGACAAAGAGGGGCAGAGGCGCCCAATTCTGGGCAGTACTTGCGAATCAGTGGGTTCAAGGGATTGCCTTGACCCTAAATAAAAAATTCTTTCCCCTGCAGTAATTGTCAGCACAGAAACATGGAATTGAAGGACAAGAAAGGAGGCGGGCGATTCTGGTAATTGGGGCCGGACGCGCGCGCTTTAGGCCAAGAAGGCCAGAGGCGCGCGCTTCCCACCTTTTTTACCAGAATGCCCAGAAAACAGTAATAAGAACACCAAAAGTTAAGAACGCAAGTTTAACCCTCTAATAGGTCCCCAGCGGAGTCGCCACTGTAGATACCCCGGGAGAGCCCACGGCTTGGCTAGAGCGGTGGAAGGATCCTAGGATGTCTAATTGATTTTATTTTATAGAGTCGCCACCTATGTTTTTAAAGGAACATAAGAAAAACCTAGAAATAGCCTATTTTTTAATGTTACGAAACCAAAGATTCGGGAAGAGAAGGGTTCGGGGGTTAGGTGACGGAGTGGGAAGTACATAAACACCCACTCCGCCCCGCTTACACGGGTCTTGCTACAATTGGTGTTCTAATGCTAAAAAGTCCTTCTATTTATTAATGTGAAAATGTGGTAACGATTACAAGGGAAAGAAAAAGGGAAATAAAAAGAGAATTGTTTTATTTATTGATTTATGCTAAGAATTACATGTTGAATTATTGCTAAATCATTACATTAAGAAATGATCAATGATTGAAATAGAGATTGGAATGTTGGGATGTAACCTTGGCCAAACTTCAATAGTGAAGTGGCCTTTTGGTTGTATCCCTTTTTATGGAGATTTCATACTCATTAGAGAAGTGAGAGATGAAGAAAACAAATAAAGAGTTTTGACAAAGAGAATTAGAAGAGTTTAGAAGGAGAAAGTGAGAGTTGCACCTTGTGCTTGAATAGGGAAGAACCAAATTTTCTATAGTGACCACCCTTTGAAAATGGATTTTATGTGTTTTAAAGTGTTTTTGATTCAAGAATTCCTCCTCCTTTTCCATGGTGGAATGAAGAGGTATTTATAGGTGTTAGGGAAGTGTTTGTGGTCACAAAGATGGCCCTTCCCCGGATCAAGCCAAGACATAATCGCTTTGGGGGTTACAAATCAGAAGAGGAGGGAAATTTGGCAAAATCTAGGATCCTGGAGGTGGGAAGCGCGCACGTCCCACCCCCCCTATGGGAGGCGCGCTCGTCCCACAAAGAAGGCCAAAGGCGCGCTCGTCCCACCTTCAGGAAATCCATATTTTAGCCCAAAAGTTAACCCCGTCATGCAGTTAAGTCCCAAAACTAACGAGATCAGTTAGAAACTTAATGAACACCACGAAAGTCAACAAAAAAAAGTAAACAAAGACTCAAGGTTGACTTTGTCACTTAGTCAAATCCAAGACTAACGGAGTAAGTCAAGAACTTAACGGAAAGTAACAAAACATAACAGAAGAGAGGAAGATAGAGAATGTGTATGCAATCGGGACATGAGAGGTCCAAGGCGGGGTGTCTACAGCTATATTCGTATGTTTGTTCTCATTAAGTGATTTATATTGAGGTGTATTCTCGATTACGAAATTTCGTGATTTCTACTGATAGAGATAAGGTGATTTGGTTATGTCACCTATACAGGGTATTGACGAGTTAAGTAGTATGGCCTAGCTTTCAATGTGTTACGAATTTCTTGGGTGCCATCGATAGGTGGTGAATAATTCTATATTAGTGTGTTTCACCTGTTTAAGAGCATACTAAGTATATATATAATGTTCAGGTTCTATGTTGAAAATCAGAAAATCTTTATTATAAGGTTGTGCTGGGAATTTAGCTTATTCAGTTGACAATATTAATTTTGAAATATTAGGTATAATTTATATTGGGTGCAATAGGTCGCTTGACCGATAGAGAACTTGGGTTATTTAATGAGTTAAGATAAGCTACAATACTGATAGGTGAGTCAGTGAACATATAGTATCGATTGGGTTAAAAGAGTTAAAGATTCAATTTGAGAATTTTTTGATAGGAGATTTTTCTTTACTTTTAGTACATCTACGTGAGTGCATCGGAATTGTTTAGTATAAGGAAATACTTAATTTATTATGGGTTATATTAAGAAGTTGAGTTATGATACTTTTGGGATCATTTTAGTACATGACTGGAGTGAGTTAAAGCAAAATGAGTTATGAGTAAATGGTGGGAGTTATAATCATCAATGATGGTAAGCGCGTTAAGTTTAAAGGACTAAACATATTTTGAGAAAGTAAGAAATTCTCGAGCAATATTAAAGGAATTTTTGGGTTTTAGTTAAACAGTTGTCACTTGGTTCTGAATCTTTTCTTAGTGGCGTTCTCGTTTGGATTAAGGATTTGTAAAGGAAGTTGAGTATAGATACTTTGGCATATTAAAGGATACTATGATTCTGTATTGGGACGGAGCAGTTTATTGAATATTTCGTATTATTAGTGATCATTTGTAATATCTTTTAGAGTTGTAAGTTGTAATATATTGATATTTATAAAAATAAAGATTGTGAAAATTTCGGATCGTTACAGTTGCTACTTTAATGGTAATCCTTGGAGGTATAGTCACGCGGTGAACATTTGGAGGATGGGAAATTTCTTTAGCTTTTCATAGTTTAAGAAGTTGAGTAAGCTCGAGATGGTTTAATGTTTTGAATTTCTGGGAAGTAATATTTAAGCATGCGGTTTACAAATGGAAGTATCCTTGCAGTGTAATTAAGTTTATGAAATGAGATAAGCTTGTAGTATCTCGAGAGTTATGTTTAGGAGCAATTTGGATTCTTCGATTTTGAATATGGATTCTAATTAGTATTGAAGGTAATGATTGAAGGAAGTTAAGTACGAGAGGTTGTTATGTTGTAAGCATTATTTAAGGTTGCCATATGATGGTTTAAAATGGATGATTGAGAAATTCGGGAAGTGACGGAATTAGCGTATCCGTGGCTATTTGATCTTTCGGGTAAGTAATTTAAAATTCGGGACGAATTTTTTTTTAAGGTGGAGTGAATGTCACGACCCGAAAACCCACCTCTACTTCTTAGTAATAAATATTTAATTATTTATTTATTCATTATTTATTTATTTAAATTAGTATGTGTGAATTTTGTGTTTCATAATATTTTATGCTTAGCATTTTAATTGACCAATTGTGCTAGTGTAGAGTTATTGGGTTTTAGTTGTTAGTAGGGAATATGGGTTTGTGTGTTAGTAGGGCTAGAGGGGGCCTAGGTGTAAGATTTTAAAAATTATAATCATCAACTCCCTACCTACTCCCCCTTCTCCCTCACTTTCTCCTGCACACACACACTCTTCTCTCTCTCTCCTCCATTGAAGGTAAGAAAAGCTCCATTTCATTTTCTTCTTTTGGTCATCTTCTATTCATTATTTCTTATTGCCCATTTTATGAAAAATGTTTAGATCGTCGCTAGGATCGTGTAGAGCTAAGAAAATTCGAATTCTGCCATCTTTGATAAATTCCAAGTAAGTTGCTTTTCCCCCATTTATACTAAAAATGTTTATCTTTAACTCCATTGATGCTCTAGTTGATATATATGGCTTCTTTGGTTGATTTGGAATTTATTTGTAAATTATCCATTTTTGTGATAATATGATATTTTTGATCATCTTTTGATTTGTGTTATTTGGATGTTGTTATATGGGTCTTTTTATGAGTTTATAAGTTGTTTTGGTTCATTGTTATGCTAGTTAGAAGTGTTGATTGTATGGGTTGTGAAATGGTAAGAAAAGTAGCTCAAACCCAGAAAAATGGCAAGTTTTGGTTCTTCCGGGCAAGGAGGCGCGCGCACCATGTTTTGGGAGGCGTGCGCACCCTCTTATGCTTCAAAAACGCAACCTTCTAATCAAAGGAGGCGCGCGCACCCCTTTTAAGGGAGGCGTGCGCACCCCTCTTTTTCCAGTTTGTCCGTTTTTCGCTCAATCTTCTGGAGGCCATAACTTCTTCGTCCGGACTCCGTTTTGGACGTTTAAACTATCGTTGGAAAGCTCTTTTCGAGTAATATGAAATAGTTCTATTGGCCGCATGGTTCCAGATCAGATTGGTTGTCTTTTCGTTGAGGTTTAAGATCAAGGTGTAGTCTCGGTCTAGGTTCCGTAGTACTATTCTAGTTGACTTAGTTGGGCACCGTGGAACACTTTAGTAATTCAAATTGGTTCCTTTGTGAACAATGGTGTTATGGAATTTGGTCAAGTATTGTTTGGGAATGTTTGGGCCTCTTATGATGTGTTCGTGATTGTCCCAATCGAATTGATTTTGGATAAGACTTGGTCTAGGTTTTAGGCGATGTCCTATAGTACCTAGAGGGTTGTTATTGAACACTAAAGTGTAGGGTTTGGTCCGGTTGTGATCATGTACTAATAGGTGTAACCTTTTGGATTCGTTTAGGGTGTTTAGAATGGTTCGTTATGAACGGATGTATAGCGCGAAATGTCGATTGGGTACCTACGGTTTGATTAACCTTAAGGTGTAGTCATTCGGAATTCCTATTTGGAATTCTAGGTGTAAAAATATAGGGAGTTACTAGTCTTAGTACATCTTCATGAGTAAACGTTTGGGGAAATTTTGGTAATAGTCATTGTACTATTTGTTAGCGACCATTTGGGTTGTGCTCTTTATGAGTAACTTGTGGGTATCATCTTTAGGAAGTGTTTGATATGTGCCTTATCTTGGAGTCGTCTTGTTTTAATGGTCAATGTTGTTGGGCTCTCTATGAGTAATCTCGTTTATCGTTGTTGGACTCTTTTATGAGAAACTTCTTGTGTTCATTGTTGTTGAACCCTGCATGAGTAATCGTTTGCATCTTTATGGTGATTAATTGGTATGGTTCCCTACTTTGGAATCATTGGTTGTTTATCGTGCTAGTATTCATTACTTATCCTTTATTTGAAAGTCCAGCTGGTATTTGTGTTCGAGTCAGGCAATGGATAATGTTATAATGGCACGAGCCAAGTCCAGTATAGCATCGCCCATTGGTCCTTATTTCCTCATCCAGATTGGCCTTGGTTGGGATAAGCTAGCTTCCTTCGGAAGTAGTCTAGCTAACTTTTTGGGTTTTGACTTTGTGTCATCTCCCCTGTCCTTTGTGACATGTTACATTGTTATGGTTCCGGTACCGGGGTTGTGATTTTCAGCTGTTTATGCTACTATGAAGATGGTTTGATGGGTTGATTGATTGATTGGTCAGTTCTGACCAGGGTTCTCTTCAGTTGTTATGCTTCTATTGTTGATTGGTTGAAGCTGCGCAGCGATTGTTCTATCAGTTTGGTGAAACCTTGGCTCGGTATCCTTTGTAACGTGTTTATTTCAGCTTTATGTGCTGCATGATGAGCTGGTCGTTATTTCCAACCGGTATGGGACGGTTGGCGATAGGGAGCCTCTCATTTGTTGTTATGTGATTGTACATTATGAATGCTTATTGTTATATTACTGTTCATTACAGCATGGCACTTAGATTCATTTAGTATCTTACTGAGATTTTATCTCACCCCATTTCTTTTATCCTTGTTTTTCCTTAACCCCCCCCCCAGGGAAGCAAGTGGTAGCGTTATGAGGTCCGTTGTAGCGGGAAATCTTCTGAGCAGGTTGACCTTCTTTGGGGTAGTTGATCTTCGGAGTTCTTATGTATCATTGTAGCGGGATTTGTGGTCGTTTAGTGTTATGTAACTATTATTACCTTTTGGATATTATCTTATTATAGTTGTTCTTGCTTCCGCGTTTGTTTTAGTCTCCGAGTTATGATCTCGTGGAGGTGTGGTCTGATGGTTTGGTTTTATAGTTGAATTCACGTGCCCGGTTTGGTATTTAACATGTTTGGAGATGTTAATTATGTAAATTTTATGTTTATGGATTTTAGTATTTTCCGGGGCGTGACATAACAAGTACTAGGGACGGAGATTATTATAAGTAAACATGAACAACAATAATAATCAAAACATTTCTTTATTGATATGAAATAAATGATAACAATTACAACGTTTATTAAACGTGCCTAGGGCACCACAACCAACAATCTCCCACTTGCCCTAGGCCCAATCTCCCATGTATCTAATACCCATGGACCTAACATGACCTCATGTTTAGCTTGTGGAAGTCCCCACTGTTAGCGGGTCCGCAACATTGTCATCAGTAGGTACTCTGCATATATTTACGTCTCCCCTATTAATGATTTCTCGAATGATATGAAAATGCCTAAGTAGTTGTTTGGATTTCTGATGTGCTCTTGGTTCCTTTGCTTGAGGAATAGCACCATTATTATCGCAATAAAGGTCTATTGGATTAGCAATGCTAGGAACCACTTCAAGTTCAGTAATGAACTTCTTAATCCAAACAGCTTCCTTTGCAGCATCCGATGCAGCAATATACTCAACTTCTGTTGTAGAATCAGCGGTTGTACTCTGCTTGGAACTCTTCCAGCTTACAGCTCCACCATTTAACATAAACACAAAACCCGATTGCGATCGACTATCATCTTTGTCAGTTTAGAAGCTTGCATCCGTGTAAGCACTTACCACGAGATCATCTTCCATTCCTCCATAGACCAAAAACGAATCTTTAGTTCTTCTCAAGTACTTAAGAATCGCTTTTACAGCCATCCAGTGATTTTCACCGGGGTCGGATTGGTATCTACTTGTCATGCTTAAAGCATAAGATACATCCTGCCTAGTACAAATCATGGCATACATGATGGACCCAATTGCCAAAGCATATGGAACATCATTCATTTTCTCACGCTCATCTTTTGTCTTAGGACATTGAGTCTTGCTTAGAGAAACTCCATGTAACACGGGCAAGGTACCTCTTCTAATGACCTTGTCAATGTATGTACTTTGGCTTAAACCATGTAGCCTCCTTGATCTATCTCTATAGATCTTAATGCCAAGTATATATGCGGCTTCACCCATATCTTTCATTGCGAAAACACTTTCCCAACCAAGTCTTTACGGACTGAAGTGTAGGAATGTCGTTTCCAATGAGTAATATGTCATCCACGTATAAAATAAGGAATAGCACAATGCTCCCACTAATCTTCTTGTATACACAAGGCTCATCTTCGTTCTTGATGAAACCAAACTCTTTGACCGATTCATCAAAACGGAAATTCCAACTCCTAGAAGCTTGCTTCAATCCATAGATGGATCTCTATAATTTTCATACCTTAGAATCTTGTTCAAAACCTTCTGGTTGTGTCATATACACATACTCTTGCAATTTTCCATTTAGGAAAGCGGTTTTGACATCCATTGGCCATATTTCATAGTCATGATATGTGGCAATGGCAAGCAAAATTCTATAGACTTGATCATTGCTACGGGTGAAAAGGTCTCATCATAGTCAATCCATGAACTTGCCTATACCCTTTCGCTACAAGCCTAGCTTTGTAAGTATGCACCTTCCCATCCATGTCGGTCTTCTTCTTGAAGACCCATTGATCCTATGGTTTTTACACCTTCGGGCGCATCAATCAAATTCCAAACTTGATTGTCTTGCATGGATTGCAATTCAGATTCCATGGCTCCAAGCCACTTGTCCGAATCAGGAGAAGACATCGCCTCTTGGTAGGTTGACGGTTCATCATTCTCAATGATTTCTACTCATTACTATCCGTTATGAGAAATCCATATCTCTCGGGCTCGGATCGTAACATACTAGATCTGCGAGTTGCTTGTGTATTTTGAACAGGTTCCACAACTCCTTGTGGCTCTTGTTTTGTTCCACTATGGTTCAATGTTATTTTCTGGGTCTCGAATTTCTTCAAGATTTATTTTACTCCCACTGATTTCTTTGGAGCGAAACTCTTTCTCTAGAAAGACACCAGTTCGGGCAACAAACACTTTGTTGTCCTCTCAGTTGTAAAAGTAATATCCTCTAGTTTCCTTTGGATATCCCACGAAAATACATTTGTCAGATTAGTGTGCAAGTTTGTCAGAGACAAGTCTTTTGACAAAAGCTTCGCAACCCCAAATCCTCATGAAAGACAAACTAGGTTTCTTTCCGCTCCACATCTCATATGGAGTCTTTCGAACCGATTTAGTTGGAACTTGAATTAGTGTGAAAGCAGCGATTTCTAGGGCGTAACCCTAAAAGGATATTGGAAGATCAACTTGACTCATCATTGATCGAACCATGTCTAACAAAGTCCGATTTCTCCTCTCGGACACACCATTCCATTGTGGTGTTTCGGGTGGAGTCAATTGTGAAACTATTCCACAATTCTTTAGATGATCATCAAATTCTTGACTCAAGTATTCTCCACCTCGATCTGATGGAAGTGCCTTAATACTTTTGCCAAGTTGTTTTTCTACTTCATTTTGAAATATTCTAAATATCTCAAATGCTTCACTTTTATGTTTCATTAGGTAAACATACCCAAATCTACTATAATCATCAGTGAAGGTTATGAAGTATTGAAATCCTCCCCTAGCATTGCTACTTAATGGTCCGCATACATCGGAATGTATCAACCCCAATAAGTCGCTTGCCCTTTCACCTAGCTTGGTAAAGGGTGTCTTAGTCATTTTTCCAAGAAGACACGACTCGCAAGTATCATATGACTCAAGGTCATATGAACCCAAGAGACCGTCCACATGGAGTTTTGAGATACGCTTCTCATTAATATGACCAAGACGGCAATGCCACAAATAAGAATGATTTACATCATTAGGTTTAGATTCTTATTTATATGATTGACATTTTCATTATTTTCATTCTTGACATCCAGGACATAAAGTCCATTAAATGAATTAGCAATACCATAAAGCACATCATTTAAATAAATGGAAAATTTCTTATTCTCAATAAGAAACTTAAAACCTTCATTATCCAAACAAGAAATTGAAATAATATTTCTACTTAAATCCGGAACATAATAACAATTGTTCAAAACAAGAATTAATCCGGAAGGTAAAGTGACTTCATAAGTCCCTACGGCTAATGCAGCAACTCTTGCTCCATTCCCCACGCGTAGGTCTACTTCACCCTCTTTAAGTAGTCTCCTATCTTTAGACCCTGCACATTTAAACAAATGTGAGAACCACATCCGGTATCCAATACCCAAGAATCAGTGGTAGAAAGGAGAATATCTATCATATAGATACCTGAAGTCGACGCAGCCTTGCTGCTCTTCTTCTTCTTTTGCTCTTCCAAGAAAGCCTTGCAATTACGTTTCCAATGACCAATTTCTTGACAATGGAAACAGATTGCATCCTTTGTGAATCGGGTTTTGCCTCAGAAGCCTTGGCAACCTTTGCCTTTCTTATCTTGGGTTTGACAACTTTCTTACCCTTTCCTTTGGCACTGGCCTTCTTCCCATCATGAACCAAGA